>CM046456.1:28011188-28362097 GCA_025506515.1 Flaveria trinervia
TCATGTGCGAAAGTACCTCTCACATTGCAAAGAATTGTCCATACAATCCTAAAGGTACTGTCCATATGACCAGTACAAAGACTTCAAAGAGTTCTAAGAAGATTCAAGCATCGGAAGGAAAACCTATTCCTTTGGAAGCTCCAAGTCTAAGAAGAAGGGAAGTGGAAAATTACCCTCGGAAGAAAAGTTTGTCTCGAAAGAAAGGAGTTCTTCCGAAGCACTAAAGTCTGCTGCAGTGTCTGCAGAATCTTCCGAAGGTTTAGTCATCAAAACTTCCGAAGTTCCAAAAGCTTCCAAAGTTTTAAAGGTCAAGTCCAAGACTCCAAAGGTGGTGTGGAAGTCTAAGAAAGACCAAGTGACTTAGAATTCTTCATCAACAATGGCTCAAGATCCTCTTAGCAAAACCATAGGATCTATTACTGTTGAATTACCTTCTATTTATGAGCCCTAGACAAACAAGGCTCGGGTTTCCAAATGTAACTAATCATTTTCTTTGTGCAGGGACAGCTCAAGACAAACAAAAATGTCCGGATCAATGATAGTGGCTGTTCCAGGCACATGACATGCAATAGGTCACTACTCCAAAACTTTGAAAGAATGATGGAGGACCAGTTTCTTTTGGAGGAGATAAAGGTGGTTACATTTCTGGAAGGGGCAAGGTCACAAATGGTAAGCTCAGCATTGATAAGGTAGACTTTGTCAAGAGCTTGGATATAATCTTCTGAGTGTATCTCAATTTTGTGATCAAAGTCATAACATGCTCTTTACTGAGCATGAATGCATTGTTCTCAAACCTGGTGTGGTCATTCGTCATGAGCATATCCTGCTTAGAGCCCACAGGAAAGGGAACATGTAGAAGATGGATTGGCAAGAAATATCTCTATCTAGAGAAGTTTTATGCTTTCTGTCTAAAGCCAATAGTGATGAGTCTTTCTATGGAATAAAAGAATGTGCCATGTAAACTTTAAAAACATGAACAAATTAATTAAGAATGATTTGTTAACTAGAATACCAAAGAAAGAGTTTACAGTGATGATCATTGTGTTGCATGCCTGAAAGGGAAGCAACACAAGGTATCTCACAAGCCTAAGGAAAGAAACTCCATAACTACAACCCTACACTTGTTACATATGGATCTCTTTGGCCCCATCAGTGTAATGAGTTTAGGAAGGACCTGGTACTATTTAGTGATCACAGGTGACTTTACAAGATTCACTTGGGTTTTCTTCCTTAGAACTAAGGATGAGACTCGTGAGATTTTGAAGAATTTCATATTAAAAATTGAGAATCAATCTGATCACAAGGTCAAGATCATAAGATGTGATCAAGGAACTGAATTTAAGAACCAAATCCTTTATACATTCTATGATGAAAAGGGTATTACAAGACAATACAGTGCTCCCAGGGCTCCTCAGTAGAATGGTGTTGCTGGGAGGAGAAACAGGACACTAATTGAAGCTGCAAGAACCATGTTGTCTGACTCTAAGCTGCCCATCACCTTCTGGGCAGAGGTAGTCAACACTACTTGCTATTTGTAGAATAGAGTTTTAGTAGTTAAGACTCGTGGCAAGACTCCTTATGATCTTTGGCACAAGAGGAAACCTTTCTTGGTTTTCTCAAGTCATTTGGTTGTCCTTGCACCATCTTGAATACCAAAGATCAAATCGCCAAGTTTGTTGAGAAATCAGATGATGGACACTTTGTTGGATACCCTTCTCAAGCAAAGGCTTATAAAGTATATAATCTCAGAACAAGAGTTGTTGAGGAGTCAGCCAATGTGACTTTCAATGAACACACACCCTGTGTTGCTGGTTCTGGTCCGGATTGGTTATTTGATCTTGATTTAGTTACGAAAAATTTTAACAAATCTTATGAGAATGTTTCAGGATCTGTAGAAAATTTAAATACAGGTGATCCTCATCCAAGATTTGAGCTAATAAGACCTTCAAGTCACACATCTTCAGCTCCAGTTGGAACTACTTCTACAAATGAGGTTTCTATCAGCACTACAATAACAAACTCACTTGATACATCTAGGATGCCTTCAAATTTTAGCTCAGAGGCTCCACAACCAGATAAGAACACCTCAATTGTAGAAGACAACAATGGTTGTGGTGACAGTGACAAAGAATTTCTTGATGCCACTAACCACACCATAGATGAGAACATCAATGATGTCACACACTGCTTAGATCAAGTCTCCCTTGAAAAGTATGCTGATATGGTAGGAGAAACATCTATGCCAGATCTAAATTTCTCTAATTTTGATCTTTCTCAGCAACTTACTGTGATCCCTCAGCTTAGGATCCACAAGTCTCACCCCACCAGAAACATCATTGGAGATGTTGTCTAAGGGGTAAGAACAAGAGGACAAACCCATGAATCAAATGCTTGTCTTCACTCTTGTTTCTTATCCGAGATAGAGCTAACGAAAGTTGATGATGCTCTAAATGATGGAAGTTAGGTTGAAGCTATGAAACAAGAGTTGCTTCAATTCAAAAGACAGAATGTTTGGAACCTTTGTCCTCTTTCTTATGGGAAGACTACCACTAGAACCAAATTGGTGTTTAGGAAGAAGTAAGATGATAGAGGCATCATCATCAAGAACAAAGGAAGACTGGTTGTTCAAGGATACACATAAGAAGAAGGGATTGACTACACTGATGTCTTTGCTCCAGTAGCAAGATTAGAAGCTGTTAGGATATTCCTGGCATTTGCTGCATCCTAGAACTTCAAGGTCTTTCAGCTAGATGTGAAGTGTGCCTTTTGGTATAGAGTGATTGATGAAGAGGTATATGTCAAACAGCCACGTGGTTTTGTAGACCCTGGTCATCCTAATTATGTCTACAAGCTTGACAAAGCTCTCTATGGGCTGCATCAGGCACCCAGGATATGGTATGAGACACTGTCTGAGTATCTTTGTAAACATGGATACAGGAGAGGTACTATAGATGGAACTCTCTTCATCAAAGGACAGGGAAATGACGTATTGCTAGTTCAAGTGTATGTGGATGACATCATCTTTGGTTCCACTAATCCAAAGCTCTGCAAAGACTTTGAGAAGTTGATGAAAGACAGATTTGAAATGAGTGCCATGGGGGAACTCAATTTCTTTCTGGGAATTCAAGTGAAGCAAGTTGAAGATGGCATCTTCACAAGTCAATCAAAGTATGTTCAGGACATTCTCAAGAGATTCAACATGACTGATTGTAAGATTGCTAAGACACCCATAGCTAAAAACCACTCCCTTGGACCCGATCTTGAGGGGGAGTATGTAGATGAGCACTTATACATGGCTATGATTGGGTCTCTTATGTATCTTACTGCTACTAGGCCTGATATCATGTTTGCTACATGCATTTGTTCAAGATATCAAACTAACCCTAAGATGTCTCAACTCATCACTGTCAAGAGGATTCTAAGATACCTCAATGGTGCATCAACACTGGTTTATCGTACCCTAGGAATCCTGACTTCAATCTGTATGCCTATACACATAGTGATTATGGTGGGTGCAACATGACTGCAAAGTCTACATCTGCGGGGTGTCAGTTCCTAGGTGGAAGGGTTGTCTCATGGCAATGCAAGGAACAATCCCGTGTCTCTGCATCAACTGCTGAAGCTGAATACATTGCTGCTGCAAGCTGCTATGCTCAAGTGCTTTGGATTCAGAATCAGATGCTGGACTATGTGTTAAACTTCAAGGAGACTCCCATTCACATATACAACAATAGTGCTATTTCAATCACAGAGAACCCTGTGCAGCACTCAAGGACAAAGCACATCAATATCAGGTATCATTTAATAAGATATAACTATGAAAAGGGATTAATTAAACTAGTCAAAGTTCACACAGATGAACAATATATAGATCTGTTTACATAGGCTTTTGATGAACTGAGATTTAAAAATCTTATATGAGCTATTGGGATGATTAACTTTGAGTAGGTTTTTCTTAAAACTAACTCTTATTATTTCTTAAAATATAAGTGTCCTAAGTTGTCTAGTTCATCACTTCATAAGCTCATGTTTTTCTTTGGATGAAAATTTCTTTTTGAAGACTTTCCTTAGATTTTTGAAAAATTTCTGATACTTCGGAAGTTATGCTTTTAACTTTTGAAGCAAATCATACCTTCAAAATAAATAACTGTTTGAAACTTTTACCTTCGTAAGAGTTCTCAGATCTATCTTCCCAAGCTTAAATACTTGTCTGAGACAATACTTATTTTCAAGGATCATTTACTTCTGAAGCAAAATTAACTCTCGGAAGCTTTGTTGTTTTATATACAAAACAATCAAGTTTTAATTTCTCTTCCGAAGCAAAATTCTCAAAACTCAAAAAATTCTTCCGAAGTCATTTTCGCTTTGGAAGCTTTTTAATTAAAACTTCCGAAGATAATAAACCTTCAGAAGCTTTTTGACATCCAAGAAAACTACTTTTTGAGAGTTTTTCAGAGGTGGGACCGACATCTAGATTTCAATGTTTATCCACTTTCATTAAACTTTATCTGAAATCCCTCTCACATATAAATCCAACGGTTTCCCCCTCTTTCTATCATCTGTTCTTTCTCCAAAACCTAAAAACCCAAATTCTCTCTGAATTTTCTTTCTTCCTTCTTTCTTCATCCTTAAGCTACCTCACAATGGCCAACCTTGCTCACAGAAATGAACCTAACTTTAGCATGCAGCTACATAGACAACATAATCAGGTTGCTCTATTAAGCTCTGAGATAGATCCTCATTTGTCAAAGATTTGTTGATTTTTAGCTCTGGCTAACTACTTCACCTCCCTAACCATTGATCCTCCTCTCTACGAGGATCAACTGCTTGATTTCTGGAAGACCTGCCAAGAGGTCATTATGGATGGGGAGAAGGAACTGTCTGCCACAGTGCAGGGGAGAACAATCTTCATCACTCCGGCCATCGTCAACAAGCATCTTCAGCTGGATGATCAAGAAGGTGAGGTGTTCTTCCCAAAGGAAGCTGTTAATCATTCCTTTGAGTAGATGAGATATGAGGGAGATTTCTCTGTAAAGACCTTTAGGAAAGGGAAGGTCTTATCCCAGTGGAGATTCCTGCTCCATGTGGTCATCCATAGGTTATCAAACAAGCATGGTGGATGGGACCAGATTCCTGAGGATCTCTCCTCATAATCCATGGAATTGTCCAGGGGGTCAAATTCAGGTATTCTCAATTTGTTTATACTAATTTACTTGCTAATTTAGACTCCTTAGAATATTACATGTTTCCTAGATATGTCTGGTACATTCTAACCGTGAACTGGGCTCACAATTGAGAGAAATAGGTAACATTCTTTAATTGGGACAGATGAAGCCCCGCATCTTTAAAATATTAGGAAAGCCCACTGTTGGCTTCTCTGGGGTAGAAATAGCCCTTGTCCCAAAAATGTTAGAGCTTATTGCTCAAGGTGACAACCTAGCAACACAAGCTAGTGTTGAGCCCATACCTGCTAACTCCAACCACCCACATAGCCTCAAATCACCATTACTTACCAAACAAAATCCAAACGAACCTCTACTCAGACTATTAAGCCCGTGGAGGCCCCCATATACTCACCCATATAGGAAGAAGTGGAGACTGGAGCTCCCACTTCTCCTGAGGAATAGACCACTCCTATCTCTCCAAAAATCAGTGTTCAGGTTCCTCATGCTTAGCCTGATGAGCTCATTAGCCCAACTGCCCTAAGCCATCCTCTGAGTCTCAAAACTCAAGTGATCAACCGTCAGGGGACAGTTACCATTCCCAGCCTATAGATCTCAACCAACCAATTGCAAACCTTGATTTCTATATTGATGAAGATCTAGGTCTCAGTGACTATAATGAGTGTCTCTTCTTTACCCCTACTCAAAGAGAGATGAATTCTCCTGAGTCTCCTATATCTATCCCACATCAGTCACCTATAACTGAGGTGGATACTTATAAACCTGTTCAGGATGTCCATAAGGAAGAGGCTCTCACTTCTGAAAGTCCTTACATCATTAAGACCTCAACCTTGGAAACTCAACCCACTAACATCTCAACTGAGATTGCCAGTGAGCAGGGAAAAACCAGCAGCCAAGAACCTAAAGCTAGTGGTGAGAGAGAGGACTTTAGTCCAATCATTTCATCCCCCAATGAGTCTTCTGATGAAGTTGAGGGGAATCTGAGACTAAAGGTACACAACTGACTAAAACATGCACCTATTTAGTCTCAAAGGTCAGTCACCTTGAATCTTAGGTGACTACCTTACACAACAGGATCAATGATCAGCAACTTGAGATTTCATATCTTAAGGAAAAACTAGTTGGGAGACCCTTAAGAAGAGCTCAACTAAGAACACAAGAACCTGTGGATGTGATTGACTTATCTTCCAGCTCACCTGTGAAAGTGGGTGATGCTACCAAAACGGGGGAAAAAGTCATAACACTTCCAGAACCTGGGAGTTCTGCATAGAGAGTGGAGATTGAGGACTCACCATCCTCACTTGCGATTATGTAGTCTTAGCAACCTTCTCAAATTCACATTGATGTGGACCACACAGACTCCATCATACAGAGTTTGTTTAAGGATGGGATACCAAGGGCTATGTCATCTTCACCATCTTCCAATCACATCATTGGGTGGAGGTACGAGAACATAAGGAAAGACCTAGTCATCATAAGAGTTCAAGTACAACAAGAAGTCTTCAATTTTTAGACTTTGAACTACTATGAAGGTCTAGATTTAGTCAACATGCCACTTGTCAACCCAAGCAAATCAAGACAAGCAGACAGACTAGCTCAAAGAATCCAAGACAGGATCACTGCAGAGTTTAGCTTAAGAAGAAGACTTAGGGAATCAGGCAATGCTATCGGTCAATTGTATGTTGAGGCAGACCCTAAAATTAGTTTCATAGGGGAAACCTTGACTGAAGGCCTAGTGGCAGAACTTAAGACACCTGTCTCGTCATCATCAACTGCTGCAGAGATCCACACTCCTATTGAGACACCTGCTGGTCAAGGTGCTTCTCAACCTCTCTCTGGCCAGAGCTCAGATACTGCAACAAGCAATGAAGGCCAAAGCTCTCTCTACCCTGAGTCACAAAGATCTGTGAGTGACAAAGGGAATTGAAAGATGACATCTGAGGAGATTAAGGAGGAGGAGAGAGAGAGGAAAAGGTGGTTGAGGGGAAAAAGTTCCTCTACTGAGTCTTCAAGACTCATGGAGTCTGCTATCAGGGCTACCCCCAGACCAAATATTTAGAATGATGAGTTAAGGGCAGTCAGCATAAATTATCTGCAGACAAGGAACTATGACATAGACAGGGTCATCTCTCTACCTTTAGGACAGTTAAATGGATTGGTTCACCTGGAAAGGTCAAAGGAGAAGAAGGAGGCAGAAGATGCAGAGCTTCTAGTACAAGTCAAAAAAGAAAGAAGAAGAAAAAGACTATACAAGGATATGTCTATCCTCTCCCCAGTTCAGGAAAGTCCTGCACAAGAAGATGTGGTTCAACAAGAACCTCAGATAGGCAAAGAAGAAGAGAGAATCAAGATGATCAACTACCTGAGTGCCATAGGCTCCTATCAGCTAGATGCACTCCTTCCCTTGTTCTATGACTATGTTGAGTTTGAGTACTTAAAACAGCTTGAACTTGAGATAATCAAGGACAGAAAGACACCTAAGAAGAAGCAAAGGGAAGAAGCTGCAAAAGCAAGAGCTATCAACCAAAAGAGCATGAAGAAGTCTACTGATAGGCAGAGGATGATAAGCTTCTTGAAGCTATATGGATTCTCCAGAAGGAGACTTCGCCCCATGTCTCTATCTACAATGGATGAGCATGTTAGGGTGATCAAGTAGAAGATCAAAAGTGGAGTGCTCATTGAATTACACTCCACTCCAAGTCAAGCCCCACCTGAAGTGGAGGTTAAGGTTGAACAACCAGAGACAACACAACCCGGAGCTCCTGCTGAAACTCAGCAAGCTTCATCTTCTTATCCACAGTAGGGTAAACCTCTCTCTCTCTCTTTTTGAGCCTAAGAGAGAGGAAATCCCAACAGAGAAACACAATGAAGATCAATCTTGTAATGCATGCCAGTCTTCTCAGTTAAAACCTGTAAAGAGAAAGAAGAGGATGGCTTCTAAACAAAAGCCAAAGAAGAAAAAGACTGCACCCTTTTCTAAACCCCAGGATGAGTCAGAACATCTTTAGGTTATGCAGCCAGAGGATGCTACAACAATTCTAATTCAACAGCTCCTCTAGCATCAGGAAGACCCATCTTGTCTTGGACATGCACCACAAATCTAGAAAGATGGCATGTCATTAGAGATCAAGGCACTAAAGACATTTACACATGGCAAGATATGTTTCAGTTGCCTCTGCATGACCTCTTTAATATGAGAAGACATTTTGATAGTCTCAAGGATCCTGATCACTTTATCAAGAAAGGATTGGTGATCATCCTAGTGAAGAATATTGATATCTAAAGTCTACTAAGTGTTTTGGTAGCATCAACCTAGGGGGAGTTTGTAGAGATTAATGAAGAGGCTGATGCAACCTAAACATCGAATGTCTATCCTACATGCTGCACAAGTACTATGAAGAAGAATGCTTGGGAAGTTTCACACATACAACAGAAATATTCTAAGTGTGAAATCTTCCGAAGCCAAGACCAATATCTTCCGAAGCCAAATATGAAGTCTTCTGAAGCCTCAAAGACAAAGTCTTCCGAAGCTTCAACTTATGAGGACAGATTTCTTCCGAAGACTTTTCACACATGCTTTATCTGATGTACATTTTCATAAAGGTGGACACCTTTCCGCTGCACCTCTGTAAGGTCACCAACTTAAATGTGTTGGTGAAAAGGTCAATGCTTTTGGTAACTGTACATTGAGGTCTTGAGTCTGTAACTTTCTACTTTAAGTACTTTATTTTTTGTAATAGATAAGGATGTGAGCTATGGCATGTCATAGTCACTAGTGAAAAGGCAATCTGCCTTTTGACTCTACAATTGATTTTGTTTTATGTCTAGTCAATTGTATCCGGCTGGCTCTCAAAGTATATCACGCTATAGGATGTAGTATAAGTATCTCATGTTCTTGTATCTTTGAATTATGCTTTGTAACACTTGTAATAGAGCATAGAGAAAGCAATATACTGCATTCTTGTAAACCATATACTTGTATTCTTTGTGTTCTGTCTCTTACATTACTTGTGTTCTTAGTGTGTTACCTTGGTTAATCCAGTCATATTGTTTGATTAAGTTTAGTTAATCACCTCTTTGTGTTTGGGTTGTAACTGACCCCCTTCAACGGTCATGCATATATATAATCAAAGAGCAAGTAAAGAAAATTCACAATCAAATGTCAAAAGAATATATATCATGGAAAAGAGCAAAAGGATGCCAAAAGGCCATGTAGGAATAAAAGATGCAAATGTGCACATTAATAAAACATATGTCATAGGCATACATACTATATGATTAATACTTTTCTTTTGAGAATATGTTATGACACAAGAGGCAAAATCAAAAGATGGGGCATGTAAATCCGTCTTGGCATGTAAGTCCTAAACGTCTTGAGAGGGCAAAACATAAATCCGGATGGATGTTAATAAGTCCTATAACTTGTTAATATTCTATACTTAGAAACATTTTCTCGTGCTAGTTATGCTCTAACATATATTATATATGAGAATAACAAAAACTGAGAAACCTGATAAGAAGTGACAGGTTTAAGTCAAATTAGGGTGACTTGTAACAGTTTCTTGAATCTAGATAAGTGTTTTGTAGGATTTTTGACAGTGGGACACACTAAAATCATATAACTCAACTACAACATGATAAAATCATAGCTTATTTGTCTATGTAAACTTGAAGTCTAAGTTTAAAAGGGAGAAAGTGTATCGACAATCAAAATAAACATTTTTATATAAATTCAAAGTTGGATAATTGTTAATGGTTGATTTCTAAAAGAATATGATCCTATTCTTGAAAATGTTTGCAAAAAGTTAATTAGTTAATAGAATACGTGTGTCAATAAGTTTGTTTCATTTAGTTTTATTAGAGTGTCTTATTTTGATTTACAAAATGTTCAAAATTAAGGGAGTTAAAATAATTATAAACATATAGTTAAATAAAAATATTTTTCATAGCAAAATAAAATGGCTTTATAAAATGATGAAATTTGATAAAAACAAATATGATAAAATTTTTAAAATAAGAAACCCTTCGTGTGAAAGTTTTCATAACAAGCAAACAGTTTAGAAAGGGATAAGGTTGACTTATCACATGAGAAGTCAAGATCTTTAAAAGGAATCAATCTTGCGAAAAGTAACCTTTCGCACAAATATTTGTAAAATTTCCTGTAAAAAATTCTAGATCGCTGAGGTCGCATAGTGATTGGAAAGTGTATTACAAGTTAGGATGATGATTAGATTTTTGATTTGTATTGATTTGAGTCAAAACCGAGGTTTAACTAGACTAACACATGTTATAAGAACAAATTAAACATAATGAACAATACTATTGACTTAATTGACATCTAAGGAACATGTTTAATGATTCACAACATGTAAAATTAGACAGATTGAACAATGGATTTTGAACTGACTTTTTGCATGCAAAAGGTTCTGAGAAGATGAACTGGCACGAAAAGTTATACTTGTCGCGTGGAAGTTTACTTTCATGCGAAAAGTTGAGATGTGTTTGAAATGCAAAATCAAGCGAAGTGTTGAACTTGTCCTGTGAATATATGAATATCAGAACTTTTAATTCAAGTGAATAATACAACCTTTCAAGCAAATGTTTCAAATATTCAGAAATTTTAGTGAGCGTTGAATGTGTTATTTTTACCGTGTACTTATGAATTGTGTTAACTTTTTTAGATGACTCAACCTTTGGTTTTCAATAAAAACCACAATGCTATTGGTTATTTGGGAGAGGTTTCGGAGGAAAAAGCCTTATCCAGATCCTTCATCGAAGGATTGAAGACTTCCCGGATATTTCATGCTATCTCAGCTAACCCAAAGATATACACCGATGTGGTTGACCAGTTTTGGCAGACAACAACAAATCAGATAGATGATGATGGTGAGTTATGCATTACTGCCACTGTGAAAGAAAGAGGATTGTTATCATTGCTAAGGTGATTAAAAGTGTGTTGTTATTAGGGGATATTCCATGAGCTCTAATGAAGATTGATGATGATGCTGCTAAGGACTGTTTAGTTCTCATGGGTTATACCCATCGTTATCTATCACTTGAGAAGAAATACATGCCGCCTTTCTAGAAGTATCTACTTCATGTGGTCATCCATTGCCATAGCAATTTAAAGGCTGGCATGGAAAATTTGAGCGCCATTTTTCGATCCTTACTGGTGTCTCTGGTTGATGATCTTCAATACAGCATCTCGACAACCATATTTGCTGAGATACAGAAGAATGTCATTGCTACACTAGGGAAGAAATTTATCATGTATCCGCAATTTATCATGGTACAGAACATGTTATTGATCCTCTTACAACAGAAGGGACAACAGACACTATTGTTGTTGATCAAGAGCCTAGTCTAGATGTTTCTAAGGCTACTGAGGATCAACCTGCATCTTATGTTAGAGAGGCGTTTGTAGAGCCTGAACACATGATGCCTATCCTTAATCAAGTCGGTGATGATGATGAGTTGGATATGGTTGATTATGATGATAGTGATGAGGATGATGATGAAGAGGATGATGATGATGATAATGATGATGATGGTAGTGGTAATGGTGATGATGGTGGAAATGATAATGATGATCAATGCGGAGATACGGGTGCTGCAACTAGTACTTCTAGGTCATCACAAACTGATAATGTCACGAGACCAAGTCCTGTTTATACAACTTATTATACACCATTAGATCCTGCCACTAAAGCTGAAGATGAGGATGAATTCTACTTATTTCAGCAAAGTATATTGAGGAAAGAGAGAGTGTAGACTTGGATCTTTTGACGATCTTGAATAAGATATGGAATACATAGACATCTTTGGAAACAGTTTGAAGGAATTATTTTTTAAAATTGTGTTAGAAGAAGGAGAAATTGTTGGTGAGACCAGTACTTCTGAGACCAATGACAAGTCAATAGACAAAACTAGTCAAATAGTTGTTCATCAGGTTGGTAATCTTAGTTTTAATGCACCTCCATCGCCTGCCTATGTTCATACTCTTTGGCATTCCAAACCTTTCACGAGGTATGGGAATTCAGAGCCACTTATCAGTTAGGCATTTAATGAGGAAAGAAGTTGTCTGTGCTCAAGAGAATGGCTGGAGCGATAGAATACTTCAAAGATGAGCACAACTTGCATACTCTAAAAACATCAGACTTGTATACTACAGGTCATGTTCAATTAATTAATCCAATTAATTATGGGAAACGTAATTGGGTACAGAATATGATTTGGAGCCTGATCAAAACCAACTTCAAATACTTTAAGGCAGCTAAGTCCAAAGTCATTGAAGATGAGATTGTATGGATCCGAACACACCAAAATCAATAAAGATACGAGTTTATATAAATTGAAGATATGTAAGGAAGATCTCATACACGCTCTAGTGCCGGTTAAAGCTCGTCAATGCTTATCAGATGGAGTTGTGAGAAGAAGACAGGTCATGCGTTGATTAAGTGTGAAGATAAAGAGTACTGTATCATTGACCGTGTGGATTCGCTAAAGTTTAGAAAAAAAGACTTGATAAAGTTGGAGGCTTGTCGATTGCAGTGATGAATATGTTCATCTACTAACATACAGTTCGGTTGGTTTATTACGAAGGCCTTGGATAACAAGATGTATGCTTATGGGGGCAGTTACAACATTGATGAAATGGACTTTTGAAGAACATTGATTTACCGAGCCTAGGGGAAGATTGTAGGGTTTGAACCTAAATGCTCAGAAATCAAATCAAAGTGAAGAAGAAAGTAAAGTCAAGCAAAAAGTAGAACTAACGCGCGAGAAGTTGTTGTCGCGTGACAATTAGGTTCTCGCATGAAAGCTTGTTTTCGCGCAAGAGCATAATAGTTTAGTATAAATATCTAGTTTGTTTAGTTATTCTATTTGTTGGACCAAAAGAACCAATGAGCCAAGATCAGAAAACCTCTAAGTCCCACATGGTATCACAACAACTGCTGAAAGACTCATCAGTAGTTGACAAGTGCTGAAGACTTCAACAGCTGAAGATCAAGTGCTGAAGATTCCAACAGCTGAAGAACTAAAGTGCTGAAGTACAACAGCTGAAGAACACAAGTACTGAAGCTGAAAGACCTAAGTATTAAAGTACAATAGCTGAAGAGTTGACAAGTGCTGAAGATCAACAACTGATGTACAAAGCCTGAAGACAAAGGCTGAAGACATCAGCTGATGATATCTACTGAAGTCATCAGCTGATGAAACATCTGAAGGTCAAAGTCTGAAGATCAAGTACTGAAGCATCAGTAGTTTGTCACAACTGCTGAAGAGTACTTCTTCAGTAGTTGTGATATCAGTAGTTTTATATTCTAGTTTCAGTAGTTTTATGTTTCAGTAGTTTTGTAAAACGACTGAAGAGCTTGTTCTTCAGTCGTTGTAGTTTCAGTAGTTTTATATTTTGTACTTAACACTCTGATATGTTCGCAGTAGTTGTGAACATTTCAGTAGTTTGTTAAAGTTAGTTATTTTTGTATTAGATCTGCCAATTGTCACTTTCCGTGATAACAGCAGCGATTGTTGCACTCTATATAAGGAGTGACAACCTATTGTAATATGGAATAAATGAATGGAATGAATGAATGATTTGATTAGAAATATTCTACATCTATAAACATTCCTTGAAATCAGAAATATATATTCTCTCCCTATAACCGTATGCTCTCTTAATGCATACAAGTATCGATTGCTTGCTACAATTTGTCTAATTCTTGTTCATATTCCGCTGCTTTAAACTCAATACATCGAACTTGTGATCACTGATGTCGTCAAATGGTATCAGAGCTGGTTAATCATTGATCGATCTAATAATTGATCATTGAAACTGCTATTCAAGATCTAAGTTTGATTGAATTAGCTTTTGTTTTTGCAAGAAACGGTTATAGAGATTGAATTTTCTGTATTTCTGGTCATTCATCCTGAGATATTCTCTTGGTTTTCATTGAGTTTGTTGTGGTCTGTTTAAAACTTTTAAAAGCTTGAATTAAATGTTTTTGAAATGAAAATGACCACTCCCTCCAATGATCCTCACAATACTGGTTCCTCAACCAAGCCACCAATGCTGGTTAGGAATGAGTATAACATATGGCAAAGACGTATGCTCCATCACCTGTCTGTTAACAGCGTAGGTTGTTGGACATCAGTGGTACATGGTCCACACAAGCCTATGGTGAATAACCCGGAAACCAATCAAATGGTTCCGAAGAGGAGGGAGCAATACTCAGATGAGGACAAGAAGTTGCTTGAAATTGATGCAAAAGCCCATGGAATTCTGGCCATGGCACTGCCAATGAAATCTATTCTGGGCTAATGCATCATGAAACTGCCCATGACCTCTGGATGCCTTGAAAGAACAATTTGGAGGAACAGATGAGGTCTTGGCAATAATAGAGAAATTCTTGCCCAACAATATGAGACATTCTCTCATAGAAAGGGTGAGACACTGACTCAACAATATGAGCGGTTCTCTTGTTTGATCTCTGAACTAAAAATGGTCAAACTTGAGTACACAAATATTCAGATGAATAACAGATTTCTCAGATCATTGCCTGAGAGATGGGACACATATACTATTGTCCTACGCTCCAGTGCAAGTTTCGGACAAACTATCTCTCACTCAACTCCATGGGAAACTGCTCACGTTTGAGAGAGAGATAGAACAGAAGAGAAAGTTGTCTTCATCTGGAAAGCTCACTGAAGACTTTGTACCAGGCAACACTGCCTTGGTGGGTCATGAGTCAGAATATGCTTCATCTGAATGCCAGTATGATGAGCATATTAATTTCTCTTCAAGCACTTCTGATTCTGCATTTGTGAGTATTAATGGTCAGTTTACTGGGGTAATAATGACAATCTATGCTTCATTATGGATGATCTCAAGGGATTGCCGATGATGACTTAGAGGAGATGGATATTTTGAGCCAAATGGCCCTGATAAATATCAGATCTCAGAAGTTCTATAAAAGAACTGGAAGAAAATTCCCAGGACTCTCTGGCAAAACCAAAGTTGGTTTTGACAAGAGCAAGTTGAGGTGTCACAAATGCCAAAGGCTTGGACACTTTGCAAGAGAGTGTAGAAACTGGATCTAACTCCACTGCACCCTTTGTGACTTTTCCTGGCAATAGTCAACAACACAGAGGGCAACATCCTGTCACCTCTAGTCATCATCCTCAACAACAATCTCCGGCATATTTTGTTCCTCAGGGTCAAATGCCATATCCGTACCCTTGTTATTACATGCCACAGTCAAATCAAGTTCAAGTTCCTATGGCACCACCACCTCATGCACTACCAGAACCTCAGCCATCCCAATCTCATCAACAATCTCAACCTCAACAACACAGCTTCTTCACCCCAGGAGTTGTTGACTGGAGCAGTTTACCAGATGACATGTCTGGTCATGACAACCACTGTTCTCAGGTGCTGGTCAACATGGTGGTGACAGTCCTTTTGGGAATCTAGCTCTTATGGCTTTGGAGTCTGCTGATACTTCATTTTCTAATGCTTCTACACCTCATGTATCACAGGTATCCTATGAGGCAAAAGCCAAATTATGTTCTGAACCATGCATAGCAGCATTTGCTCCATTAGAGAAGCAAATGTAGCTCTAATTAATAAGAACATTGAGCTAGAACAATAATTTCCAAAAACAAAGCTGAGTTTGAGTCTGTGCTTAAAGATAAAAATGATGAGATTTATAACTGAATTGCCAAATAATTGATGATAAGGCTAGAGAAGAAGTACTTCTAGAGAAGTACAAAGATCTCAAAGAAACCCTTGCAGTTACCCAGGTCGAGTGTGATAGATGGGTACAATCATGCAAAGGTTTTGAAATGCTTCTTAGTAAGCAATCTGCTTCAAATGTGAAGTTTGAATTGGTTACAATCACACTGCTCCACCTGCAGATTTTACCCCAAGAGCAGAGGTAGAATCTGATGGTGAGAGTGATAACCAATCCATCACATCATGTGATCTACCTTTGATACCGCACAATCAGAGTAGAAGTCAACATCAGCCCTCTTTGAACTTATCAGCTGATGTTGATGGTTCAAATGCTGACATTCACATGATTAATGAATTGATCAACTCAAGAGTTAATCCTGAAGGTCCTGAAAGGACTAGAGAGTAGGATCTAACACCTGAAGTTCAAACTTCAATGCTGTCAGTACTGAAGAGAAGAAAACTGCAGTAGAAAGAGTTTGAAGACCACTAAAGAGGCAGTCAAGAAAGCAACAATGCTTCCAAAGCATTGAAGAACAAGTCTTCAGTTGCTTCACCCTCTTTAGTTGATGATCAACCTAAGATGAAGAAGAAACCATGTGAAGTATGTGGTCTGTTCATCATCTTACAGATGATTGTTGGTACAAAAGAGGTTCCAAACTCAAACAAAAAGAAGAAATTAAAGAGAAAATGGTAAAAATGAAAACTGAGTTTGAGACCACATTTGTATTAGCAACATCAAATCCTGTAACCCTTAAGTCCTCAAAGAAATCCAAAAAGGAAGGGGTTAAACAGGTGACAGCTGAGAGTGCTCAGAAGAAGAAGTGCAACATAGGAACCTATCAAACTCCACTGGCAATGTGTCTGATGAGCTGAAAGCTTTATCACAAAATCAGACACAGCTGGTAATGATGGTTCAACATCTGTTGGGTAGAGTTAACCAACTAGACACTCCTATGTTGAAACCACAGAAAAGGAGGTCCAAGCCAAAGGACTCCTCTTCTACACCATCTTCTTCCTCTCAGGCTGTTGTTTCAAATAAACCTGTTAGTTTACCATCTATTGATGAGACCAGGCCCAAAACCAAAAAGGTTTGGGTCTCTAAAACTAACTGATTGTTTATTATTGCAGGTTTCTTCAACATGCCAAAGTAGCATCTGGTATGTAGACAGTGGGGGATCTATGCACATGACTGGGAACAGCTCTCTTCTTCATGAATACTCTCAAGGAAAGAAGGGATTTGTCTCTTTTGGCAATGATGCTAGGGGTTACATCATCGGTAAGGGCTTTGTCTCCAATGGAGAAATCAAATTTGATGATGTTAATCATGTGGAAAATCTCAAGTACAATCTCTTGAGTGTCAGTCAAATGTGTGATAAAGGCCATGTTGCCCTTTTCACCAGTCAAAACTGTAGGATTCTGTCATCCAAAGCTTTGCACTTGATTGACAAGGTGTTGGATGATCACACTCTCCTGAAAGCCAACAGGACAGGAAGAGTGTATGTCTTAGATCTTTCTAAGAAGATAGATCTCAAAGGCAATCCTTGCCTATTTTCCAAAGCCTCTTCTCAAGAATCTAAACTGTGGCACAGAGGCTTGGTCATGTTAATCTCATAAACATGAATCAGCTTACCCACAATAGTTTAGTCAGAGGCTTACCAATAAAGGAGTTCCACTGTGATGAAACCTTCACTGCGTGTTTAAAAGAAAACAACACAAAGTCTCATTCCCTCCTAGTGAAGTGCCTAAGTCCACTGCCTGCTTGCAAGTACTGCATATGGATCTATTTGGTCCTGTGAGAGTAATGAGCATGGCAAAAGAAAAATACTCTGGTAATTATGGATGATTACTCCAGATTTGTATGGACTTTCTTTCTACATTCAAAGGATGAGGCTGCCCAGAAGATTATTCACTTTGTGTTGTATATTGAGAAGCAGTATTCCCTTCCAGTCAAGTGTATTAGGAGTGACAATGGAACTGAATTCAGAATCATACACTTGATGACTTCTATCTTTCAAAGGGAATCAAAAGGCAGTTCAGCATTCCAAGGACTCCAGAACAAAATGGAGTAGTGGAGAGAAAGAACAGGACCCTCATTGAAGCTGCAAGGTCCATGTTGGCTGACTCAGGTTTGCCACTGACCTTTTGGGCTAAAGCTGTCAACACAGCTTGCTATGTGCAAAATAGAGTTTTAGTAAATCAGAGGTTGATGAAGACTCCATATGAAGTTCTCCATCATTTGGCTCCTCTGATTTCATTTTTCAAAGCATTTGGGTGTCCCTGTTTCATTCTCAACACAAAGGATCAACTCCATAAATTTGATCCTAAGGTGGATGCAGGGTATTTTGTTGGTATTCATCTACTTGCAAGGCATACAGAGTCTTCAACTGCAGAACAAAGATGGTTGAAGAAACTCTACATGTTAAGTTCAATGAATCTCCAAAGGACAAGATTCCACAAAGCCCGTGGAGTTATTTGATTTGGACATACTGCAATATGTTCCTTATCAAACTCCTGCTTTGCTCCTGTCAACAGTTCACCACCTGGTGGTACTGCTGATGATGATGATGATTGCAGTACTCACCTCTTCAGGTTTAGTGACCAGCTGCCTGATCAGCTAGACCTAATGTTCCTGTAGCTCCAGTAGCACCATCCACAACAAATGCTGATGAGATATCTTCGAATTCAACTTCCATTGAATTACCATCCACTGATTGGTTTCAAGGAAATGATTCACCATCACCATCTATTACTGCTGAGCCTACTACAAACACTTGCACAGATCTCATTGTGTATCAAGATCTGAAGAATCACCCTATGTCTCAAATCATTGGTGATATCACTGCTGGAGTATCAACAAGAAGTCAATTGTCAAATTTCTGCTTCTATGCTCTCTTCATCAGTCAGCAAGAGCCAAAGAATTATCACATTGCTTTAAAGGACAATGGATGGGTTGATGCCATGCAGCTTGAGCTTCTTCAGTTCAAGAAATAGCAAGTGTGGGAACTGGTTCCTCTACCTCCAGGTAAGTGTGCAATAGGCACTAAATGGGTGTTTAGGAACAAAACTGATGAAAATGGGCTTATTGTTAAGAACAAGGCCAGACTGGTTGTTCAGGGGTTTGCACAAGAAGAAGGTATTGATTATGATGAAACCTTTGCCCCTGTAGCCAGACTGGAAGCAATTCGATTGTTCTTAGCTTATGCTGCTTATCAAAATCTTAAAGTTTTTCAAATGGATGTCAAAAGTGCATTTTTGTATGGAAAAATTAAAGAAGAAGTTTATGTATGTCAACCTCCGGGCTTTGAGGACAATAAACATCCTAATTGGGTGTATAAGCTTGATAAGGCTCTTTATGGGTTAAAACAAGCTCCTAGAGCCTGGTATAAGACATTATCAAACTTTCTTCTAGAAAATAATTTCACTAGAGGCTCCATAGATAAGACTTTATTCATTAAGAAAGCTGGGTAGCATAATCTACATGTTCAAATTTATGTAGATGACATCATTTTTGCATCCTCTGATCCAAAGTTGTGTGATGCCTTTACAAAGTTGATGCAACAGAAGTTTGAAATGAGTGCCATGGGAGAGTTACAATTCTTTCTGGGGTTGCAAATCAAACAAAAGCTGATGGAATTTTCATTCATCAGTCCAAATACAAAAGATCTTTTGCAAACGTTTGATTTACAAAACTGTAAGCCTTGTTCTACTCCCATGTGCAACACCACACACTGGATACAGATCAGAAAGGTAAAGTGGTTGATGAAACACTTTACAGATGTATGATTGGGTCCTTGATGTATTTAACAACTTCTAGACCAGATATTATGCTTGCTACATGTGTTTGTGCTAGATTTCAGGCTGCACCTAAAGAGTCTCATCTGATTGCAGTCAAGAGGATCTTTAGATATCTGCAAGGCACTCCATATCTAGGTTTATGGTATTCTACCACATTCTGGTAAATTAGTTGCTTTTTTCTGACTGTGACTATGCAGGGTGTAAGTTGACCAGGAAATCAACGTCTGGTGGATGTCAATTCCTAGGCAACTGCTTGATTTCTTGGCAGAGCAAGAAACAGACCTCAGTTGCTACATCAACTGCTGAAGCAGAGTACATTGCGGCTGCAAGTTGTACATCTCAGGTACTCTGGCTTCAAAACCAACTTTTGGATTATGGCATTACAAAGACTAAGACTCCATTGTTAATGGATAGTGCTTCAGCTCTTTGCATTGTCAAAAATCCAGTCCAGCACTCTAGGACCAAACATATAGAGATCAGACATCATTTTATAAGGGATTGTTTTGAAAAAGGTCTGATTGATCCTAAGTTTGCCTAGTGCTGATGAGCTTGCAGACATTTTTACTAAGCCTTTGGATAGTTCAACTTTCCAAACCCTGGTGTTAAGGCTTGGTATGCTGCAGCTAGAATAAGTGACAACTACTTATGATCTTAGTAATAATACTGATGATCATTAGTACCTATGTCACATATAAGTACTGATGAGCTCTTTTACCCTCAGTAGTTTTTATAACTACTGAAGGCTAAATGTCTCACAAGTACTGAATACTTCATCTGTTCTAAACTACTGATGTAGTTACAACTACTCATGCAGTTACAACTACTGCAATCAGTAAAACAGATGAGTACTGATGTCCTATGAAACCACTGAAATCAGCCAAAAAGACTGATGAATGTGTTGAGGATAGTATGAAATAGCTGAAAAGCTAAGAATTGACGAAAACAGCTGAAGAGAACTTTCTCTTCAGTCATTTGTACAACTGCTGTTTCATTCTAAACAACTGAAGCAAAACCATGTCTTCAGTAGTTTTTATAACTACTGATGACTAATACCAAGTCTTCAGTTGTTTACAACAGCTGATGACAAAACCACTGTCTTCAGTAGTTTCATAACTACTCATGACAAACACCACGTCCTCAGTTGTTTCAATCATCTGAAGTCAAAACCACGATCTTCAGTTTTTCTAAACTACTGATGCCTAACACCACGACTTCAGCTGTTTCAACGTCTGAAAGGATAATACCATGTCAACGGTCGTTTAAAACTACTGATGACTAACACCACATCCTTCAGTCGTTTCTTACCCGTACCCTATAAATATCCCTAACCTATGCTCTCAATGCTTCATCTTCTTCAAACCTAACGTTCCTCTCCAAAACTTCCCTCTTCTCCATGGCGTCCATGCAAATTAAACCGCGACACAACTGTGTTGCCTACCTCACTAAATCGCCCATCTGGACTAAGTTCGATACTGTTATCGATCTTATGGTTCAGTCCCAATACAACACGGCATTTCTTCTGAATCCCATACTACATGCCGAATCCTTGCACCAATTTTGGATGAACGTTACTGTTACCACTGGGGGGAGAACAACACACCATCCCTCCAGTCGGTCGTAAACAACAAAGAAGTAGTCATCACTCCTGCAATAATCCGCAAAATTCTTCATCTGAATGATGCTAGTTCTCCTGCTGGATATCCAAAGGGCACCACTGATCTATCCTTTGCCCAACATGGATATCAAGGCGATCTCAGTGCCTCCACTATCTTGAAGAAACACTTTTATGACGCTGAGCGCCTAATTTTTCACATGGTGAATGTATGTTTGGCCCCTAAGACGTCGTCTTGGGATCAAATGTCGACAAAATGGCAGCAGGTAATGTATTCTATCCTTGAGCAACAACCACTAAACTTTTCAGAAATAATATTTTCAGAGCTCAAAGATATGGCTCAAAAACTAACTGCCAACCGTTGGATACTTTATCCACGGTTCATAATGGCCATTATTACAGACCAGCTTAATGCTGAGGGACTTGTTGGCTTGGGAGTCCCTGCTACGGCTGTTCTGCCGGAAGTATACTCCCGGCACAACTCTGACCAGACACTTAAAATGGCTGCCAAGCTGCGAAAACCCACGCAGCTGGAACCCACAGCCACCACCTCCAAATCAAAAGTCCCCACCAAACCACCAAAAAGAAACTCAAAACGGCTACTCAGGAATTGAGTCCCCTGAGGATGCCCCTGCAATACAAACGCAGGATATATCCACTAGTCCAAACCCCCTAGTGGATACAATGACTCTTCCAGCCATAGCCGCTCAGGCTTCCTCTCAACAGGAGCCTGCAGCAACCACAAAAGGGGTACCCACATATCTGGGATCTTCCTCACTTGAGGGGATTGCCATTGACAAGCACCAACCTCCCCAGGTGCACACTGCTTCTATCCCTTCACCCCAAACAACCGCCCCTCACAGCCCAACTTTAATAGTTGCACACGTGCTGACTCAACTGCACTCCTCACCCCCTCCCCAGCAACCACTTACTACTGGGAATACCTCTACAATTGAGGGGGAGGAACACAGTGCACTTGAGAACCCACAGCATAGGGGTTTACCACTTCTATCTCCTGGTGTAGACAAGGAGCTTAGATTATCTAATGAGGCTGCCACCTCCTCTGACTCAGCACATGATCAGAATGAGGCTGGTAATATTGCTAAGACCTCACTAGAGGCAACAGCTGATGATGGACACTGTCCTGAGGCTGGAAGTCCCCAGTACCAAGCACAAGGGGCACATGCATCAACTGGTCTACACCCAGTGCATGTAAATCCTGCTCTAAGCAGGAGGTCAGATGATTCAGCTTCGGCTGATGATGACCTGGGCTTTTTCTACGATGTTCTTGCCCAGAACACAATCCTTGAAGAGAAAGTCAGTAGGCTGCAAAACCTACTTGATCAATTCTTCCAAGGAGAAAGACCATCTGCCTCTACCCACCCACAGATGGCACCTTCACTTGAAGGTTCCCCAAACACTGAGCCACTCCAAACTCAACCACCTGCCTCTGCTTCAGGCCCTACTTCTCAGGAACAGAACCCTCCTGAGCAAATAGGTGCTGTACTTCAAAATTCCCTCCCTCTCATCACACCCATAATCACTGATATTGTGACTAAAGCCATTGATGAGAGGCTTTCCTCCACTTTACAGCCCCTGATTGATGCTGCTGTACAAAAGACTCTTTCTGCGGTACAAACCCCTTCCTCCAATGCATTCAAAAAGGGGGAGAGTACTGCAGTGAAAGAAAAGAAGAGGAAAAGATCCGAGGAAAAGAAGGAAGCGAAGCAAGCCCAAAAGGAGAGAAAGAACAGCAACCAATGCTCACCTACAAGCGAAAGAAAGGTGCTGATGATCACATTGTTGAAGATAAAGCCTTGGAGCTACTGATAAAAGAGGCTGATGCCGAACACAGCAGATCAATGGACAACATCATTGATCAGCTGTTTAGGCAAGGCCATGACACCAATAACTTGACTCTGAGATTCGACGACTAGAGATTGAAGAAATCCAGAATAGATGGGCAAGTTATGAAGTGTTAGAAAGAGAAAGGCTTGAAATCATGATTAGATTTATTGCAAAATATCTTGGAAGATCAATGATCGAAATCAAAGCTTGGTCCAGGGACAGTATCTTGGCAATCACCACCAAGATCTGTTCGTCTGAAGCATATACTAAGGGGCTTGTTATTGAAGCTTTGAATGAAGCGGGTGCTGGGAGCACGACTGAGCTAGCCAAGCAATCAAAAGCCACACTCACCTAAAGGATGCTAGAACAGCCTGTCAACATTCCCGCACCAAAACCACCCAAAACACAACCCACCAAACCAACTCCCTTACCCTCAAAACCCATAGCCGATGATATACCCTTGAAGAAGAAGAGAAGGATATTGAGGCTAGAAGACGATGAAGAAGATGATGAAGATAGGCTGCCGCTCTCAGCTGTGATTTAGTTGCCTAAGGCCACAAGTCACTCCTCAGCAATTACTCCTGAAGTCCAGAGACAAATGGTTAAAGTGAAGCTAGAAGAAGAAGAGCTTCATAACAGCATGATGCGGAATTGCTGAAGGGAGTTGACAAAGCTTATGCAACCACATCTTCTATCATCAACATGAAGAAGCAAGCCCTCAGACTTTACACTCTCAGGCATACCTTTCAATATCAAAAGGAAAGAGTGAGGATTTGGCCTGATCCCAGGGTCTCTCACAGAATTCATAAGAAAAATATACCTCAGAGATACATTGGCCAGGTGAAAAAGATCGTAGATGAAGTGATCTCTCTGGTCTTTGTAGTTTCACCCTGGGAAATCCTACAAGATTTCAAGAAGGCCTACAAAGCTAATCTAACCCCTCAGAAGATGCTGGAAAACAAAATAGTGAAAAAGGGGTTAGTTTACAAGAGGCGTGAGGAAGTCAGGAAAAATGAGCTCAAGTTGTTCCTAGAGGGTAATCACCCGGATGAGTTTGCCTACAGAATAATAACAACTGTGGAGCTAAAGAATGGGAAACATGCCAAATACCTGTCTGAGTATTATGGGCCTGAATCATTGTTTGAAGGAGGTGCTGAAGAGCTAACCATGGAGGAACAAATCACCTTCCTTGAGGCCTACACAAGAGAGTCGTACAGACTCATTATGGGGAAGTGAATCTCATGAATGGGATAACAACTCTGTGTCATGTTCCCCAAAACAGAGTTCCCATTCATACTCTGCCAAAGAAATATTTGAGGTTTCTTCCCAGGCCGGAGCTTACATGGGTCATCTTCTCTACTGATGAAGAAGGAAAAAGACCAACACTCTGCCAACAATAAGTGGGACAACGAATAATTTAGATGTTTTGGTTGCATTGGTTCAGGGGGAGTTTGTTGGACCAAAAGAACCAATGAGCCAAGATCAGAAAACCTCTAAGTTCCACATGGTATCACAACAACTGCTGAAAGACTCATCAGCGGTTTGACAAGTGCTGAAGACTTCAACAGCTGAAGATCAAGTGCTGAAGATTCCAACAGCTGAAGAACTAAAGTGCTGAAGTACAACAGCTGAAGAACACAAGTACTGAAGCTGAAAGACCTAAGTACTGAAGTACAACAGCTGAAGAGTTTACAAGTGCTGAAGATCAACAACTGATGTACAAAGCCTGAAGACAAAGACTGAAGACATCAGCTGATGATATCTACTGAAGTCATCAGCTGATGAAACATCTGAAGCTCAAAGTCTGAAGATCAAGTACTAAAGCATCAGTAGTTTGTCACAACTACTGAAGAGTACTTCTTCAATAGTTGTGATATCAGTAGTTTTATATTTCTTGTTTTAGTAGTTTTATGTTTCAGTAGTTTTGTAAAACGACTGAAGAGCTTGTTCTTCAGTTGTTGTAGTTTCAGTAGTTATATATTTTGTACTTAACACTCTGATATGTTCGCAGTAGTTGTGAACATTTCAGTAGTTTGTTAAAAAGTTAGTTATTTTGTATTAGATCTGCCAGTTGTCACTTTTCGTGATAACAGCAGCGATTGTTGCACTCTATATAAGGAGTGACAACCTATTGTAATACGGAATAAATGAATGGAATGAATGAATGATTTGATTAGAAATATTCTACATCTATAAACATTCCTTGAAATCAGAAATATATATTCTCTCCCTATAACCGTATGCGCTCTTAATGCATACAAGTATCGATTGCTGGCTACAATTTGTCTAATTCTTGTTCATATTCCGTTGCTTTGAACTCTAATACATCGAACTTGTGATCACTGATCCTGTCACTATTGATTTCTCCCTATTGTATACATCCATTTAGGATTCCTGAAGGACCCGATTCTTCAATCCCATGATAAGATTCTATGATGATGAACTAGATCATCTAATGTGATCTTCCCCCTATGTAAGATGTAATAAGCCCATATTTTATCGCAAGAATACCAAACAATCTTGATTCTTCACATAATCAACTTGTTCGATCATTTTCCCCATAAGTAAGATCAGATAAGCTCACATTGTCAAGTTTAAATTCACAAACGACCTAAATCAATTGTTATAGATAGTGAATCATTAACTTTATCAAATATCACAAAAACCCCTTGTTTAAGCAACATGGTGAATTTTATGCATAAGAAAATTTTCATAAATGATGGTTACACTTTTCTCATGAATAGTTCTCACATAAAAGTTCTCTAATGAAAGTTCTCACATGGAAATAATTCACATGGAAAGTCCTCACATGAAAAGTTCTATCATGGAATGTTTTTGCATTAAAGTTTTCGCATGGAAAATTTTTTGCATGAAATGTTTTTGCAAAATACGGTTATTTTTGCCAGGTTCTCGCATGACACAGTTACTCTCGCGAATACTTCAGCCAAAATCAACATTTATGATTTTAAATCACAACTACCTTCTAGGATCTTCGTTTTCCACCAAAAGTATAAGATACCGAGCGTAATGATGTAATAAAGTTGATTTTGTGTGTGTTCACCCTCGGTTTCACCTCTTTCCCTTTTTAAACTGGTCCAAACTTGATCTAAACCTTTGGATCTTCAACCTCCATGTTTAAGGTCTTAAACGCATGATCATGGAATGGAAATCCGTGTATCAAGAGCAATACCTTGCTTTGATACCAAATGTAAAGTACTCGTCACGATCGATTCCACATATTGTTGTACTTGATAATCAGATTATGATAGATGTGTGCGTGTGTGATATCAACGAACTTCAAACAAACTCAATCGAATATTATTAATCAAACGATTACAATACGAAAAGAGTTTATGTTGTTTAAGATCAATCCACCCAAGGTGAGTTCCCCTCGGGTGGGCTGTCCCATATCTTTCTACTCTCTCACTCTCAGAGCACTTTTACAAATGAACACACATATTGAAATATAAAGGAAAAACATCTATATATACTATCCAGATGTTCTCGCGTGAATGTTCTTGCACAAGAACATCAAGTTCATGTGAGGCATCTCCAAGTCTTCGTGCGATGACAATATTATCCATCATCTTGGAGTTCTTGCTTCCTTGTATTTCTTGCATAATTTGAGTTTTTGATTTTCACTTGATATTGTAATCCATAAAGGCTAGGTCCTAACAAAAGATGTCTTCCATATGAGATCTATGGATGACTAATCCTTGACTGTTCTTTTGTTTTGCTATGCAGAACAAATACGAAAGACCACTTTGTTCATCCACAAATAATTCTTGTACTTGTGTTAATTTCAAAATTGACCAAGTATTATTTTTTCTTGCAATCATGAATATAACCAATACAAACACATATTTAGGGTTAACATATATATTATGATTACAAGATGAAAATAATTTAAAGAAATCATTACAAGAGTTGAATAACATCTAAACCTATACAATCAACTAGACCTAACAATAACAATATTTTACAATAGGGTGTTAAATGACTTACATGATTCTAAAAGAATGACAAGACAATATAGCAAGCTAGAGTACAACAAAATAGAGTTGATTAATAAAGAAACAGAATCTTGATTTAAGCTGCTCGAACACGCTAACTATTGCCAAAATACATTTATCATTTTGGACAAAAGTAGTTAATACTGCATGTTATGTTCAAAGTCATATTGTAGTTAACAAACAACAACATATTATCTCTTGTGCAATATTCTTAAAACATAACCTAGAATTAAATATTTTAGAGCCTTAAGTTGTTATCATACTTTGTTACATACAATTGATTCTAAATCATATTTTGAAGAAAATGTTGAGGACTGTTACTTTGTTAGTTATTAACTAACAAGGTGGCATATTAGGTTTATAATAAAAGTACAAGATATTCCACCAGATGCATTACTTTTTAAAGATGATATTCCTTAACTTAAAATTTATTGAAATCATCCACCAGATGCAATTATTAATCAATTGTGTGAATCCAAGGATCGCTTTTTAGGAATTATCAATGTTTGATTGATTTCGATTTAATGATTGCGGAATCATCATTAATTGTTGCTTAATTGATCCAAAATTAAATATCAAACACAATGAACACCAACTTTAGTTGTTTTGCTTGCTGCAACCAAGTTTTTGTTTCTTCTCAAATACGGTTTGGCTCTATACGCAATCATAGTCATTTGCCACTGATGATCCATTTCCTTTACAACATCTTGATGCAGTTCTTCAGGACTTGTTAGCAGATGTTGGTAGGAGTTAAGTGCTTCCCAAGTAAGCTTGAAAACTTTAACCGAAAGTAGCATAGGCTGCCTTTTGTTCTTCGTAATCTTTAATCATAGTAATGGGTTGTGCTTGATTGTTGTTTGATGAAGAATTGCTGATGATGAAGATGTATCTTTTCTTTCCTCGGGTCTTTCTTTTTATTTTCTTGATTTGCTTTGAGAAGATATCTTTAATGGTTTTGATACATAGAAACTAACTTCTTCGTCTTCACTCATAGCACAAGAGTTGTCATTATCCTCATTAGAAATAATGGCACTTACATCACTTTTACTTTCATTAAAATTATAAGGAGTGACATGTGTTCTTACACTCTTATTTCTTGATTTCTCATCCATTTCAAGAGCATCCACTTTATCCACCAATGTATCTAAACCAGTGGTTTTAAGATCAATGATGTTCTTGAACATGGACACAGTTTGCTTCCAACTTTCTAGCAAAGTATGGTGCATCTTTTTGTTTAATTCCTCATTGGTATACTTCAGTTCCTAGATATTCATCTTGGTTACGAATTTCATAAACCTGTGAAGTTGTTGAGGAATTGACTCACCCTCATATGATAAAGTGTTTCATATTGTGAGCGGAGAGTATCTTTCCTTATGCTTTTTATTTCATCACTCGCTTTACAGGATTTATGAAGTATCTTCCCCAATGAATTTGTTGTTTTATAATCTCACACCTGATTAGTATTTCTTCAGGTAAAGTCATACTAACAACTATATGCCTTAATGTTGACTTTAAACTTTTTGACATCCTCAGGTGAGAGATCTTTTGTACTTATGGTTGATTAATTTCATTATAATCCGGCCTAAGTGCCGG
Source organism: Flaveria trinervia (assembly GCA_025506515.1). NCBI lineage: Eukaryota > Viridiplantae > Streptophyta > Magnoliopsida > Asterales > Asteraceae > Flaveria > Flaveria trinervia. The sequence continues at coordinate 28,039,968 of CM046456.1, forward strand.
TGGATTATAAGGACCTTCAGTTATAGACACCCGTAAGTCAGAATTAGTGTAGTTCACATGATTCCTAAACTTAATTTTCCAGGACGTAAAGTTCGCTTTTGTTTCCAACTTTGGAGCCTAGTATGATGATCCACGAACAAAGTTACTCTTTTGAGTCAAATATTGAAGTTTTAACTAAAACTAAGTTTCTTATGAATTAATGAACTGATAAATGACATGTATTTAATTATTAAACTAAATAAGTAGTAAAGGTCAAAAATCAGTCAATCCTCTTATTGATAATTAACATAAAATCAAACATTTTTGTTAATGTTTTTGTTAAGTCAATTGAATAGTTAATGAATGTCAGTCAATAACATAGATCTATGTTTCAATTAATTTTGAATATAGATCAATGTTAACCAAGCACCTAACAGTACTCGCTGAAAGACAAACATAACATTTAGATATTTTTAATAGGTATGAAAGAAAGAATAAAGTGAAGAATAAGAAAGAAACATAATTTAACCCAAGTTGAGGGGTTAAAAGTGTCAAAAAGGACAAAAGTTCCAAAAGGTTGGTGTAAAAGGTGGTATGGCCGCCCACTCTATTTTGCACATCACCTTTTGTTTGGTTAGAGAGAGGAAGAGTAGAAAAGTTTGGATTTTTGAAGAAAAAGAAGGATAAGTTGGATTCTAAGGTAATCATTTAGTGTTTCTGAATGTTCTTGATCGGCCTATGCCTCAGTTATGTGCTTATGTGTGTTTATGTGTTCGGTGTGTGGATTTTTGTGGGTTTCTAGGTGTCGAACTCATAACAACGAGTTTTAAAGGAAGTCATACCCAAAGGCTACTAAGGTGAGTTATAAAACTCCCATTATACTTGTTTGAAACTGATTTGGAGCTGATAATGCATGTATGCTCATTTTTTAAATTGGGTTTACACCTGTAAGTATGTGTATAAATGTGTTTGCGGGTGGGGATTGATTTGGGTGTTAATATGGTTATGATAATGTTATGAATGTGTTTCTATGGCTTAGAATGCTAGTGTTAAGCTTAGAATATGTTAGATGATGGATTGCGGATTGAAATATGTTGTTTACTATAAGTTGGCTACATGTGGGCCTAAATAGTGGCCCATGCGCCAACGGGTTAATTTGCCTAAGTGTTCCCATATGCCCAAACCCCATGTGCTCAAATAGTAACCATGCGCCTAGGATTAGGCTGAATTTGACTAAGTGTCCACACGCCCCAGAAAGCCCATGCGCCTAGCCACTCATGCGCTTGCATAGTGCCATGCACCTAGAAATTTCCGAGCATGACTAAGTGTTGGCCATGCGCCCCAATACTGCCCATGCGCCTAGAAGTTCCCCATGCGCCTAAGTGTACCCCATGTGCCTGAGAGGCCATGCGCCTGCATAGTGCCCATGTGCCTAAGACATAGAATTATTTCTGATTTTCGGGGAGAATGAAAATGTAGGCTTTGACTTGGGAGGTTCCCGGGGGTAATGTAAGTTGACTTTTTCAAGTCATAGATGATATGATGGGTGATGTATGATGTGGATGAATGATGATGTGTGTTTGATGTTATGCTTCTGCATGATGATGAAGTATGATGATTGTTATGTCATGTATGATGAAGATGGCTTATGGTTATGTTGAAGGGATTTAACAAGTTTATCAAAGTTCATATAAGCTTGTATATATGAAAAACGCAGCGGATAATTAGTTTTAAAACTTGCTATATGATTATGATTAAAACCATTTAATAAGCAAACCCCAAACCATGGATCATTATACGAGATGCATACAAGAAAAGATATATATGTATATATGATGTTAAAAACAACCTTTGGAGCAGCAGAAAATCGATATAGTTGAGGTGAAAAGGATGAGTTTCGTGGCTGAATCTTCAAGCAAGAAGACCTCAAGATGGTGATACCCCAAGCCACAACGAACCTCTTGAATGCTAGGTTCTTGACACCAACTTTCAGCAACAAAACCCCTTTTGATGCTGAAACTTTCAGCTTTTCTTTTGCCCTCTTCACTTCAAATTCGAAAAAGAGAGAGAGGAAGATGAGAGCAAAATCAGCCTTTGCATGTAGGAGAGAAGTCCTTGGGAAGGATAGTGATAATGCCTTTAATCTTGTGTGTTTACAAGACAAAGATGGGACCCCCAAAGCAAGTGGGCGGCCGAAAATCCATTTGAAAATGGATTCCCACTCTTTGTTTTGTTGCATAATTAAACACTCACTAAACCCTTATGTTTATAAAGTTAAAACTTATTTAAACTTTATAAACTTAGTACTTTTATTTGTTATTATTTAGTAAGACTAAATAATGAAAAACAAATAGTACCATATGAACAATTATCCATATAATGATGTTCATCTACAAAGGCAATGATTTAGAAAACCCATTTTCTAAATTAGTGTCATAATTTATTGGTGTTTGTTTAGCTTGTTATTGGGTATGACCCGACTTGGATCATATCACACTAGCCACATCAACTTAATATGCATCTTGGGCAGATCAGCTCTTTTCAATCTCCCACTTGCACAAGATTCATAGAAGGTTGATGCAAGTAGAAAATAACGCCTAGCAATGGTTTGCTACCCCTAATGTATATGATTAAGTGCCATTCAATAACATCGTCCTCCTCAAGTACCTTACTTGAAATGTTTTAGGTGAATTAATCATCTATCCTTTTGTTTCAGATGTCATGTTAAATCCCAGAGACACAGAATCGTCATTCTCCGATAATTTAACTTTAACAGGCCTTAGACATCTAACTCTCAACGAATAAGAGGAACAACTTCCATCTTGACTACATACGTCTCTCACAATCACCTTATGTCATACCTGAACTCAGCCTTATGTACTGCCAATATTTCAGAACAGCAAAGTACTAAGTCAAAGTACAATACTTGGGAATATCAAGACCCAATATGTATCTCAGGTCTGAGGATAAAATGATATTCGCCTTTACTCAATATCTCTTATGACTAATCACAAGGATTCCATGAAGAAATAATTGAGAGCAGGTCAGTCCTATACCTATATCCCATAGATATCAATGAACTTGGTAGCAACCTCTTGCTTATATTCATACCTTATGAATATCAACCAATCCAAGTTCATTATAGTCTTATATTCACAGTTGTTCCCACAAGCATGATTGACTACGGATGTTTAGAATAACTTATTTATTCACGGATTTAAAACATGCTAAAATAGAAGAACAAATGAAAGTTATAACCATATAATTAAGTCAAAAAAACATAAGTTCCAATATCCAAATACAAAATATAAAATCAATCCAGTCACTAGTATATCGAAGTTCCATGGCACAAGCATGACCTTCATGCTTTGCCTTTTCAAGGAGTTTTGTGAGTGGATCCGCAATGTTTTTATCAGTGTGAACTTTGTGGATACATATCTTTCCCTTTTCAACTTCATCCTTATGTAGTTGAATCTCTGCTCAATGTGCCTTGTTTTCTGATGTGCACGGGGTTCCTTGATTTGTGCAATCGCACCCTCGTTATCATAAAGAATCTCCAGAGGATCCTGAATGGAAGGGATTACCCCTAGATCGGCTATGAATTTCTTCAACCATGCAGCTTCCTGTGCTGCCAATGAAGCGGCGATGTATTCTGACTCTATAGTGGACAATGCTACGACTTCTTGCTTTGAGCTTTTCCAAGAAACAGCCCCCCATTCAGGATAAAGATGTACCCCGATTGAGATCGTGAATCATCTCGATCGGTTGGAAACTCGCATCCGTGTAACCATTTACAATGAGTTCCTCCTCACCAGACCCGTAGATCAAGAACATGTCCTTAGTCCTCCTTAGGTACTTTAGGATGTTCTTGACAGCCATCCAATGACCATCACCAGGATTTTGCTGGTATCTACTTGTCATGCTTAAAGCGTATGACACATCCGGTCTAGTGTATATCATTGCATACATGATGGATCCTATAGCAGATGCATATGGGATTGCCTTCATTCTATTCTGCTCCTCCTTTGAGCTTGGACATTGTGTCGTACTCAATATTTTCCCTCTCTGAATAGGTACAGTACCTTTCTTAGAGTTTTCCATCTTGAACCTTTTCAAGATTTTGTCAATGTATGCACTTTGATTCAAACCAATCAGCCGCCTCAATCTATCCCTATAGATCTTTATTCCGAGAATATAGGCGGCTTCACCAAGATCCTTAATGGAAAAGCAGCTTCTAAGCCAGGCTTTTACACCTTCCATTGTTGGAATGTCATTCCCAAACAGTAGAATGTCATCGACATAAATACCAGGAAAGTTATTATGCTCCCACTAGCCTTCTTATACACACAAGCCTCATCAGCGTTTTTGATGAAGCCAAATTTCTTGACTTCCTCACCAAAACGGTGATTCCAGCTTCTTGACGCTTGTTTCAATCCATAGATTGATTTCTTTAACTTGCATACTTTATTAGGATGTTTTGTATTAACAAAACCTTCAGGCTGAACCATATAGACATCTTCCTCAAGATATCCATTCAGGAAAGCGGTTTTGACATCCATTTGCCAAATCTCATAATCATAATGAGCAGCTATGGCAAACAATATCCTTATTGACTTTAGCATCGCAACAGGTGAGAAAGTTTCATCATAATCAACTCCTTGAGTTTGAGTAAAACCCTTTGCTACAAGTCTAGCCTTATAAGTATCCAAGTTTCCATGCATGTCAGTTTTCTTCTTGAAAGTCCACTTACTTCCAACTACCTTGGATTGAGAGGTGGTACAACAAGTTCCCAAACTTGATTGTCATACATGGATTGCATCTCAACGTTCATGGCTTCCAGCCATTTGTCACAATCCGAATTGGACACTACATCATGGTATGTGTTGGTTCATCTGATTCTACCACATAGCATCCATCCATGAAAAATCTGTATCTTTCAGGTGGATTACTAGTTCTGCCACTTCTGCGAACGTTTTGTGTGTACTGATCAACCACTTGATCATCTTCAACATCCTCATGTTGAGTGCTGGTTTCAACCAAACGTGCACTGGGTTGTGGTTCTTGATCCTCCTCAAGATCCACTGTTCTACTGCTACTTCCTTCCATAAGGAACTTTGCTTCTAAGAACTCACCCTTTCTGGCAACAAACACCTTTTGTTCCAATGGATCATAGAAATAATATCCCATAGAATCTCTAGGGTATCCTACAAAAATACACTTGGTGGATCGGACTTCCAATTTGTTTGGGGTAGGAGTCTTAACATAAGCCTCACAACCCCAGACCCTTAAGTATGATAGGGATGGAACTCTTCCATGCCATATCTCAAAAGGTGTCCTTTCCACATTTTTTGTTGGGGCCATATTTAAAATACGGGTCGCGGAGAGCAAAGCGAAACCCCAAAATGATAGAGGTAATGTGCTTCTAGCCATCATAGATCGGACCATATCCAATAAGGTTCGATTCCTCCTCACAGACACACCATTATGTTGTGGTGTTCCAGGTGGAGTGAGTTGTGAGACAATCCCACAACTCGTAAGATGATCTTGAAAGGCATCACTTAGGTATTCACCTCCTCTATCAGTATGAAGAACTTTAATCGACTTGTTGAGTTGATTTTCTACTTCATTCTTGAAGATTTTGAACGTTTCTAAAGCTTCATCTTTGTGCCTTAATAAGTACACGTATCCATAGCGACTATAATCGTCGGTAAAGGTAATGAAGTATCTTTCACCATTTCTAGTCATTGGCTTAAAAGGACCACATACATCCGAATGTATGATGCCTAATAAATCTTTTGCCCTTTCGTTAGTTCCACTAAAGGGTGCCTTAGTCATTTTTCCTTGTAAAAAAGATTCACATATATCAAATGAATCACATTCATTTGTTTTTAAAAGACCATTCTTTTGAAGTATTGTATACGTTTCTTGTTTATATGACCAAGATGACAATGCCAAAGATAGGTATCACTCAAATCCAACTTGAGTTTCTTGGTGTTAGTATGGTACAATGAACTATTTAAAGTATTTTCATGAACCAATTCTTAAATACCATTAATGGGAATAGCTTTAAAATAGAACATATCGTTTAAAGAAACATGAATATCATTTTCAACAAAAGATAATACATAATCATAATGTCTTAATTGGGATACAGAGATAATGTTCCTAGTCAAACTAGGAGCATACAAAACATTCTTCAAAGTTACTTCCAAACCACTTGGAAGTTTTAGGATGTAGTCCCCACGAGCTTCAACTTTGACTTTGGCTCCATTGCCCATGAAGAGGCTAACATCCCCTTGATTGAAGTCCCTACTTCTTTTGAACCCTTGCAACAAATTGCAAATATGAGTTCCACATCTGGTATCCAATACCCATGTGTTGGAAGATATGACATTAAGATCAATATGAATCATGTAAATTGTACCTGAGGTTTGCCCCGCATCCTCTTTTCCTTCAACTCTTTGAGATAGACTGGACAATTTCTCATCCAATGCCCTATCTCACCACACTTGAAGCATGGGTCATTTGCAGCAACCTTTTGCTTCTTCTCCTTGGGCTTCGGAGGTTCCGCCCTAACAACCATCTTCCCTTTTCCCCAAACATCCCCCTTCCCTTTGGCAACAATTGCCTTAGGAGGGGGTTGAGACCTTTTCTTCCTCCCACCTTCATTATGGTGAGAACGGGTAAAACCCTTTTACCCATTCCCGCCTCGGCCGTTTTGAGCATTGAATGAAGTTCATTTATGCTCTTGTCCCATCCGTTCATGTTGTAGTTCATGACGAATGCCTCAAACCTTTTAGTTAGGCCATTAAGGATCAAATCCGTGGCCAACTCCTTTGAGACAGGACAATTTAGCCTTTGAAGGCGGTCGATATGGCTTTTCATCTTGAGAACATAAGATGAAACTGATTGGGATTCCTCCATCCGACAGGCATGAAGCGCTCGAACCGTTTCGAAGTGCTCCCCTAGCTTGTTGCTGGAATGTTTCCCGCAACTGGTGATCATGTCATAAGCTCCATGGAGCTCATATTCCTTTTGGAGGTCGGGTGTCATACTTGCTAACATTAGGCATGAGACTTGGATGGAGTCTTCCATATATTTAACCCAATCGTTATAGGCCCCTTCATCCTCCTCGTTGGTTCATCGGGGATGGGATCATCAAGGATGTAGGCCCGCTTTTCTTGCTTGAGAATGATTCTCAAGTTGCGGTACCAATCCATGAAGTTGTTAGGTGTTAGACGATCCCTTTGAAGGATCGCCCTAAGAGATTGGTTGTTTTGGGTTGGTACATCGTTATTAGCGTTGTTGTTGTCGGCCATCTACAAGATTTTACAAAGTTCCATTTTAGTTTTCATTGATATAATAATATTTCATTTATTAATACCCTTTTATGTCTCATAGACGATTAAAAAAAAATTTTTAGAATCCAACGTTATTTTTAAATATTGGTTAGGTGACCTTTATCCCATTATTTAAATTAACGAGGTAGTCATGAATGACAATTGCAACCTATTGCAACTTCTAATGGTATGGGATCGTTTGAACATCTTATGTTTGAAACGGCATGTTTATCCCATCACACCTTTGTAAAGCATATTTTAGGTGATCCATTCAATATAACTCACAAATCAAGTCGTCCTACTTACACACACGTGTGAGTTTACTACATAAGTGGTTAGGTGACCTTTATCCCGCAAAAATGGTATCTCACCTCAAGTTACAAGTTCCATAAAATGGTTAGGTGACCTTTATCCCACTAAGAGTTTGCAAGTAACCCAAGTGTTGTGTAAACGGATGGTGTTAAACTTGTTTCAAAAGGGATTTAGTTTAGATGGAAAGTTCTATGAACCATATGATTGTATGCATTCAACCATATGGTACCCAATTTGTTCTTTTAAATAAAACCCATTTTATTTGCAAATCATTAACCCTTTTATAAAACCATCCTTTTTGTGCTTAATGATTAGAGAACCAATTTCTTGTTATAGCATGTTTTAATTGACGGTTTGTTAATCACATCCAAATATTCAAAACAAACATCAACATAAGAAATCAACCAAGCATAAACAATCCATCCACATATGCATAACAAAGCATACTAAATTGAGCACACTTGTTAGCCAAAACAAGTGTGTCAAAAGGTCTTGTCCTAAGGGTACGAACATGACACAAGGATGGCAAAAGGACTCCCACTTGAAACCACATCTTCAAGCATCCTCTTTGTCCATCTTTTCTTCAAATCTTGATCTTGAGCATCCTTACAAAATGTATCCTAATACAATTTATCTAGTAAAGGAAAAACTCCTAATCTATCTATTACAAACCAAATGAATAAATAAATTACAAAACGGGACTTGAAACATAAAATTAAATTATTACATAGCCAAATGAATATATCATGACAACCAATCAATCAATCCACAAGGTCAAAGCTTTGTTATGCATAGCCAAATAACATATCCAAATATGAACATATCTATCGATTTTTGCAGCCCCTTTTCAACCCATATTCTTGGCCAACATAAACCAAGAACAAATGGGTTTTGTCCAAACAAACAAACAAACATGACCTAAATTTTAAAGATCCTAACATGCATATAAAATAGTATCTTTAAAATCAAAAGGGGAAACCATTACAACCCTCTAACTCTCGGCCATATCGTGTCACACACCACAAAACCGTGAACTAGAAAGTCTAATATATGTATGCATTCGTATAAGTGGCTCTTGATGCCATTGAAGGGATTTAACAAGTTATCAAAGTTCATATAAGCTTGTATATATGAAAAACGCAGCGGATAATTAGTTTTAAAACTTGCTAATATGATTATGATTAAAACCATTTAATAAGCAAACCCCAAACCATGGATCATTATACGAGATGCATACAAGAAAAGATATATATATGATGTTAAAAACAACCTTTGGAGCAGCAGAAAATCGATATAGTTAAGGTGAAAAGGATGAGTTTCATGGCTGAATCTTCAAGAAAGAATACCTCAAGATGGTGATACCCCAAGCCACAAACGAACCTCTTGAATGCTAGGTTTCTTGACACCAACTTTCAGCAACAAAACCCCTTTTTATACTGAAACTTTCAGCTTTTCTTTTGCCCTCTTCACTTAAAATTCAAAAAAGAGAGAAAGGAAGATGAGAGCAAAATCAGCCTTTGCATGTAGGAGAGAAGTCCCTTGGGAAGGATAGTGATAATGCCTTTAATCTTGTGTGTTTACAAGACAAAGATGGGACCCCCAAAGCAAGTGGGCGGCCGAAAATCCATTTGAAAATGGATTCCCACTCTTTGTTTTGTTGCATAATTAAACACTCACTAAACCCTTATGTTTATAAAGTTAAAACTATTTAAACTTTATAAACTTAGTACTTTTATTTGTTATTATTTAGTAAGACTAAATAATGAAAAACAAATAGTACCATATGAACAATTATCCATATAATGATGTTCATCTACAAAGGCAATGATTTAGAAAACCCATTTTCTAAATCGGTGTCATAATTTATTGGTGTTTGTTTAGCTTTTTATTGGGTATGACCCGACTTGGATCATGTCACACTAGCCACATCAACTTAATATGCATCTTGGCAGATCAGGTCTTTTCATATGTATGTTTATGTTCCTTATTATGTATGTTTATTTTCCTAGACTTTATGTGGTATATTTGTGAATGTAAATGGAAAAGTATTATGTAACGTAAACCGGAAGATAATGAAAAGATGAACGTAATGAATGAATGAATGCATTAATGAAAGGAAAGTAAGGAAAGTCTTGCTGGCAATGTATGGAGGTTCACACCCAATGAAACGTGTTAGCTCAACGGTGTGTGGGTTAGCTATCCCATAAGGATGCACACTGGGGTCTATCTTTGTGATTGACCATTTGTATGGAACCTCTGTCGCTTACCCCAGCACTGTGGTCAGGCCACAGGGCGCAAAGTATGGGAGTTTATTTATAGACTTCAGGCCGATACTCGCTTTATGCTTGACGCTGGGGTATAGCACAAGGCATTGGTGCTCATGAATTTACTCTGGTACTATGGTCAAACCACCTGGCCCAATGTATGGGGGTCTATTATAGACTTCGACCGAGTAGTCGCTTATGCATTATGGTATGGAAAAGTTCATGGTATTGGTACGGAATGTAAAGAAGTAATGATGAGTGTACGTAATGAATGGTAATGAAGATAACGAATGATACTGATGACGCATGATGATGAATGAATGAAAGTTAATGAACGATGATGAAGATAATAATGATATTATCTATGTGTACGCATGATGTATGATCATTTACAAAAGTAAAGAAAGGTTTTAAATGTAATTAAAGTATATTTTATTTTAAAAACTAAAACTCACTGAGCGACGCTGACTTTTATGTGTTTCTAGGTGGCAGGTGATGGTTGCTCAGGATGGCATGGGCAGCTACTTGGCTCATTTTGGATGGTATCCATTTAGTATGACGATAATGTTTTTGCATTGTAATGTGAACAAATGATGTTTTGTAATTGTCAACAATGTTGTAATATTTTGCAAAGGAAATTATTAATATATGAAATGGTTTATGTTAATTCACTTGCGATGTTTCAATAATGTTAAGGTAAAATGTATGTTTTGTGCGATGATTGACCAGCTGTGAGCGTCCTGGGAACGGGGCCTTAGAACAAATCACTGTTTTATCAAATTTAAAATCTTCATACCAAATTAATTTTGCTTATAATCTATAGATTAGTGAGAAAACTGATAGATCTAATGAATTAAGTAATCAATTAAACAATTCTAACACCGATAGATCAATCTATCTAAATCAATGAGCACTTGGCTCTGATACCACCTATGAATCCAAGGATCATTTTTCAGGAATTATCAATGTTATATTAATTTTGATTTAGTGATTTCGGAATCATCATTAATCGTTGCTTAATTGATCCAATATTAAATATCGAACACAGTAAATATAGAAGAAACACTCGAATGATTTCAATCAATACACACAAAAAAATATTTTGAATCAAAAGTAATTCATTAAAACTGCTTAATGAATACATAGAATCAAATAATAATTTCTAAAAATATTATTATGCTATGATTGTGTTTTTATCTTTGATGTGATGATGTGACGGCTACTAGGGTTTGTGTTTGGTTGATTGATGTGATTGTTTGTATATTGCTGTTTATTGCTCTTCCTTTTATGTGAAACCTAGGACTCATATTTATAGACACGCATGTTTCTGTTAAGGAAACAGTGAATCTCTTGGAATCCGTGATTGACTTGTTGACTTGAATTACTTGTATCATTTTACGAGTGTTTGGTCTTCTGTAGCACCTTTGTCTTGCGTAGGAGTTTGCTCTTCCGTAGAAGTCTTCACTTCAGTTTCTCCATTTGTAATGTTATTCATCAGTGAACCTTGGTCTTGTAGTACTCTTATCTGCACCTATGTTCATTAATTGGTGTGGATAGTATATATATATTGATAAAGATTTTACACACATATAAAGTTTTAATTGATTATTACTAATACTAAACCACACACACAAAAGGCAAGTGTACCTGTCGTGTGGTAATATAGTGTTTCAATCCGTGTACACACTAAGCCTACTCAACCCTCATAATTGACTAATAGTTTTATGTTTTTAGAAAATGATAAGTTAAACATGATAACAATAACTAAAGATAGATAAAGATAAATAAAGATAAATTGAGACTTTTAGTGATTCTTTCAGTGAAGTAAGGTTGTTATCCTAATTTAGATTACACTTATGTAATTGTGATGAATTGATGGTGTGATTAGAGATATTAAATAATGTAATTATGTTAAGGTTTATAAAGATGAGTTGGCGCGATTTTTCGCCTATCCTGCTGTGAAGTAAGACTTTTAGTGATTCTTTCAGTGAAGTAAGATTGTTATCCTAATTCAGACTTTTAGTGATTCTTTCAGTGAAGATAAATATGTCTGTCATGTCCTTAATGTAAATGAAATATATGAGTTCAATGAAACGTATTATGTGGTTGTTGATCTTAGTGTTTAATGTTTCAGTGTATGTTTTATTGTTTATCATTTATTAATGCATATTGAACCAAATATATAGGTTTGTTTTTGTTTGAATAGATCTAAGTCAAGTAATGACTGTGAAACATATTCAAACTTAGTCATATGAAGTTCCCATGTGAATGGCCCATGCTAATTGACCATACGCATGAACAACTTCATGCTAATTAACCAGTCGCACGATTGAACCAGGAGATTGGATCAGTCGCACAATTGTGACATGAGATTGACTTAGTCGCACAACTGAACACTCAGTCATGCGAATGGATCAACCACATGACTCAGTCGCACATCTGAACGATGATAATGGTTTAGTCACACAAATGAGTAACCCTAACCTATAAATACCACTTAATTTGTGGAAAAATGTAACACTTTGAATATTTCGACTCCTACACGAACCCTAACTGTCCAGAATGTCCAAAAAAGCCAGTCCATGTTCATTGATCGTTCTTGATCAATTCCTATTCAGTCTTAACATTTAGTTTAATCTTATATCAATCGGGTTAACGTTCTTAGTGATTGGATCGCCAATCAAATAGGATTCTGCATTATTTGATTCGGTATACACGTGAATCAGTTGGTACTCCGTCCAGGACACAGTCCATAATAAGTGGTATCAGAGCTTTGGCTCTAGATTTATGTGTGATTCAATCGATTTGATATATGGTGTTTTTCACACAAAAACGCAATCTTTTTGTGTCAAACGTTGTTTTGGACGTCTCCAGGTCTTAAAGTTAATGTTTTTCCGTCATACGGCAATTATGGTTCTTGAGAAATTCGTGTTTTTGAATCAAAATACCTTAAACTTTTGAATTCTCAACATTCAGCAGCTTCAGTCGCACGATTGACTCAATCACACGACTGAATCCATACGCATCCTTATTATGCACGATTGGGCCCATTCGTACATCCATTCGCAAGATTGAACTGTCTATTCGCATTGCTCATTCGGTCATGTCAATCCGCACGATTGATTCATTCACATTGGTTCATTCGCACATTTGAGGCATTCGCATTGTTCAATCGCACAAGGTGTCCAATCGCACACCTTCATTCAGACAAGTAAAACAGTTTGTTCCAAAGTTTAAAGTTGATAGTAATGGAGGATCAGTATTCTGCGTTCACCGCCAGAAGGGACTCTAGGATTCAAAATCTGTTGCTTCTAGAAAATGAAGTGGGAAATGATAACAAGCCCCCTAAGCTTATAACATTAGATGATTACCCACAATGGAAGCAAATATTTGAGATTTAAGTAGATCCCAATTTGTGGGAGTCGATAGAGACAGGATATAGCATGCCTGTAGGTGCAGATGGAGTCAAACTCACCTTAAGCGGTATGACTGATGGCGAAAAGGTAAAGTACAATGCAAAGAAGAAAGTATATGCGTTGCTGACTTAGTCAATTCCTAAGGACATCTTCCATCAGTTTTTTGAGAACAAGCAAGCTAAGAAGTCGTGGGATGCATTGGAAAAGAGGTATGAGGGAAATTCTTCGTTAAAAGCTCTAAAGGCTAAAGCGTTGAAAAAGGAGTTTGAGAACTTCTCGTCAACGGGAAAGGAGAGCTTGGACGACGTCATTGATCGGTTCTACTATTTGATGAGTGAGTTGCACACTCATGGAATCACCACGTCTACGGAAGACAAAGTTTCAAACTTTGTAGATGGATTTCCAGAGAAGTGGGTGTCTTTTGTCTCCAACCTCAAACAGAATGATTTGCTGGCAAAGTTAGATATGAGCGACTTCATTCTAAAGTTGAGAGAAGAAGAGTTGCTAATGAAGTACAGGGCCCAAAAGTCATCATATGATCAGAACCCGACATTCTACAACTCAACTCCTCATGCCAAAAAAATTATGAGCGCCACTTCAAACGGCGTTTGTATCGAGTTCAGCTTGTCCATCTCAAGCTACTACTTCAGGATCTGACACGTTAGGGTCGTCTGGTACCCAATACTTAGCACCTGAAGCCAATGTTACAAAATTGAAGACCGAGAATCTCGGGAATATGAGAGTAGAGGTAGCAAAGGAACACATGGATCTCTTAGCAGTAGCTGTCCACTCCTATGACGGACTAGTTTCTTGGAAGATTGGGAACTGGCATGTGGTAGACAAGGACTACGAGCAGGCAGACGAGACAGAGCTAGAGAGAATGGACATCATGTGGGCCTAGCAAGTGTTGTTCAGAGAGCTAAGAAGTTTGTCAAGAAGACCGGACAGAACTTGATTGCTACTAAGGACACAACTTTTGGTTTTGACAAGACCAAAGTTACATGCTTCAATTATAGGGAAAAGGGGCACTTCAAACATGAGTGTGTGAAGCCCAAGAAGACAGGAAATCGAAATCCATTTTCATCCTTAAATTGTCAGGATAAACCCATAAGCAATCCTACTTTATCAAGAAGGATCCTAAAGCCTTGACTACTCACCATGATGGAGGACAAGATTGGAGCTTTCGGTTTGTGTCTCTGAGAGAATCCAATATTATTAGTGTTGAAGATCTAGATGACGACTCAACAATCGAAGGTGATATTGCAGTGGAACTCGTGATGTCAAATGTTGATGAAACTGCAATTGTAGTTGATCACCTGCCTGAAGAAGTGACAAGTTAAACTAGTCCAAAATCACCAGAACCAGAAAAGTCAGACATTGCTTTAATGGCTAATTCAACCTCACCCTCTCAGGTAAGTACCACTACTCAACTTTTTAATAATCATGCTTGTTCTAATTGAAATAAACTTAGGGAAAGCATTGATTTAAAATTTTCTAGGTCATTAGACCATAATGATAACATAGTAAAGGACTTACAACTGTGCACAAAAGCAAATAGAGTCTTAAAACAAAACGAGCACTGTTATAAAGAAAAGATAGAACTTTTGAACAAAACAACTTAGGGAAACTGTAGTTGTAGCTTTTAACCAAGCTAATGACATTAAGTTCTATCTATACTCCCTAGAAGACATGAAGAAACAAAAAGTAGTTTTGGAAGTAGAAGTAAATTTATTAAAACAAAAACTGCATAGTTGGACAAGTTCTTCTCATATTGTCCAACACTTACTGAGAGAACACAATAATGGGGAGGGTTTGGGATATAAAGTGGTTCCTCCACCACATGTGACCTTATGAATGTCAAAAGTAAACCAATAATAATAATCCTATCAAGGATCATGTGGTGTCCACTCCTTTTGTAAGTGATCCAGATTCCACATGTAAACCAAATGAATCTGTCACTAACCAAAAGGATGCCACTTCAAAATCAAAAGGTAAACTACATTGTGTTAATCTGGATGAACAATTAGAAAAGGTTAAAATAAAGTCTAGTTCAACAAAGTCTATTTCTGAACCAGGAAATACCAAACAAATTAACCAACCACGTGCTTCATGTCTAAGTCCAGGAAAACAAAAGAGTAAAGATGTTAATAACATTGAAACAATTAATTTTGTTAAACAAGTTAAACCATTAAAACAGGAAATGACTAAGCCCAAACTAAATAAAGTCACACATGTGTCACACACTTCTCCACATAAACAGTTACACCAACATATCAAAAGTAGATCTTGCTACAACTGTAGAAAGTATGGACACATCACGTCTTATTGTACTTATTATCCGACACCAAAGAAAAAGATTGAACTTTATGACACTAAAGCAAGATCTTCCAAAAGGAGCTCCATGACTCCATCAAAAAGAATCAGTGAACCTAGAGTTCAACCTATCAGCCAGTCGTCTGTTTATCACTTACAGGCCTTAGACAAAGCTGACTTATGGAAAGAAAAGTCTATGTCTGGTAATGAGAACAAGAAGACAAATGATCTTCCCTCACCCTCTAATGGACAATGTGTAGAATTTTTTATGTGTGATGCCTCTAGGACACCCAAGCTGGTTAAGGCTTGGGTCCGTCACCTTAACTAATGTGTTCAATTGAATGTGCAGGGTGTTCGCTAAAGTGCTAAAACAAACACTTGGATTGTAGATAGCAGAGCATCAAGGCACATGACCAGAAACTAGGCACTTGTATCAAACATCAAACAAATGAAAGGAGGCCATGTTTCTTTTGCTGAAAACAAAGGAGGGTACATCACAGCTCCGGGGAAGTAGGAACCACAAAGTGAAGTTTGACAAGGTAAACTATGTTCAACAACTTCAGAATAATTAGCTTTCTGTTTCCCAAATTTGTCACAAGGGATTTAAGGTAGTTTTTGACAATAAGGAGTGCTATGTCCTGAAAAAGGACTATGTGATTCCGGAGACCAAGTCTTAATGTCAGCCTCAAGATATAATGACCTTTACATCTTGGATCTATCAAAGGCCTCCACAACAAATCATCAATTTCAATGCTTCTTGTCAAAAGCTACTAAGAAGGATTCTATCACCTGGCATAGGAGAATGGGGCACATCAATCCACGGAAGATGAACCACTTGATCCAGAATGATCTAGTTCGAGGAGTCAATGTCAAGAACTTCCAACTTCCGGATTTATGTATCGCATGCAAGAAACGCAAACAGACAAAGAAGTCTCATAATGAAAAGAAAGTTAATTCTAGAGAACTGCTTCTTGAGCTTCTTCAGATGGATCTGTTTGGTCCAATTAGTACAAGAAGCATCACAGGCGACTTGTACAGCTATGTAGTTACACATTACTACTCAAGATTTTCTTGGGTGATGTTTTTGAAATCAAAACGAGAAACATTTGATTCATTCAAAGAATCGGTAACTACACTGGAGTCTGTCTACAAGCTGAAGGTAAGACAAGTACGCTCAGACATCGAAACCGTGTTCACGAACCAATGGATGGAGGCTTTCTACAATGAAACAGGAATTGTGCACTAGTTCACATCCGCCTAGACTCCTCAGATGAATGGAGTAACAGAGAGAAGAATCGCATGTTAATAGAGACAGGATGCACAATGCTAGCAGACACGAAACTGAATATCCAATTTTCGAATGAGGCAGTTGGCAATGCATGTTACACGTTAAATCAAGTTCTGTTGGTAAAACGTCATGGCAAGACATGTTACGAGTTACTTCAACGACGTAAACCAAATCTGGAGTACCTCAACATACCGAATAAGAGAGTTTACAAAATCAGGAAGGAAAGTTTAGTGAGAAGGCTGAAGAGGGCCTTTTTCTAGGACACAACATACCGAATAAGAGAGTTTACAAAAACTCAACCGGTCAAGTAGAGGTGTGGTGTAATGTTGATGTTCAGAGATACACCACTCCGCTTGCTGGAAAAGGACCCGCATTCCTTTTGGACTATGAGGGATTGTTCAAGTCCTTCAACATTCATCTCTCCACTTCTGATGATGAGTTAGCAGCAAAAATGATGTATGATGTCTTAACACACCATCACAAGACTCAACATCATCTGGTTCACAAGGTGAATCTTCTAACTATTCAGGGGGAGCACTTGAGGTTAGTGACTCCTCCTCTGACCATGAAGCCGTGGATAATGATAAGAACAATCAGGAGCAACAGGTCCCTACTACTGCAAGTCCACAAGCATCTGACATTGATGCCGCTGAGTCTTCGAAACCTCACACTCCTACTGCCTCAGATACAAAACCAAACATTCACAATCTTGATTCTGAGGTAGTTGTTCCCACCACTCCTGGATCACATCTAAATGTCTATCATCCTCTCGAAAATGTCATTAGGGATGTCAGATCAGGAGTTCAGACAAGAAATCAGCTGTATTCAGCTAATTATGCCTCGGTATTGGAAAAAATCTATCTTCACGATGGTGCATACCGTTGTTTTGTGTCTCAATTTAAGCCACAATACATTAGTGAAGCCCTAAACGATAAGGCATGGGTGAGTGCCATGCAAGAAGAACTTTTTCAGTTCAAGAAGTTAGGTGTATGGACACTAGTAGATAGACATAAAGGTGCTAAGGTCATTGGCACCAAGTGGGTCTTGAAATGTAAGAAAGATGACAAAGGTGTCATCATCAGGAATATGGCTCGACTTGTTGTTCAAGGATTTTGACAAGTCGAGGGAATTGATTACAATGAAACATTTGCGCCTGTGGCGAGAATGGAAGCCATCCGTATCTTCCTAGCCTATGCCTCTTACATGAAGATTAAAGTCCATCAACTGGATCTAAAGAGTGCATTTCTTTATGGTGAAATCCGGGAAACCGTATTTGTCAGTGAACCCAAAGGATTTGAGGATCCATATCATCGGAGAGAGTTTACAAACTCGATAAGGCTCTCTACGGGCTTCACCAAGCCCCAAGAGCATGGTATGAAAAACTCTCAACTCACCTTGTGAAACACGGATTTCGCAGAGGTGTAATTGAGTATACACGTTTCATCAAAGTAAAGGATGGTGATCTACTGCTTGTTTAGATTTACGTTGATGACATAATCTTGGTTCCAAGAACAAGACTTATGTAAAGAATTTGAAGCAGTAATGAAGGCAGAATTTGAAATGAGTGCCATGGGAGAGATGAAGTTTTTTCTCGGGTTACGGGTAGATCAAACACCATAGGGGATATTTCTACATCAAACAAAGTATGTAGGGGATATTCTCAGTTGGTTTGACCTGGAGAATGCTTCCCCAGCTGTGACTCCACTTGCTACAAACCATGATGTTGCACATGACGAGAACGGTAATGTGGTTGATGCCACCATGTACCGAGGAATAATTGGATCCCTCATGTACCTCACTTCCTCAAGACCTAATATTATGTATGCAACATGTCTTTGTTCAAGATATGAGGCGAAACCAAAAGTTAACCATTTTACAGGGGTTAAGAGGATATTTTGTTATCTGAAGGGTACACCAACACTTGGGTTGTGGTATCCTCATGACGATGATTCCGAGCTTACCGCGTACAGTGACTCAGATTATGGCAGCTGCAAGATGAACTACCAATCTACCTCAGCAGGTTGTCAATTCTTTGGAGAAGATTAGTCACGTGGTAGTGTAAGAAGCAGGCATAAGTTGTGTTGTTAACTTGGGAAGCTGAATATATTGCTACAGCAAGCTGCTATTCTCAAATAATCTGGATTCAACAGCAGATGCAAGACTATGTTTTGAAATTTTCTAACACCCCTATATTGTTGATAATTCTGCTACAATAGCCGTTATAAAAATCCTGTCCAACATCCTAAGACCAATCACATCGGCATAAAATATCACTTTATACATGATTGCTTCGAAAAAAATCTAATCGATGTTGTTAAAATAAATACGGATTTTCAACGCGCTGACCTCTATACAAAAGCTTTTGATAAACCACGTTTACTCTGTTTGTTAACGCGCTGACCTCTATACAAAACCATTTGATAAACAACGTTAAAAAGAAAAGTGATGTAATTCCAGAAGATGAACATGCTTAGTCCGATGCGTAAAGTCTATTTTCTTTTCTTTTATTCTAGTTTATTTTATTGATTTCATTTCTTTGCCTATTAAAATCCAAAAAACACAATCGTTTACAGTTTTAGAATTTTAAGGGGAAATAGGTTAATTTAGTATTAAAAAACGAGGGAGGAGGACAGGCAAGCTAAACGAAATGAGATCGTATATGAGATATTGATTCACGACTATGGAAAATGATAGTACACAGGAACAAAGCATTTGGGACTTTAAAAGATTAAATTGAATTAGATGCTAAATTCAAAGTATAAGGCGGAAACGTTTGAGCAACATTAAAGGAAAAATGATAGTAAAACTAGCTGCTATTAAGGTAACACGAAGAAAGTAGACCTAGAGGGTGCTAGACCACTAGATGATGTGTCGGTAGATTCAACAAAATAGATATGTAGACCTCATTGGTGATCTTAAGATCAAACTAAGTTGTTCAACAAGCTGTGGGTCATCATCTTATCCCTGGTTAACACAATCAACAGAGTTGTAATAAGTGGTGACGAGCAAAATAAACGCCACAAATGTGTGTGGATGACCAAAATACGAGCAAAGCACATGAGGAAAAATACAAAAAGCAATCAAACTGATAACCTATGTTGTTGGTGTGATCTGTGCAACAAGAATAAAATTGCTCTAACAAGAAGATAGGTTATGTGCCTCTCTGCTGTGCGGTGGCACTGACCTAAGGATAAGCATAACCTATATATTCTAGAATTTATTGTTGTTTACCGCCTCTCTGCTATGCAGTGGCACTGACCTGAGGCTTGGCTTCTCTTTGAAAGCTCTTAGAATAGTTTCTTCTTGTCAAAATACCCTTAGACCGCTCAAAAATCTCCTATGAAATGTTAATTACCATATAAGTGTGGGATCCACAAATGCTTGTTGAACTAATCTAACCTAATGTATGACCAATGTGTGTCAAAAGTTTGTGTATGGATTTAAGTGGACAAGTATACTGACAATCATCGTGGCTGCAATTCTTGAAAGTCCAAATCAATGTGTGCGTCTTATAGCACTAGTATGATTTACTTAACTTGCTAATAACTCTCGATGAAAACAAGAATCTAGCATCAAATGATTTTGGTAACATGTCCTGAATGAGTTGATTACTTGTATGATTCCATAATGAATCGTTCCACTTATGGTCAAAATAACTTGAAGCTGTCTAATCAAGAAATAAATCAGGTAGATTTCTATCTTAGGATTTCCACCTCATACAAAATCACAAAAACATCTTCAGTTTTGTGTTTTAATGTTAGCTCTTTTGTTTTGTTTTAACCTTTAGAAAATTTAGGGTTATATGTCAGACTATGTCGTGGAATTCAATCTGGGATTAAATTACCTAAAAGGTCATGTCTGAGGTGACCAAACATGTGTTCAAATGTTAAATGGGTCACGTCTAAGGTGACCAATTGTGTTTCTGCTTAAAAGGATCACGACTAAGGTGATCAAAAGTTTTCAACGTTAAAATGGTCATGTCTGAGATGATCGAATGCTCAAATTGTTTAATTAATAGTTAAATGGGGTTAATTGTCAAATGGTCATAAAGTCAAAAACCATGAGTATGATTCAATCGCTTGACTGGACCATGAGTATGGACCATTCGTATGATTAGACCATACTTATGCACTAGACAACTGAATGGAGCATGAGTATGAACCATTAACACGAATGGCTTACAAGATTGAGCCAGTCGCCCGAATGGAGTTGTCCGAATGAGTCAGTCGCCCGACTGAAACCATTCGGCCGACTGAAGGTCATCGACTAAACCAATCGCACAACTGAGATCCAATCACCCTAATGAAAAGAGCAAATGGATCCAGTCGCCCGATTGAAACCAGATT
Source organism: Flaveria trinervia (assembly GCA_025506515.1). Lineage (NCBI taxonomy): Eukaryota > Viridiplantae > Streptophyta > Magnoliopsida > Asterales > Asteraceae > Flaveria > Flaveria trinervia. The sequence continues at coordinate 28,061,226 of CM046456.1, forward strand.
CAGTATAAATAGGGCCATAGTCGATCGCACATACTCATCACCCCTCAATCGCCCTAAAATCGCATATTGTGCCATTACTCTAACAAAAAAGTTTACGACCTTACTTGACTTCAAATTTCAAGATTCTAATGATTGCTGGTTGTTATATAGGTACAATGCGGTGCAACCTACATAAATCACAGTCCATTTGTGCCCTAAATCAACGAATTCAACCCTAACCAAGAACCGAAACTTAGTTGGACGAATTAACTAATAAAACTAAGTAAAATGTTGAAATCAGGTTATTAGGTCCTAAGTAGGGTTATTGCGAGTCTAATGAGCCAAACCGCAATGTCTAATATTAAGATTTGCTCAAAATTTGAATCTCAATCAAACAGACAGTAGGTCATGCGACTGGACACCTGGATGAACTACAATCGCACAACTGAGCTGGACTAATGACTCAGTCAGGCGAATGGACCATGCGTATGAGCTCAGTCGGCCGACTGAACCACTTGCAGGCTCAGTCGCCCGATTGAACTCAGTCGCAAGATAAGTCACCCCATTGTGTTCAGTCGCATGTTAGGTCAAACGACTGAACCTAGTCGTATGGTTCAATCGCACGATTGAACTAGACTGACCTCAAACCGTTTAGAATGTATTACTTTCTGTTGTGTGATGATCTAACTTGTATTCTTCTTGTGTTACAGATTGATGGCTGATCGATGGACCATCAACACCAAGCATAATATTTGTGCTCATCTGGATGCCACCACTCGGAACGTTGTCGAGTTTGCTGGCATTATATCTTTCCTGAAGAGATCATGGATACACCGAGCCATATCTACACCATGCACTCCCTAGAGGTCTATACAACAGGCCTTGTGGGAGGGTGGATTAGTTGATCGATCTCGTGAGCCCTACTGCATGAGGAGTACAATAGTTGGGCACGATATAGAGGTGACAGCTACAGATATTAGACGAGTACTGGATCTGGGTGAGGATGCTGATCACCCAACCAGACTACACCCTCTGACAGTGAGGGGATGCTTCCTCATGGTGAATTATTCTGGGGACATCAATGCAGGTGTGCTAAGAAAAGCAACCTGTGTCCCTAGTTCAAGTACTTGGCACAGGTGATACTGAAGTGCATAGCATCGAGGAGGGGTGGCTTTGATGACCTATGAGACCAAATCCAGAATGCCTATGTGGCACTGGTTTTAGCACGCCTTCAGCTTCTCCAGCATGACATTTGCATACTTGATAGAGAATCTTAAGGCCAAAGGCAAGGAGGGCTTCTGTGTGTACCCAAGATTCTTACAGATGACTATCGATGAGAAGCTGCCTTCCTTGCCTAAGGTGAGCCATGATGTGGTATCACTTGAGGTGATGGATGACACTACTTGGGGCCGCATGAAGGTCTACAGGGGAAATCAAGTCAACCTCCTTGTGAGGAGACTATTCGGGCACCTGGCCTGGGAAGAGTACGTGGCGCCGACAAGGCGTAAGTGGTGCCATTAGAAGACCGAATCAGATGTATAGCAAATTGCTCTTCCATGAGATGACTCCGATGATCATGACGGTGACATTGGTGGAGATTCTGGCCCCGCTATTTCTAGGGCCAACACTGCACATATACACCATTGTTAGGATCGTGTATTGAACAAAATACTAACTGATCTATGTATATACCGAATCAAATAGTGTGGAATCCTATTGATTGCCGATCCGATCAGTGAGGAAGTTAACCCCATGGATATAAGATTAATCTAAACGTTAAGTGACAGGATCAGCGATCACAAGTTTGATGTATTAGGATTCAAAGCAGCGGAATACAAACAGGAATTAGACAAATTGTAGCAAGCAATCGATACTTGTATGCATTAAGAGCGCATACGGTATAGGGAGAGAATATATATTTCTGATTCAAGGAATGTTTATAGATGTAGAATATTTCTAATCAAATCATTCATTCATTCCATCATTCATGCCCACCCATTACAATAGGTTGTCACTTCCGATATATAGAGGCAACAATCACTGTTGTTATCACGGAAAGTGACAACTGGCAGATCTAATACAAAAATAACTAACTCTTAACAAACTATTGAAATGTTCACAACTACTGAGAACATATCAGAGTGTTAAGTACAAAATATAAAACTACTGAAACTACAACGACCGAAGAACAAGCTCTTCAGTCGTTTTACAAAACTACTGAAACTAGAAATATAAAACTATTGATATCACAACTACTGAAGAAGTACTCTTCAGCAGTTGTGACAAACTACTGAGGCTTCAGTACTGATCTTCAGACTTTGACCTTCAGGTGTTTCATCAGCTGATGACTTCAGTAGATATCATCAGCTGATATCTTCAGTCTTTGTCTTCAGACTTTGTACATCAGTTGTTGATCTTCAGCACTTGTAAACTCTTCAGCTGTTGTACTTCAGTACTTTGGTCTTTCAACTTCAGCACTTGTGTTCTTCGCTGTTGTAGTTCAGCACTTTAGTTCTTCAGCTGTTGAAGTCTTCAGCACTTGATCTTCAGCTGTTGAAGTCTCAGCACTTGTCAAACTGCTGAGGAGGCTTTCAGCAGTTGTTGTGATACCATGTGGGACTTAGAGGTTTTCTGATCTTGCTCATTGGTTCTTTTGGTCCAACAACTCCCCCTGAACCAATGCAGCAAAACCTCTAAATTTTTAATGTCCTACTTATTGTTGGCAAAGTGTTGGTCTTTTTCCTTCTTGATCAGTAGAGAAGATGACCATGTAAGCTCCGGCCTGGGAAGAAATCTCAGATTTGTTTGGCAGAGTATGAATGGGAACTCTGTTTTGGGGAACAGGACACAGAGTTGGTTCCCATTCATGAGATTTACTTCCCCATAATGAGTCTGTATGACTCTCGACATAGGCCTCAAGGAGAACAACTTCTTCCTCCTAGAGAGAGTTCTTCTACTCCTCCTTTCAAGAAGAACTCTGGACCATAGTACTCTGATAATACTTCATGGTCCTGCCATTTTTCTCAGCTCCACCGTAGTTACCTCCCTATATACAAATTCATCAGGATGGTTGCCTTCAGGAGTAACTGGAGCTCATTCTTCTGGATGTCTTCAAGCTTTTTATATTGCAACCCCTTCTTTATCATTTGTTTTCTAGTAAAGCTTGAGGGGTCTTCTTTGCTTGGTGAGCTTTCTTGAATTCATCAATGATTTCCCAAGGTGAGACTACAACGGCCAACATGATGGTAGAATCTATTGTTTTTCGTACCTGGCCATTGTATTTGTGTGGAATAGTTCTTTTATGGATTCTAGAACTCACCCTGGGGTCTGGCCATACTCTCACTCTCTCCTTTTGATACTGAAAGTATGCCTGAGAGTGTATAGCCTTTGAGCATGCCCTTTCATGGCTTGAATGGATGATGACTGAGTAAATTCCTAGTCAACCATCTTCAATAGTTGCTCATCGTGATGTTTCTGCTGTTCTTCTTCTTCTATCTTGACTCTGACCATTTCCCTTTGAGAGTCAGGTGTGATCATGGGTTGACTTCGGGGTTTTGGTAGCTTCAGAACAGCAGAGAGTGGCAGACTATCATCTTCATCCTCCTCTTCTTCTCTTTTCCATCCTCAGCACCCTTCTCCTCCTTCTGGGTACATCACTGGATGATGGTTGGGTTGGTGAGGAATTGGTTTTGAAGAATGAGGATGTTTGGATTTTGGCTTAGAGATTGGTTGGGAGATTTGAGGGATAGGATCTGTTTGAGTGGGTGGAAGGGAAGGTTGATCCAGCATCTTTGTAGTTGTTCGCCTTTGTGAGTTTAGCCATCTCTAACCTTTTACCAGCCCCAGCCTCATCAAGGGCTTCCACAATAATCCCTTTGTTGAATTGCTCAAACAGACAGATTCTGGTGGCTATAGCCAGAATGTTGTACCTGGTCCATGCGCGAATCTCCACTAACGATCTTCCTAAGTATTTTGCAATGAAGCGGATCATTATTTCCAATCTCTCTTTCTCAAAGCATCATACTGCCCATCGGGTTTGTATCTCTTGCACTTCCACCTTCTGATCTCACTATCCAGTGTGGCTGTGTCAAACCCCTGCCTGAAGAGTTGTTCAATTATTTTATCCATGGATCGGCTGTGTGTAGTGTCAGCTTCTTTGACCAGCTCCTCCAAGGATTTGTCTTCAGCAGTGTGATCATCAGCACTTCTCTTTCGCTTGTAAGTGAGCAGAGGTTGCTTTTCTTTCTCTCCTCTTGGGCTTGCTTCTCTTCCTTCTTCTCCTCTGTTCTTTTCCTCTTCTTTTCTTTCACTGCAGTACTCTCCGCTTTTTGGTTGCATTGGAGGAAGGGGTTTGTACCGCAGAAAGAGTCTTTTGTACAGCAGCATCAACCAAGGGCTGTAAAGTTGAGGAAAGCCTCTCATCAATGGCTTTAGTCACAATATCAGTGATTATGGGTGTGATGAGAGGGAGGGAATTTTGAAGTACAGCACCTATTTGCTAGGAGGGTTCTGTTCCTGAGAAGTAGGGCCTGAAGCAGAGGCAGGTGGTGAGGAGGGGAGTGGCTCAGTGTTTGGGAACCTTCAAGTGAAGGTGCCATCTGTGGGTGGGTAGAGGCAGATGGTTTCTCCTTGTGAGAGTTGGTCAAGTAGGTTTTGCAGCCTACTGACTTTCTCTTCAAGGATTGTGTTCTGGGCAAGAACATCATAGAAAAAGCCCAGGTCATCATCAGCCGAAACTGAATCATCTGACCTCCTGCTTAGAGCAGGATTTACATGCACTGGGTGTAGACCAGTTGGTGCAAGTGCCCCTTGTGCTTGGTACTGGGGACTTCCAGCCTCAGGACAGTGTCCATCATCAGCTGTTGCCTCTAGTGAGGTCTTAGCAATGTTACCAGCCTCACTCTGATCATGTGCTGAGTCAGAGGAGGTGGCAGCCTCACTAGATATTCTAAGCTCCTTGTCTACACCAGGAGATAGAAGTGGAAACCCCTGTGCTGTGGGTTCTCAAGTGCACTGTGTTCCTCCCCCTCAATTATAGAGGTATTCTAGTAGTAAGTGGTTTTGGGGAGGGGGTGAGGAGTGCAGTTGAGTAGCACTTGTGCAACTATTAAAGTTGGGTTGTGAGGGGCGGTTGTTTGGGTGAAGGGATAGAAGCAGTGTGCACCTGGGGAGGGTGGTGCTCTTCAATGGCAATCTCCTCAAGTGAGGAAGATCCCAGATATGTAGGTACCCTTGTGTGGTTGCTGCAGGCTCCTGTTGAGAGGAAGCCTGAGCGGCTATGGCTGGAAGAGTCATTGTATCCACTAGGGGTTTGGACTAGTGGATATATCCTGCGTTTGTGTTGCAGGGGCATCCTCAGGGGACTCAATTCCATGAGTAGCCGTTTTGGGTTTCTTTTTGGTGGGGTTGGTGGGGACTTTGGATTTGGAGGTGGTGGCTGTGGGTTCCAGCTGCGTGGGTTTTCGCAGCTTGGCAGCCATTTTGAGTGTGGTCAGAGTTGTGCCGGGAGTATACTTCCGGCAGAACAGCCGTAGCAGGGACTCCCAAGCCAACAAGTCCCTCAGCATTAAGCTGGTTGTAATGATGGCCATTATGAACCGTGGATATAGTATCAACGGTTGGCAGTTAGTTTTTGAGCCATATCCTTGAGCTCTAAAAATATTATTTCTGAAAAATTTAGTGGTTGTTGCTCAAGAATAGAAACATTACCTGCTGCCATTTTGTCGACATTTGATCCCAAGACGACGTCTTAGGGGCCAAACATACATTCACCATGTGAAAAATCAGGCGCTCAGCGTCATTAAAATGTTTCTTCATGATAGTGGAGGCACTGAGATCGCCTTGATATCCATGTTGAGCAAAGGATAGATCTATGGTGCCCTTCGGATATGCAGCAGGAGAACTAGCATCATTCAGTTGAAGAATTTGGCGGATTATTGCAGGAGTGATGACTACTTCTTTGTTGTTGGCGACCGACTGGAGGGATGTGTGTTGTTCTCCCCAGTGGTAACAGTAACGTTCATCCAAATTGGTGCAAGGATTCGGCATGTAGTATGGGATTCAGAAGAAATGCCGTGTGTATTGGGACTGAACCATAAGATCGATAGTAGTATCGAACTTAGTCCAGATGGGCGATTTAGTGAGGTAGGCAACACAGTTGTGTCGCGGTTTAATTTGCATGGACGCCATGGAGAAGAGGGAAGTTTTGGAGAGGAACGTTAGTTTGAAGAAGATGAAGAATTAGAGCTTAGGTCAGGGATATATATAGGGTACAGGTAAGAAAACGACTGAAGGATGTGGTGTTAGTCATCAGTAGTTTTAAACGACCGTTGACATGGTATTATCCTTTCAGACGTTGAAACAGCTGAAGTCGTGGTGTTAGGCATCAGTAGTTTAGAAAACTACTGAAGACCGTGGTTTTGACTTCAGATGATTGAAACAACTAAGACTTGTGTTTGTCATCAGTAGTTATGAAACTACTGAAGACAGTGGTTTTGTCATCAGCTGTTGTAAACAACTAAAGACTTGGTATTAGTCATCAGTAGTTATAAAACTACTGAAGACGTGGTTTTGCTTCAGTTGTTTAGAATGAAACAGCAGTTGTACAAACGACTGAAGAGAAAGTTCTCTTAGCTGTTTTCGTGAATTCTTAGCTTTTCAGCTGTTTCATACTGTCCTCAACTCATTCATCAGTCTTTTTGGCTGATTTCAATTGTTTCATAGGACATCAGTACTTATCTGTTTTTACTGATTGCAGTAGTTGTAACTACATCAGGTTTAGAACAGATGAAGTACTTCAGTACTTATGAGGCATTTAGCCTTCAGTAGTTATAAAACTACTGAAGGGAAAAGGACTCATCAGTACTTATATGTGACATAGTTACTAATGATCATCAGTACTTATTACTAAGATCAGCAGTAGTTGTCACTTATTCTAGCTGCAGCATACCAAGCCTTAACACCAGGTTTTGGAAAGTTGAACTATCCAAAGGCTTAGTAAAAATGTCTGCAAGCTCATCAGCACTAGGCACAAACTTAGGATCAATCAGACCTTTTTCAAAACAATCCTTATAAAATGATGTCTGATCTCTATATGTTTGGTCCTAGAGTGCTGGACTGGATTTTTGACAATGCAAAGAGCTGATGCACTATCCATTAACAATGGAGTCTTAGTCTCTGTAATGCCATAATCCAAAAGTTGGTTTGAAGCCAGAGTACCTGAGATGTACAACTTGCAGCCGCAATGTACTCTGCTTCAGCAGTTGATGTAGCAACTGAGGTCTGTTTCTTGCTCTGCAAGAAATCAAGCAGTTGCCTAGGAATTGACATCCACCAGACGTTGATTTCTGGTCAACTTACACCCTGCATAGTCACTGTCAGAAAAAGCAACTAATTTACCAGAATGTCCAGTAGAATACCATAAACCTAGAGATGGAGTGCCTGCAGATATCTAAAGATCCTCTTGACTGCAATCAGATGAGACTCTTTAGGTGCAGCCTGAAATCTAGCACAAACACATGTAGCAAACATAATATCTGGTCTAGAAGCTGTTAAATACATCAAGGACCCAATCATACATGTGTAAAGTGTTTCATCAACCACTTTACCTTTCTGATCTGTATCCAGTTGTGTGGTGCTGCACATGGGAGTAGAACAAGGCTTACAGTTTTGTAAATCAACTTTTGCAAAAGATCTTTTGTATATTTGGACTGATGAATGAAAATTCCATCATCCTTTTGTTTGATTTGCAACCCCAGAAAGAATTGTAACTCTCCCATGGCACTCATTTCAAACTTCTGTTGCATCAACTTTGTAAAGGCATCACACAACTTTGGATCAGAGGATGCAAAAATGATATCATCTACATAAATTTGAACAAGTAGATTATGTTGCCCAGCTTTCTTAATGATAAAGTCTTATCTATGGAGCCTCTAGTGAAGTTGTTTTCCAGAAGAAAGTTTGATAATCTCTCATACCAGGCTCTGGGAGCTTGTTTTAACCCATAAAGAGCCTTATCAAGCTTATACACCCAATTAGGATGTTGTTATCCTCAAACCTGGAGGTTGACATACATAAACCTCTTCTTTAATTTTTCCATACAAAAATGCACTTTTGACGTCCATTTGAAAAACTTTAAGGTTTTGAAAAGCAGCATAAGCTAAAAACAATCGAATTGCTTCCAGTCTGGCTACAGGGGCAAAGGTTTCATCATAATCAATACCTTCTTCTTGTGCAAACCCCTGAACAACCAGTCTGGCCTTGTTCTTAACAATAAGCCCATTTTCATCAGTTTTGTTCCTAAACACCCATTTAGTGCCTATTGCACACTTACCTGGAGGTAGAGGAACCAGTTCCCACACTTGCTGTTTCTTGAACTGAAGAAGCTCAAGCTGCATGGCATCAACCCATCCATTGTCGTTTAAAGCAATGTGATAATTCTTTGGCTCTTGCTGACTGATGAAGAGAGCATACAAGCAGAAATTTGACAATTGACTTCTTGTGGATACTCCAGCAGTGATATCACCAATGATTTGAGACATAGGGTGATTCTTCAGATCTTGATACACAATGAGATCTGTGCAAGTGTTTGTAGCAGGCTCAGCAGCAACAGATGGTGATGGTGAATCATTTCCTTGAAACCAATCAGTGGATGGTAATTCAAAGGAAGTTGAATTCGAAGAGATCTCATCAGCATTTGTTGTGGGTGGTGCTACTGAGCTACAGGAACATCAGGTCTAGCTGAAACAGGCAGCTGATCACTAAACCTGAAGAGGTAAGTACTGCAATCATCATCATCATCAGCAGTACCACCAGGTGGTGAACTGTTGACAGGAGCAACGGCAGGAGTTTGATAAGGAACATATTGCAGTATGTCCAAATCAAATAACTCCACAGGGCTTTGTGGAATCTTGTCCTTTGGAGATTCATTGAACTTAACATGTAGAGTTTCTTCAACCATCTTTGTTCTGCAGTTGAAGACTCTGTATGCCTTGCAAGTAGATGAATAACCAACAAAGTACCCTGCATCCACCTTAGGATCAATTTATGGAGTTGATCCTTTGTGTTGAGAATAAAACAGGGACACCCAAATGCTTTGAAAAATGAAATCAGAGGAGCCAAATGATGGAGAACTTCATATGGAGTCTTCATCAACCTCTGATTGACTAAAACTCTATTTTGCACATAGCAAGCTGTGTTGACAGCTTCAGCCCAAAAGGTCAGTGGCAAACCTGAGTCAGCCAGCATGGACCTTGCAGCTTCAATGAGGGTCCTGTTCTTTCTCTCCACTACTCCATTTTGTTCTGGAGTCCTTGGAATGCTGAACTGCCTTTTGATTCCCTTTGAAAGATAGAAGTCGTCAAGTGTATGATTTCTGAACTCAGTTCCATTGTCACTCCTAATACACTTGACTGGAAGGGAATACTGCTTCTCAATATACAGCACAAAGTGAATAATCTTCTGAGCAGCCTCATCCTTTGAATGTAGAAAGAAAGTCCATACAAATCTGGAGTAATCATCCACAATTACCAGACAGTATTTCTTCTTTGCCACGCTCATTACTCTCACAGGACCAAATAGATCCATATGCAGTAATTGCAAGAAGGCAGTGGACTTAGGCACTTCAATAGGAGGGAATGAGACTTTGTGCTGTTTTCCTTTTAAACAAGCAGTACAGGTTTCATCACAATGAAACTCCTTTATCGGTAAGCCTCTGACTAAACTATTGTGGGTAAGCTGATTCATGTTTTTGAGATTAATATGACCAAGCCTTCTGTGCCACAGTTTAGATTCTTGAGAAGAGGCTTTAGAAAATAGGCAAGGATTGCCTTTGAGATCTATTTTCATGGAAAGATCTAAGGCATACACTCTTCCTGTCCTGTTGGCTCTCAGGAGAGTGTGATCATCCAACACCTTGTCAATCAAGTGCAAAACTTTGGATGACAGAATCCTACAGTTTTGACTGGTGAAAAGGGCAACATGGCCTTTATCACACATTTGACTGACACTCAAGAGATTGTACTTGAGATTTTCCACATGATTAACATCATCAAATTTGATTTCTCCATTGGAGACAAAGCCTTTACCAATGATGTAACCCTAGCATCATTGCCAAAAGAGACAAATCCCTTCTTTCCTTGAGAGTAGTCATGAAGAAGAGAGCTGTTCCCAGTCATGTGCATAGATCCCCCACTGTCTACATACCAGATGCTACTCTTTGGCATGTTGAAGAACCCTGCAATAATAAACAATCAGTTAGTTTTAGAGACCCAAACCATTTTGGTTTTGGGCCTGGTCTCATCAATAGATGGTAAACTAACAGGTTTATTTGAAACAACAGCTTGAGAGAAAGAAGATGGTGTAGAAGAGGAGTCCTTTGGCTTGGACCCCTTTTCTGTGGTTTCAACATAGGAGCATCTAGTGGTTAACTCTACCCAACAGATGTTGAACCATCATAACCAGCTGTGTCTGATTTTGTGATAAAGCTTTCAGCTCATCAGACACATTGCTAGTGGAGTTTGATAAGTTCCTATGTTGCACCTTCTTCTTCTGAGCATCCTCAGCTGTCACCTGTTTAACCCCTTCCTTTTTGGATTCTTTGAGGACTTAAGGGTTACAGGATTTGATGTTGCTAATACAAATGTGGTCTCAAACTCAGTTTTCATTTTACCATTTTCTCATTAATTCTTCTTTTAGTTTGAGTTTGGAACCTCTTTTGTACCAACAATCATCTGTAAGATGATTGAACAAACCACATACTTCACATGGTTTCTTCTTCATCTTAGGTTGATCATCAACTAAAGAGGATGAAGCAATGAAGACTTGTTCTTCAATGCTTTGGAAGCATTGTTTGCTTTCTTGACAGCCTCTTTAGTAGTCTTCAAACTCTTTCTACTGCCAGTTTTCTTCTCTTCAGTACTGACAGCAGTTGAAGTTTGAACTTCAGGTGTTAAATCCTGCTCTCTAGTCCTTTCAGGACCTTCAGAATTAACTCCTGAGTTGATCAACTCATAATCATGTGAATGTCAGCATTTGAACCATCAACATCAGCTGATAGGTTCAAAGAGGGCTTGATGCTGACTGCTACTTGATTGTGCTGTATCAGAAGGTAGATCACATGATGTGATGGATTGGTTATCACTCTCACCATCAGATTCTACCTCTACTCTTGGGGTAAAATCTGTAGGTGGAGCAGTGTGATTGTAACCAATTCCAAACTTCACATTTGAAGCAGATTGCTTACTAAGAAGCATTTCAAAACCTTTGCATGATTGTACCCATCTATCACACTCTACCTGGGTAACTGCAAGGGTTTCTTTGAGATCTTTGTACTTCTCTAGAAGTACCTCTTCTCTAGCCTTATCATCAATTATTTGGCAATTCAGTTTATAAATCCCATCATTTTTCTTTAAGCACAGACTCAAACTCAGCTTTATTTTTGGAAATTGTTTGTTCTAGCTCAATGTTCTTATTAATTAGAGCTAGATTTGCTTCTCTAATGGAAGCAAATACTGCTATGCATGGTTCAGAACATAATTTGGCTTTTGCCTCAGAGGATACTGTGATACCTGAGGTGTAGAGGCATTAGAAAATGAAGTATCAGCAGACTCCAAAGCCATAAGAGCTAGATTCCCAAAAGGACTGTCACCACCATGTTGACCAGCACCTGAGAACAGTTGGTCATGACCAGACATGTCATCTGGTAAACTGCTCCAGTCAACAACTCCTGGGGTGAAGAAGCTGTGTTGTTGAGGTGAGGTTGTTGATGAGATTGGATGGTTGAGGTTCTGCTAGTGCATGAGGTTGTGGTGCCATAGGAACTTGAACTTGATTGACTGTGGCATGTAATAACAAGGGTACGGATATGGCATTTGACCCTGAGGAACAAAATATGCCGGAGATTGTTGTTGAGGATGATGACTAGAGGTGACAGGATGTTGCCCTCTGTGTTGTTGACTATTGCCAGGAAAAGTCACAAAGGGTGCAGTGGAGTTAGATCCAGTTGATATACACTCTCTTGCAAAGTGTCCAAGCCTTTGGCATTTGTGACACCTCAACTTGCTCTTGTCAAAACCAACTTTGGTTTTGCCAGAGAGTCCTGGGAATTTTCTTCCAGTTCTTTTATAGAACTTCTGAGATCTGATATTTATCAGGGCCATTTGGCTCAAAATATCCATCTCTTCTAAGTCATCATCAGCAATCCCCTTGAGATCATCCATAATGAAGCATAATTGTCATTATTACACCAGTAACTGACCATCAATACTCACAAATGCAGAATCAGAAGTGCTTGAAGAGAAATTAATATGCTCATCATACTGGCATTCAGATGAAGCATATTCTAACTCATGACCCACCAAGGCAGTGTTGCTGGTACAAAGTCTTGAGTGAGCTTTCCAGATGAAGACAGCTTTCTCTTCTGTTCTATCTCTCTCTCAAAGTGGGCAGTTTCCCATGGAGTTAGGTGAGAGATAGTTTGTCCAAACTTGCACTGGAGCGTAGGACAATAGTATATGTGTCCCGTCTCTCAGGCAGTGATCTGAGAAATCTGTTATTCATCTGATATTTGTGTACTCAAGTTTGACCATTTTTAGTTGAGAGATCAAACAAGAGAACCGCTCATATTGTTGAGTCAGTGTCTCACCCTTTCTATGAGAGAATGTCTCTAGTTGGGCAAGAATTTCTCTATTATTTGCCAAGACCTCATCTGTTCCTCCAAATTGTTCTTTCAAGGCATTCCAGAGGTCATGGGCAGTTTCATGATGCATTAGCCCAGAATAGATTTCATTTGGCAGTGCCATGGCCAGAATTCCATGGGCTTTTGCATCAATTTCAAGCAACTTCTTATCCTCATCTGAGTATTGCTCCCTCCTCTTCGGAACCATTTGATTGGTTTCGGGTTATTCACCATAGGCTTGTGTGGACCATGTACCACTGATGTCCAACAACCTGCGCTGTTAACAGACAGGTGATGGAGCATACGTCTTTGCCATATGTTATACTCATTCCTAACCAGCATTGGTGGCTTGGTTGAGGAACCAGTATTGTGAGGATCATTGGAGGGAGTGGTCATTTTCAGTTCAAAAACAATTTAATTCAAGCTTTTAAAAGTTTTAAACAGACCACAACAAACTCAATGAAAACCAAGAGAAGATCTCAGGATGAATGACAAAATACAGAAAATTCAATCTCTATACCCGTTTCTTGCAAAAACAAAAGCTAATTCAATCAAACTTAGATCTTGAATAGCAGTTTCAATGATCAATTATTAGATCGATCAATGATTAACCAGCTCTGATACCATTTGACAGGATCATCGATCACAAGTTTGATGTATTAGGATTCAAAGCAGCGGAATACAAACAGGAATTAGACAAATTGTAGCAAGCAATCGATACTTGTATGCATTAAGAGCGCATACGGTTAGAGGGAGAGAATATATATTTCTGATTTCAAGGAATGTTTATAGATGTGGAATATTTCTAATCAAATCATTCATTCATTCCATTCATTCATGCCCACCCATTACAATAGGTTGTCACTCCTTATATAAAGTGCAACAATCACCGCTGTTATCACGGAAAGTGACAACTGGCAGATCTAATACAAAAATAACTAACTCTTAACAAACTACTGAAATGTTCACAACTACTGAGAACATATCAGAGTGTTAAGTACAAAATATAAAACTACTGAAACTACAACGACTGAAGAACTAGCTCTTCAGTCGTTTTACAAATCTACTGAAACATAAAACTACTGAAACTAGAAATATAAAACTACTGATATCGCAACTACTGAAGAAGTACTCTTCAGCAGTTGTGACAAACTACTGAGGCTTCAGTACTTGATCTTCAGACTTTGACCTTCAGGTGTTTCATCAGCTGATGACTTCAGTAGATATCATCAGCTGATGTCTTCAGTCTTTGTCTTCAGACTTTGTACATCAGTTGTTGATCTTCAGCACTTGTAAACTCTTCAGCTGTTGTACTTCAGTACTTTGGTCTTTCAACTTCAGCACTTGTGTTCTTCAGCTGTTGTACTTCAGCACTTTAGTTCTTGAGCTGTTGAAGTCTTCAGCACTTGATCTTCAGCTGTTGAAGTCTTCAGCACTTGTCAAACTGCTGATGAGGCTTTCAGCAATTGTTGTGATACCATGTGGGACTTAGAGGTTTCCTGATCTTGGCTCATTGGTTCTTTTGGTCCAACATTAAGAACGAATAGCAATCAATCAAGAATGATCTATGAACTTCGACTGGCTTTCTTGGACGTTCTGGACGGCTAGGGTACGTGTATGATTCTAATCTTCAAAGTGTTTTTTCACAAATTATGTGGTATTTATAGGTTAGGCTTACTTATTCGTGCGACTAAACCATTCGCATGGTTCGTCATGCGACTGAGTCATGCGGTTGATCCATTCACACGATTGAGTGTTTAGTCGTGCGACTGAGTCAAACTCATATCACAATTGTACGAGTGATCGAGTCTTCTGGTTCAGTCGTGTGACTGGTTCATTAGCATGAAGTTGTTCATGCGTATGGTCCATTAGCATGGGCCATTCGCATGAGAACTTCATATGACTAAGTTTTAATAGGTTTATTAATCTTTATTTGACTTAGATCTATTCAAACAACCACAAACTGTATAGTTAGTTCAATAAGCGTTAATACAATGAAATATTACACATTATAAGCATAAACCACACATTGTATTTCATTCAAGCATCCATTTAAATATATGTAAGACATGAAAGACTTTTACATTAAGCTCATAAACTAGGTACATATGTATCTACAAACTCCCCCTTGGACCTAGTTTAATAAATTGTCTAACATTCTTTATCATTTCTTCATATTTCTTGTACTTCTCCTCTCTTGTGACTCCTGCTTGTATTTCAAAAGCAAAGCATAGCTGTATCACATTCTAGAATTGGAGGGCAAGTATAATATCTTGCGCGTCATAGAACAGTGGCCACTTCTATAAGGTGTAAACATCATCAGCCGACAAGTTAGTGAGCCACATAGGGTCAAACACCATGATAGTTTCCATACTACCATTTTTGTTCAACACTATGACTGGCTCACCTGTTCACCAATCGTAGTACCACCACTTGAAGTGTGTAGTGAAGTCCTGAGGCATTTCTCCTAGAGGGATTCTCGACATTGTGCGTAGAGGACTCAACTTCAACACAATCTTTGGCTTCCCAGTAATGGTATCAACTTGAGATCTTCTCATATACCTCGTTGGTTATTGAGGTTTGAAGTTGACCCACCGGGTATGGTACTCTCTCTTTAAAGCAGCTTCAAACCAGCTTGACATCTTACGAGGGTCAGCATATAGCCACTTCAATTTTGCTAGCTGGTTAAGCTCAAACCCGGAAGAGTCTTCAGATCATGTGGGAATCTGAAGTACTCTATCCCTTTCTCTCTTTTAATAGCATAAACGTTAAGATCATCAAAATAGGCCCACATAATAATTTTTCCTCACACCATGTGATGCCTTTTCACTTTATAGAGTTTGGTGTAGACATTTGACTTTGGAGCACTGTGCTGGGCTCTAATTTCTGCAAAACATGTTGGCCATTCAGCCTTTCTGATTTTGACATCAGCGTCTGAGGCTTGGGCTTGCTCTTATTCTTCTCCAACTCCAGTTCCATTTTATCCAGTGTTTCGAATTTATCACTGACAAGGGTATCTCACAGATTTGGAACGACATTTCCTTCGTTGTAAGTATACACTGGATAATGTTGGGCCGTGACATCCTCAATCTCTATCTCGTCTATGTCATTTAGCTCATCGTCACTTTCCCCGTTTACTGTAGGAGCATCCTTCACGATCTCGTCAGGATTCAGTCGGAATATTTCGGCCAATTTCTCATCAGTGAGATCATGAATTATTTCTCCTTCTTCAGGAGTGTAACTCACAGATCTCTTGACTATCCCTTGCAGATCAAGAATCATTGTGAGTGAGTCTTGATCTGCTGAAGGGGAGCAACATCGTATTCATCTCGTTGAAAATTTTTATCTACTTGATTTAAAACATGTAACACATCAAGCATTAGTCAATAATCAAAACAGTAAACATCAAATATATACATAACCATTAATTACATAATGTTAATAGAAAATTCAATTACAAAGTTTTCAATTACATAAATATCTAAACATTACTTTTCCCCTGAATAGCCGGCGCGTTAGTAGGAGGGGTAGAAGATGAGGCTCCTTGGTCTTGATTTCTCTTTGTACATCTCTCTTGACCTTGAGCTGAGGTAGATATAGTTGTATATCCTTCTTTATCATCATCAATGTTCTACCTTTCCCTTGTCCCTTCTTTATCACTTGTCTCATCATCCTCACTCTCATCATCTTCACTATCATCATCATCATCATCATCATCATCATCATCATCATCATCTCCTTCTCTTATCTTGAGAGGCTCATCCTTTGATCCCTTGAGCTTGAGCATGATGGTCTTGTTAGAAGCCTCAAATCCTCTATCCTCTTTGCTGAGTGGACATTGTGCTCCTGGAATTGGGCGATTTCCTGAGCTTGCTATGAGATCTGATGTGTTTGGGTGGCGTTTAGCTCCATAAGATGATGTTGTCGGGCAGTCTTTTCTTCATTAGCAGCTAACAGCTTCAGCACCATACGGTTGAGTGCTGACAACTGTTCCTCTACCCCAATGGGAGGTAGAGATGAACCTATGTCAAATGTAGGGTGGGATGATGGTTCGGCTTGGTGGCTAGTGGTGGTGGTGGTTGAAGAGGTGAATATTCGGGGTGGTACACATGTGCGTGGTGGTGGATGAGCTATAGTGTTGGTGGATAGGATGTGGGTAAGTGGTGGAGTGGGTGCGGTAGTTGTGTGTGAGGTGGTAGTGGTGGTGGCAGGTGATGTGGTAGCAGTGGTGGTGGTAGTGATGGAAGGTGTGGCTGATGTAGTGGCTGTGGTGGTAGATGAGGTCGGGGTAAACTTCAGTATTTTCCCCTTCTTGCCATAGGGTGAGCCATCCTCTTCTTCCTTGTGCCTCTAGGCACTGAGGCTCCCCCTTTACTACTGGGTGGGTCTGGAGCATATGAGGGATCTGATTCAGCAGCAACATCCCCGGACTCCCCTGGGTGTCCACCAACCGCCCTTAATCCTCTCTCTGTGGCAACCACCTTGCTGCCCACAGTCCTTGTCAGAGGCTCCTAATCACTCTCTGCCTCCTCATCGGGAGGAGAGAAATTCTAGTGAAAGCTGGCAGTGGTAGCATCTGTATGAGTAGGGGGTGGAGATGTGGTATAAGCAGGGCTGGCCCTAGAAACAGTGAGGCCAGAATCTCCACCCGTGTCTCTGTCATCATCATCAGAGTCTTCAGATGGAAGAGCAATCTGCTCAACATTTGAATCACTCTCCTCGTGGAGCCACTTACGCCTTCCCGGTGCCACGTACTCCACCTGGGCCAAATGCCCAATTAGTCTCTTAACAAGGGGTTTGACCTGCTTTCCCCTGTAGACCTTCATGCGGCCTAGTGTCGTGTCATCCATCACCTCCAGTGACACCGCATCCTGGCTCTCCTTAGGCAGAGAGGGTAGGTTTTAGACATTCATAATGGTTTACAATATGAATAGGTGGGACAAGAGCATTGGTGAGCTTCACGTAATGCTCAAAACAACTGAGGCAGGGATGGGTAGAAAGGTTCTACCTGTTCTCTCGATCAATGAGGAAGGCAATAAGAAAAGGTCAATCCCTGATCCCAAGGCGAATGTTGCCAAAGGAAAGGGGCACATCAAAGGAAAGGGAAAAGGAAAGGCTAAAGCGGAACCTCCAAAGCCTAAGCTTAAGAAGCCTAAGGTAATGGAGAATGATCCATGCTTTGAGTGTGGAGATAGGACATTGCAAAGGAATTGTCCAACCTATCTCAAAGATTTGAGAATCAATAGGGATGTTGGGCAAACCTCATGTAGAACTTTCATAATTCATATTGGTTGAAATGTTATTTCTTCAAACACATGGGTATTGGATACCGGATGTGGAACTCTTTTTTGCAATTTGTTGCAGGGGTTCATATGAAATAAGCACTTCAAGAAAAGAGACAATATCTAGAAACTTTCAAATGGTTGGGAAGTTATTCTAAAGAACATAATTTTGATTTCCCTTTTAGAATAATGTGGTTATGAATTAAAGTTTGTTAACAATGGTATTTATCTTTGTATGGATGATGTATTTTATTTGAAGGCTATAGCCATTTAATGAATCTATGAATTGGTTCATAATGATTCATCCTATAATAGCTCATTATACCGAACAAGCACCAAGAAACTTCAAATCGTTTTAAGTGATTCTTATCTTTGACATTGTCATGTTGGTCACATAAAACAAGAAGTAGATTTAAACACCTCAAAGAATGGTCTTTTGAAAAGCAAATGAAAATGTTTCATTCGATAAGTGTGAATATTGTCAAACTAGATGACCAAGTCGCCCTTTAGTGCACTAACGAGAGGGCAAAAGACTTATTGGGTATCATACATTCGGATGTATGTGGCCCTTTAAAGACAATGACTATAAATGGTGATAGATACTTCATTACCTTTACTGATGATAATAGTCGCTATGGTTATGTGTAAATGATGACACACAAACATGAAGCTTTTGAAATGTTCAAAATCTTCAAGGATGAAGTAGAAATGAACTCAATAAAACTCTTAAAGTTCTTCGTTCACATAGATGAGGTGAATACCTCAGTGATGTTTTTAGTACCATCAAAGAAGTTGTGGGATCGTCTCACAACTTACTCCAATTGGAACAGCACAACATAATGGTGTGTCTGAAAGAAGAAATCGAACCCTATTGGATATGGTTCAATCTATGATGTATATAAGCTCACTACCTCTATCATTTTGGGTTTTCGCAATGCTCCCCGAGGCTCGTATTTTAAATATGGCCC
Source organism: Flaveria trinervia (assembly GCA_025506515.1). Classification (NCBI taxonomy): domain Eukaryota; kingdom Viridiplantae; phylum Streptophyta; class Magnoliopsida; order Asterales; family Asteraceae; genus Flaveria; species Flaveria trinervia. The sequence continues at coordinate 28,080,131 of CM046456.1, forward strand.
TAACCAAGATAGTCTATTCACTATGTGTATATTTGTTGGATATCCCAAAGACTATATAGGATACTACTTCTTTGATCCAACAAAAGCAAGAGTAATTATTGCTCAAAAGGCTGAATTCTTGGAAACTAAGTTCCTTATGGAAGGAATAGCGTATAGAAGGGGAATTTGATGAGGACCAAAATCTACAAGCCAATACACGTTTGGTTGACACGAGGAATCAACAAGAGGTTGTTGATGATGATCAAGAGGTTGATCAATACACACAAAACATTCGCAGATCTCGTAAAATTAGCATTCCACCTGAAAGATATGGATTTTTCATGAATGGATGCTATGTGGTGACTCCGATGAGCAAACTACATACCATGAAGCAATGTACAATTTGGATTATGACAAATGGTGGATGCCATGAACGTTGAGATGCAATCCATGTATGACAATCAAGTTTAGGAATTGGTTGACCCTCCACTTAACTCCAAACCAGTTGGATGCAAGTGGGTTTCAAGAAGAAAAGATATACATGGAAACTTGGATACTTACAAAGCAAGACTTGTAGCAAAAGGTTTCACTCAAAATCAAGGGTTGATTATGATGAGATTTTCTCGCCTGTGGCAATGCTAAAGTCAATTATGATATTATTTGACATAGCTGCATATTATGACTATGAGATTTGGCAAATAGATGTCAAAACCGCTTGTCTTAATAGACATCTCGAAGAGACTGTTCATATGGTTCAGTCAGATGGTTTTGTCGATCCACAACATCCTAAAAGTATGCAAGTTAAAGAAGTCAATCTATGGATTGAATCAAGCATCGAGAAGTTGGAATCAACGTTTTGATGAAGAGATCAAAATTTGGTTTCATCAAGAATGCTCATGAGGCTTGTGTATATAAGAAGGCTAGTGGGAGCATAATAACATTCTTAGTATTGTATGTTAATGACATACTACCTTTTGGAATGATATTCCAACCATGGAAGGTGTCAAAACCTGGCTTGGAAGTTGTTTTTCATAAAATCTCGGTGAAGCCGCCTATAGTTTGGAATAAATAGGGACAGATCGATGCGGTTGATAGGTTTAAATCAAATTGCATATATTAATAAAGTCTTGAAAAGGTTCAAGATGGAAAAACCCTAAGAAAGGTATGGTACCTATTCAAAGAGGGACAATATTGAGTACATCTCAACGTCCAAGCTCAAAGGATGAGCAATATCAAATAAAGGACATCCCATATGTGTCAGCTATAGGATCCATCATGTATGCGATGATATGCACTAGACTGGACAAGTCATGCGCGTTAATCATGACGAGTAGATATTAGCAGAATCCAGATAATAGCCATTGGATGACTATTAAAAGTATATTGAAATACCTTAGAAGGACTAGCGAAATGTTTCTATTATATGGATCTCATGGAGAGGAACTTGTTGTAAAGGGTTACACGGATACAAGTTCCAAACCGTTCGAGATGATTCTCAATCGGGGTATGTCTTCATTATGAATGGAGTAGCATTGTCCACTACAAAATCCAAATACATAGCCGCATCATTAGCAGCTCAGGAAGCTGCATGGATAAAGAATTTATCGCCTACCTAGGGTGGTCTCTACCAACCAAGACCCCTAGAAATCCTTTTGTGATCATGAGGGTACGATTACATGAATCAAGGTACCCTGTCCTCTTCAAAAGGCTAGGCACATTAAGCGGAAATTCAACTACATAAGGGATGAAGTTGAAAAGGGAAAAATATGTATTCGTAAAATTGACACCGATCAATACATTGCGGATCCACTCACGAAGCTCCTTGAAAGGGCAAAGCATGAAAGTCATACTTGTGCCTTAGGACTTTGATATTCTAGTGATTGGAATTGATTTGTTTAGTATTAAAATTTTGAAACAATGTAATATTTAACTCTTTATATACTTGTGATATTTTGAGTTATATTCATTTTAGCATGTATAGATCCATGAATATATATTATTCTAAATGTCCATAGTCAGTCATGTTTGTGGAACAAATATGAACATAAGACTATTATGAACATGGATTGGTGGATATTCATAAGGAATGAATATAGAGCAATTGGCTGCCAAGGTTCATAGATATTTGTGGGATACAAATATTGGACTGACCCGCATCTCAATTTTACTACATGGAATCTTCTAGATTGATCATAAGTAATTTGAGTAAAGGCAAATATCATTTGGTATCCTCCGACCTGAGATACATATTGGGTTTTGATATTCACCAAATGTTATACCTTGAGCTAGTTCTTCGCTGCTCTAAAATAATGGGCAGTGCATAAGGCTATGTTCAGGTGTGACATGAGGTGATTATGAAAAAAATGTATGTAGTCAAGATGGAATTTGTTCCTCTTATTCATTGAGAGCAAGATGTCTAAGGCTTGATTAAGTTAAATCAACAAGGAATGATCATTCTATGTCCTTGGATTTAACATGACATCTGAAACAAAAGGATAAATGATTAATTCATCTAAATCATTTCAAGTTGGATACTTGAAGGGGATGATGTTATTGAATGCCTTTAAGTCATGCGTATTAAGCGTAGTAAACCGTTGTTAGGTGGTATTTACTGCTTACATCAATCTTCTATGAATCTTGTGCAAGTGGGAGATTGTTGGATTCTTTATGCCCAAGACACATAGAACATTGATGTGGTTAGTACGTTATGATCCAAGACGGGTCATACCCAATAACAAGCTTAGCAAACACCAAATAATATTTATTTAATGATATGATCATGCAATTAAATAAATACACCAAATTTAGAAAATGGGTTTTCTAAATAAGTTTCATATGACATTGAACAACTTATATGGATATTTTGTTCATGGATATTATTTGTAATGTTGTTTAATTTAGTTAAATAACATCAAATAATAGAAGTGTGTGTATGTTATATATTTAAAAGGTTAATTATATATCTATTTTAATCAAATATTTTAACAAGGATTAAAAGGGGTTTTTGGGGGGAAAACAAAAAAAGGTAATAAGGGTTCGGCCGCCCCTTTGGGCAGCCCTCTCTTTTGTTTTCCTTTGGTTCTCTTGAGATTTTGGCTCTCCTAGAATACACACACTCTCCGTTCAGATCTCTCTGACTCTCTCATATGCAAAAGGGTCACAAGAACATCACTCTTCTTTTGGAAGAAGGATACCACGGCTGGAACAAAGCTCTAGCAGCTTTGTTGATTGTTCACGGCTGGAACCAGGTTCCAGCAGCTTTCTTGATCCGATTTGGTGCTCAAATCCTAGCAAGAATGGTGTATGCTTGATGCTTGTGGTTATGGAAGCTTGAGGACACCTCTTCTTGTTGTTTTGGCTGTTCAAGAACATCATTCTCTTCATCTATATCTCGTTTTTCAGCAGCCTTTGGAAGCTAGTATGTATTGCTTATTTGGGTTGTTATTTATTGGTGATAGCTAGTTCAAACACATATATAAGATCCTTGTGTTCTTGGGTTTGTTGTTGTCATGAAATGAACCATATTTTCAGATTACAAATGATAATATTTGATGTTAATCCGCTGCGTTTTCAAGTTTAAATGTTTAAACTAGTTTGATTTGGTCCAACAAACCGAACATTGGCATCTAGAGTCGGATATGTGGATGACTAGTTTCATGTGTTCTTGTAAAATTGGTTTTATGAGTCTTTAACAACCATATTGGGGCCATTTTGTGGTGATGATAATAAATCCCCAACCTTTCAAGGTTATATCTAACATGCTAGTGATTAGACCTTGAAAGTAAGATAACAAGTAGTTGATTATGTTTTTGTTTGGACAAAAGACCCTAAATTCATGGTTTATGTTGGCTGAAAATTTAGGGTCATATGGGGGTTTATTTGGTTCTTGAATGTTGTATATGATGATTCATATTGGTGCATAACCTAGCCTTGACCTTGTGTTGTTTTGGTTTTGAATGGATGTTTTGTGTTGGTTGTATTCATTCTTATGGTTGTAATTTGATTTTTTGTGTTTAGTATTTGGATGTAATTATTTATTCATTCATTTGCGATGTAATTGATAGATTAAGTATTTTTTTCTTTTATTAGAAAATTTGTATTAGGATATGAGTTTTGTAAAAGAAGATGCACAAGATGGAAACACAAAAGGAAGACACAAGAGAAGGACTTCAAGCATTTGGATGCAAGTTCAAGTGGGGGTCTTTGGAGATCTCGTCTTTGTGTTGTGTTCAACCCTTAGAAAAGACCAAATGACATCACTTGTGATGGCAAACAAGTGTTGTCAACATAGCGGCTATGGTTATGCAGATGTGGTTGTTTGATATATGCTTCTTTGATTATTCATTTTATTTGATTGTTTGATATATGGATATGCTTAACAATCTAAATAAATTATCATAACAAGCTGAATTTTTGGTTCCTAAACATTAAGTAACTAATAAAAGGTTATTAAAAGGACTAATGATTTCAAAATAAAAGAGGTTTTATTAAAAAGGAACCATAGGGTACCATGTATTTGAAAGCATGCGAATACAAGGTACATAGAGTTTTCATAACTAGAATTAATGGAAACTTAAATCCTTTTGGAAACAAGTTAAACACCATCCTTTTACACGACACTCGAATCACTTGAGAACTACTTGTGGGATAAAGGTCACCTAACCACTTTTAGGGAACTTGTGTGTTTGAGGTGGCTTAATATACTTGTGGGATAAAGGTCACCTAACCACTTGTATTTTAAACTCACACGTGTGTGTAAGTAGGACGACTTGAATTGGAAACCATGTGCATAGGGTCACCGAAGCATGGCGTACAATGGTGTTGATGGGATTTAACATGCCAACAAACATAAGATGTTTAACCCATCCATAAAGCTAGAAGTTGCAATAGTTGCAATTGTCAAATGTTGACTACCTTGTTAATTTAAATAATGGGATAAAGGTCACCTAACCTTTATTTAAATGTAACGTTGGATTCTAGATTTTAATTATTAATTGTCTAGGAGACGTGTAAAGGGTATTAATAATTAAAATGCGATTTTTTCAGAAATACTAAAATGAACATTGTAAATTTTGTAGTAATGGCCACAAACAATAATGCTATCACCCCGACCGTCCCTACCCTATCACTGAGAACCATCTTAGAATGGGATCGTCTTAACCATAATAACTTTATGGACTGGTATCAAAACTTGAGAATTGTTCTCAAGTAAGAGAAAAGGGCCTATGTCCTTGACCATCCTATTCCTGACCAGCCCGACCCTGAGGATGTTGAGGCCTATGATGATTGGCTTCAATATACTAAGGATCCCATGCAGGTTTCCTGCCTCATGTTGGGAACTATGTTTCCCGGACTCCAAAAGGACTTGGAGCAACATTGGGCATATGACATAATTACCTAGTTGAGGAAATGTTCCTTCAACAAGCTAGGGTAGAGCGCTTCGAAACGGTTCGAGCACTTCATGCGTGTCATATGAAGAAACCCAATCGGTATCATCTTATGTTCTTAAGATAAAATGCCACGTTGATCGCCTCGAGCGGCTTAATTGTCCCATCTCAAAGGAGTTGGCCACAGATTTGATCCTTAATGGCCTAACTAAAAGGTTTTAGACATTCATAATGGTTTACAATATGAACAGGTGGGACAAGAGCATTGGTGAGCTTCACGTAATGCTCAAAACAACTGAGGCAGGGATGGGTAGAAAGGTTCTACCTATTCTCTCGATCAATGAGAAGGCAATAAGAAAAGGTCAATCCCTGATCCCAAGGCGAATGTTGCCAAAGGAAGGGGCACATCAAAGGAAAGGGAAAAGGAAAGGCTAAAGCGGAACCTCCAAAGCCTAAGCTTAAGAAGCCTAAGGTAATGGAGAATGATCCATGCTTTGAGTGTGGAGATAGGACATTGCAAAGGAATTGTCCAACCTATCTCAAAGATTTGAGAATCAATAGGGATGTTGGGCAAACCTCATGTAGAACTTTCATAATTCATATTGGTTGAAATGTTATTTCTTCAAACACATGGGTATTGGATACCGGATGTGGAACTCTTTTTTGCAATTTGTTGCAGGGGTTCATATGAAATAAGCACTTCAAGAAAAGAGACAATATCTAGAAACTTTCAAATGGTTGGAAGTTATTCTAAAGAACATAATTTTGATTTCCCTTTTAGAATAATGTGGTTATGAATTAAAGTTTGTTAACAATGGTATTTATCTTTGTATGGATGATGTATTTTATTTGAAGGCTATAGCCATTTAATGAAATCTATGAATTGGTTCATAATGATTCATCCTATAATAGCTCATTATACCGAACAAGCACCAAGAAACTTCAAATCGTTTTAAGTGATTCTTATCTTTGACATTGTCATGTTGGTCACATAAAACAAGAAGTAGATTTAACACCTCAAAAGAATGGTCTTTTGAAAAGCAAATGAAAATGTTTCATTCGATAAGTGTGAATATTGTTTACAAACTAGATGACCAAGTCGCCCTTTAGTGGCACTAACGAGAGGGCAAAAGACTTATTGGGTATCATACATTCGGATGTATGTGGCCCTTTAAAGACAATGACTATAAATGGTGATAGATACTTCATTACCTTTACTGATGATAATAGTCGCTATGGTTATGTGTAAATGATGACACACAAACATGAAGCTTTTGAAATGTTCAAAATCTTCAAGGATGAAGTAGAAAATGAACTCAATAAAACTCTTAAAGTTCTTCGTTCACATAGATGAGGTGAATACCTCAGTGATGTTTTTAGTACCATCAAAGAAGTTGTGGGATCGTCTCACAACTTACTCCAATTGGAACAGCACAACATAATGGTGTGTCTGAAAGAAGAAATCGAACCCTATTGGATATGGTTCAATCTATGATGTATATAAGCTCACTACCTCTATCATTTTGGGTTTTCGCAATGCTCCCCGAGGCTCGTATTTTAAATATGGCCCTAACCAAGATAGTCTATTCACTATGTGTATATTTGTTGGATATCCCAAAGACTATATAGGATACTACTTCTTGATCCAACAAAAGCAAGAGTAATTATTGCTCGAAAGGCTGAATTCTTGGAAACTAAGTTCCTTATGGAAGGAATAGCGTATAGAAAAGGGGAATTTGATGAGGACCAAAATCTACAAGCCAATACACGTTTGGTTGACACGAGGAATCAACAAGAGGTTGTTGATGATGATCAAGAGGTTGATCAATACACACAAAACATTCGCAGATCTCGTAAAATTAGCATTCCACCTGAAAGATATGGATTTTTCATGAATGGATGCTATGTGGTTGACTCCGATGAGCAAACTACATACCATGAAGCAATGTACAATTTGGATTATGACAAATGGTTGGATGCCATGAACGTTGAGATGCAATCCATGTATGACAATCAAGTTTAGGAATTGGTTGACCCTCCACTTAACTCCAAACCAGTTGGATGCAAGTGGGTTTCAAGAAGAAAATAGATATACATGGAAACTTGGATACTTACAAAGCAAGACTTGTAGCAAAAGGTTTCACTCAAAATTAAGGGTTGATTATGATGAGATTTTCTCGCCTATGGCAATGCTAAAGTCATTATGATATTATTTGCCATAGCTGCATATTATGACTATGAGATTTGGCAAATAGATGTCAAAACCGCTTGACTTAATAGACATCTCGAAGAGACTGTTCATATGGTTCAGTCAGATGGTTTTGTCGATCCACAACATCCTAAAAGTATGCAAGTTAAAGAAGTCAATCTATGGATTGAATCAAGCATCGAGAAGTTGGAATCAACGTTTTGATGAAGAGATCAAATTTGGTTTCATCAAGAATGCTCATGAGGCTTGTGTATATAAGAAGGCTAGTGGGAGCATAATAACATTCTTAGTATTGTATGTTAATGACATACTACCTTTTGGAATGATATTCCAACCATGGAAGGTGTCAAAACCTGGCTTGGAAGTTGTTTTTCATAAAATCTCGGTGAAGCCGCCTATAGTTTGGAATAAATAGGGACAGATCGATGCGGTTGATAGGTTTAAATCAAATTGCATATATTAATAAAGTCTTGAAAAGGTTCAAGATGGAAAAACCCTAAGAAAGGTATGGTACCTATTCAAAGAGGGACAATATTGAGTACATCTCAACGTCCAAGCTCAAAGGATGAGCAATATCAAATAAAGGACATCCCATATGTGTCAGCTATAGGATCCATCATGTATGCGATGATATGCACTAGACTGGACAAGTCATGCGCGTTAATCATGACGAGTAGATATTAGCAGAATCCAGATAATAGCCATTGGATGACTATTAAAAGTATATTGAAATACCTTAGAAGGACTAGCGAAATGTTTCTATTATATGGATCTCATGGAGAGGAACTTGTTGTAAAGGTTACACGGATACAAGTTCCAAACCGTTCGAGATGATTCTCAATCGGGGTATGTCTTCATTATGAATGGAGTAGCATTGTCCACTACAAAATCCAAATACATAGCCGCATCATTAGCAGCTCAGGAAGCTGCATGGATAAAGAAATTTATCGCCTACCTAGGGTGGTCTCTACCAACCAAGACCCCTAGAAATCCTTTTATGATCATGAGGGTACGATTACATGAATCAAGGTACCCTGTCCTCTTCAAAAGGCTAGGCACATTAAGCGGAAATTCAAGTACATAAGGATGAAGTTGAAAAGGGAAAATATGTATTCGTAAAATTGACACCGATCAATACATTGCGGATCCACTCACGAAGCTCCTTGAAAGGGCAAAGCATGAAAGTCATACTTGTGCCTTAGGACTTTGATATTCTAGTGATTGGAATTGATTTGTTTAGTATTAAAATTTTGAAACAATGTAATATTTAACTCTTTATATACTTGTGATATTTTGAGTTATATTCATTTTAGCATGTATAGATCCATGAATATATTTATTATTCTAAATGTCCATAGTCAGTCATGTTTGTGGGAACAAATATGAACATAAGACTATTATGAACATGGATTGGTGGATATTCATAAGGAATGAATATAGAGCAATTGGTTGCTGCCAAGGTTCATAGATATTTGTGGGATACAAATATTGGACTGACCCGCATCTCAATTTTACTACATGGAATCTTCTAGATTGATCATAAGTAAATTTGAGTAAAGGCAAATATCATTTGGTATCCTCCGACCTGAGATACATATTGGGTTTTGATATTCACCAAATGTTATACCTTGAGCTAGTTCTTCGCTGCTCTAAAATAATGGGCAGTGCATAAGGCTATGTTCAGGTGTGACATGAGGTGATTATGAAAAAAATGTATGTAGTCAAGATGGAATTTGTTCCTCTTATTCATTGAGAGCAAGATGTCTAAGGCTTGATTAAGTTAAATCACAGGAATGATCATTCTATGTCCTTGGATTTAACATGACATCTGAAACAAAGGATAAATGATTATTTCATCTAAATCATTTCAAGTTGGATACTTGAAGGGGATGATGTTATTGAATGCCTTTAAGTCATGCGTATTAAGCGTAGTAAACCGTTGTTAGGTGGTATTTACTGCTTACATCAATCTTCTATGAATCTTGTGCAAGTGGGAGATTGTTGGATTCTTTATGCCAAGACACTAGAACATTGATGTGGTTAGTACTTATGATCCAAGACGGGTCATACCCAATAACAAGCTTAGCAAACACAATAATATTTATTTAATGATATGATCATGCAATAACTAAATACACAAATTTAGAAAATGGGTTTTCTAAATAAGTTCATATGACATTGAACAACTTATATGGATATTTTGTCATGGATATTTTGTAATGTGTTTATTAGTTAAATATCAATATAGAAGTGTGTGTATGTTATATAAGTTAAAAGGTTAATTATATATTCTTTTAATCAATATTTTAACAAGGATTAAAAAAGGGTTTTTGGGGGGAAAACCAAAAAGGTAATAAGGTTCGGCCGCCCCTTTGGGGCCCCTCTCTTTTGTTTTCCTTTGGTTTCTCTGAGATTTTGGCTCTCCTAGAATACACACACTCTCCTTCAGATCTCTCTTACTCTCTCATATTCAAAGGGTCACAAGACATCACTCTTCTTTTTGGAAAGAAGGATACCACGGCTTGAACAAAGCTCTACAGCTTTGTTGATTGTCTCACTGCTGGAACAGGTTCCAGCAGCTTTCTTGATCCGATTTGGTGCTCAATCCTAGCAAGATGGTGTATGCTTGAAGCTTGTGGTTATGGAAGCTTGAGGACCCTCTTTGTTGTTTTTGGCTGTTCAAGAACATCATTCTCTTCATCTATAATCTCGTTTTTCAGCAGCCTTTGGAAGCTATTGTAGTGCTTATTTGGGTTGTTATTTAGTGTATAGCTATGTTCAAACCACATATATAAGATCCTTGTGTTCTTGGTTTGTTTGTTTGTCATGAAATGAAACCCTATTTTCAGATTACAAATGATAATATGACAGGATCAGTGATCACAAGTTTGATGTATCAGAATATAAAGCAGCGGAATACAAACACGAATTAGACAAATTGTAGCAAGCAAACGATATTTGTGAGCATTAAGATCGCATACAGTTATAGGGAGAGAATATGATTTCTGATTTCTAGGAATGTTTATAGATGTAGAATATTTCTAATCGAATCAATCAATCATTCCATTCATTACTCATTTCACTCACGATTACAATAGGTTGTCACTCCTTATATAGAGTGCAACAGTCACTGCTGTTATCACGGAAAGTGACAACTGGCAGATCCAATACAGAAATAACTAATTCTTAACAAACTACTGAAATGTTCACAACTACTGAGAACATATCAGCAAGTTAAGTACAAAATATAAAACTACTGAAACTACAACGACTGAAGAACAAGCTCTTCAGTCGTTTTACAAAACTACTGAAACATAGAAAATAAAACTACTGATATCACAACTACTGAAGAAGTACTCTTCAGCAGTTGTGACAAACTACTGAGGCTTCAGTACTTGATCTTCAGACTTTGACCTTCAGGTGTTTCATCAGCTGATGACTTCAGTAGATATCATCAGCTGATGTCTTCAGTCTTTGTCTTCAGACTTTGTACATCAGTTGTTGATCTTCAGCACTTGTGAACTCTTCAGCTGTTGTTCTTCAGTACTTTGGTCTTTCAGCTTCAGCACTTGTGTTCTTCAGCTGTTGTACTTCAGCACTTTGGTTCTTCAGCTGTTAAGGTCTTCAGCACTTGATCTTCAGCTGTTGAAGTCTTCAGCACTTGTCAAACTACTGATGAGGCTTTCAGCAGTTGTTGTGATACCGTGTGGGACTTAGAGGTTTTCTGATCTTGGCTCATTGGTTCTTTTGGTCCAACAAACTCCCCCTGAACCAATGCAGCCAAAACCTCTAACTTATTTATACTCCCACTTATTGATGGCCAAAATGTTGGTCTTTTTCCTTCTTGATCAGTAGAGAAGATGACCCATGTATGCTCCGGCCTGGGAAGAAATCTCAAATATTTGTTGGCAGAGTATGAATGGGAACTCTGTTTTGGGGAACTGGACACAGAGTTGTTATCCCATTCATGAGATTTACTTCCCCATAATGAGTCTGTATGACTCACGAACATAGGCCTCAAGGAGAACAATTTGTTCCTCTGAGAGAGTTCTTCAGCTCCTCCTTCGAAGAAGAACTCTGGACCATAGTACTCTGATAAGTACTTCATGGTCCTGCCATTTTTCAGCTCCACCGTAGTTACCTCCCTATATACAAATTCATCAGGATGGTTGCCTTCAAGGAGTAACTGGAGCTCATTCTTTTGGATGTCTTCAAGCTTTTTATATAACAACCCTTCTTAATCATCTTGTTTTCTAGTAAGGCTTGAGGTGTCTTCTTTGCTTGGTGAGCTTTCTTGAATTCATCAATGATTTCCCAAGGTGAGACTACAACGGCCAACATGATGGTAGATTCTATTGTTTTTCGTACTTGGCCGTTGTATCTGTGTGGGATAGTTCTTTTATGGATTCTAGAACTCACCCTGGGGTCTGGCCATACTCTCACTCTCTCCTTCTGATACTGAAAGGTGTGCCTGAGAGTGTACAGCCTTTGAGCATGCCCTTTCATGGCTTGAATAGATGATGACTGAGGAAATTCCTTGTCAACCATCTTCAACAGTTGCTCATCGTGCTGTTTCTGCTGTTCTTCTTCTTCTATCTTGACTCTGACCATTTCCCTTTGAGAGTCAGGTGTGATCATGGATTGACTTCGGGGTTTTGGTAGCTTCAGAACAGCAGAGAGTGGCAGACTATCATCTTCATCCTCTTCTTCTTCTTCTTCTTCCATCCTCAGCACCCTTCTCCTCCTTCGGGGTACATCACTGGATGATGGTTGGGTTGGTGAAGGATTGGTTTTGAAGAAAGAGGATGTTTGGATTTTGGCTTAGAGGTTGGTTGGGAGATTTGAGGGATAGGATCTGTTTGAGTGGGTGGAAGGAAGGTTGATCTAGCATCCTTGTAGTTAATTTCGCCTTTGTGAGTTTAGCCATCTCTAACCTTTTGCCAGCCCCAGCCTCATCAAGGGCTTCCACAATAATCCCTTTGTTGAATTGCTCAGACAGACAGATTCTGGTGGCTATAGCCAGAATGCTGTCCCTGGACCATGCGCGGATCTCCATTAATGATCTTCCCAAGTATTTTGCAATAAAGCGGATCATTATTTCCAACCTCTCTTTCTCAAGAGCATCATACCCTGCCCATCGGGTTTGTATCTCTTGTACTTCTAACCTTCTGATCTCACTATCCAGTGTGGCTGTGTCAAACCCCTGCCTGAAGAGTTGTTCAATTATTTTATCCATGGAGCGGCTGTGTGTGGTGTCAGCTTCTTTGACCAGCTCCTCCAAGGATTTGTCTTCAGCAGTGTGATCATCAGCACTTCTCTTTCGCTTGTACGTGAGCAGAGGTTGCTTTTCTTTTTCCTCCTCTTCCTTTTCCTCAGATCTTTTCCTCTTCTTTCTTTCACTGCAGTACTCTCCCCCTTTTTGGTTGCATTGGAGGAAGGGGTTGGTACCGCAGAAAGAGTCTTTTGGACAGCAGCATCAACCAGGGGCTGTAATGTTGAGGAAAGCCTCTCATCAAGGGCTTTGATCACTATATCAGTGATTATGGGGGTGATGAGAGGGAGGGAATTTTGAGTACAGCACCTATTTGCTCAGGAGGGTTCTGTTCCTGAGAAGTAGGGCCTGAAGCAGAGGCAGGTGGTTGATTTTGGGGTGGCTCTGTGTTTGGGAACCTTCAAGGGAAGGTGCCATCTGTGGGTGTATGATGGTGGCAGATGGACTTGCATCCTGAGACATCTTGGCCAGCAGCTCTTTGAGTCTGCTAACCTCATCCTCTAGAATGGTGTTTTGAGCAACTACATCATAGAAGAAGCTCAGGTCATCATCAGTTGATACTGAATCACCTGACCTCCTGCTTAGAGCAGGATTTACATGCACTGGGTGTAGACCAGTTGGTGCATGTGCCCCTTGTGCTTGGTACTGGGGACTTCCAGCCTCAGGACAATGTCCATCATCAGCTGTTGCCTCTAGGGAGGTCTTAGCAATGTTACCAGCCTCACTCTGGTCATGTGCTGAGTCAGAGGAGTGGCAGCCTCACTAGATATTCTAAGCTCCTTGTCTACACCAGGAGATAGAATTGGGAAACCCCTGTGCTGTGGGTTCTCAGGTGCACTGTGTTCCTCCCCCTCAATTGTAGAGGAATTCCCAGTAGTAAGTGGTTTCTGGGGAGGGGGTGAGGAGTGCAATTGAGTCAGCACTTGTGCAACTATTAAAGTTGGGCTGTGAGGGGCGGTTGTTTGGGGTAAGGGTTAGAAGCAGTGTGCACCTGGGGTGGATGGTGCTCTTCAATGGCAATCTCCTCAAGTGAGGAGATCCCAGATAAGTAGGTGCCCCTTGGGTTGCTGCAGGCTCCTGTTGAGAGGAAGCCTGAGCGGCTGTGGCTGGAAGAGTCATTGTATCCACTAGGGGTTTGGACTAGTGGATATATCCTGCGTTTGTGTGCAGGAGCATCCTCAGGGGACTCAATCCCTGAGTAGCCATTTTGGTTTCTTTTTGGTGGGTTTGGTGGGGACATTGGATTTGGAGGTGGTGGCTGTGGGTTCCAGCTGCGTGGGTTTTCGCAGCTTGGCAGCCAGTTTGAGTGTCCGGTCAGAGTTGTGCCGGGAGTATACTTCGGGCAGAACAGCCGTAGCAGGGACTCCCAGCCAACAAGTCCCTCAGCATTAAGCTGGTCTATAATAATGGCCATTATGAACCGTGGATAGAGTATCCAACGGTTGGCAGTTAGTTTTTGAGCCATATCTTTGAGCTCTGAAAATATTAATTCTGAAAAGTTCAGTGGTTGTTGCTCAAGGATAGAATACATTACCTGCTGCCATTTGGTGGACATTTGATCCCAAGACGATGTCTTAGGGGCCAAACATACATTGACCATGTGAAAATCAGGCGCTCAGCGTCATTAAAGTGTTTCTTCATGATGGTGGTGGCACTGAGATCACCTTGATATCCATGCTGAGCAAATGATAGATCTATGGTGCCCTTCGGATATCCAGCAGGAGAGGTAGCATCACTCAGTTGAAGAATTTTACGGATTGTTGCAGGAGTAATCACTACTTCTTTGTTGTTGACGACTGACCGGAGGGATCGTGTGTTGCTCTCCTCAGTTGTAACAGTAACGTTCATCCAAAATTGGTTCAAGGATTCGGCATGTAAAACGGGTTCAGAAGGAATGCCTTGTTGTATGGGGACTGAACCATAAGATCGATAGCAGTATCGAACTTAGTCCAGATCGGCGATTTGTGAGGTAGGCAACACAGTTGTGTCGCGGTTTAATTTGCATAGACGCCATGGAAGTTTTGGAGAGGAACGTTAGGTTTGAAGAAGATGAAGCATGGAGAGCTCAGGTTAAGGGTATTTATAGGGTACGGGTGAGGAACGACTGAAGGATGTGGTGTTAGTCATCAGTAGTTTTAAACGACCGTTGACATGGTATTATCCTTTCAGACGTTGAAACAGCTGAAGTCGTGGTGTTAGGCATCAGTAGTTTAGAAAACTACTGAAGACCGTGGTTTTGACTTCAGATGATTGAAACAACTGAGGACATGGTGTTTGTCATCAGTAGTTATGAAACTACTGAAGACAGTGGTTTTGTCATCAGCTGTTGTAAACAACTGAAGACTTGGTATTGTCATCAGTAGTTATAAAACTGCTGAAGACGGGTTTTGCTTCAGTTGTTTAAAATGAAACAGCAGTTGTACAAACGACTGAAGAGAAAGTTCTCTTCAGCTGTTTTCGTCAATTCTTAGCTTTTCAGCTGTTTCAAACTGTCCTCAACACATTCATCAGTCTTTATGGCTGATTTCAGTTGTTTCATAGGACATCAGTACTTATCTGTTTTTACTGATTGCAGTAGTTATGACTGCATCAGTAGTTGTAACTACTTCAGTAGTTTAGAGCAGATGAAGTACTTCAGTACTTGTGAGACATTTAGCCTTCAGTAGTTATAAAAACTACTGAGGTTAAAAGAGCTCATCAGTACTTATATGTGACAGGCACTCATGATCATCAGTATGAATTACTGAGATCATCAGTAGTTGTCACCTATTCTAGCTGCAGCATACCAAGCCTTAACACCAGGTTTTGGAAAGTTGAACTATCCAAAGGCTTAGTAAAAATGTCTGCAAGCTCATCAGCACTAGGCACAAACTTAGGATCAATCAGACCTTTTTCAAAACAATCCCTTATAAAATGATGTCTGATCTCTATATGTTTGGTCCTAGAGTGCTGGACTGGATTTTTGACAATGCAAAGAGCTGAAGCACTATCCATTAACAATGGAGTCTTAGTCTCTGTAATGCCATAATCCAAAAGTTGGTTTTGAAGCCAGAGTACCTGAGATGTACAGCTTGCAGCAGCAATGTACTCTGCTTCCGCAGTGGATGTAGCAACTGAGGTCTGTTTCTTGCTCTGCCAAGAAATCAAGCAGTTGCCTAGGAATTGACATCCACCAGAAGTTGATTTCCTGGTCAACTTACACCCTGCATAGTCACTGTCAGAAAAAGCAACTAATTTACCAGAATGTCTGGTAGAATACCATAAACCTAGAGATGGAGTGCCTTGCAGATATCTAAAGATCCTCTTGACTGCAATCAGATGAGACTCTTTAGGTGCAGCCTGAAATCTAGCACAAACACATGTAGCAAACATAATATCTGGTCTAGAAGCTGTTAAATACATCAAGGACCCAATCATACATCTGTAAAGTGTTTCATCAACCACTTTACCTTTCTGATCTGAGTCCAGTTGTGTGGTGCTGCTCATGGGAGTAGAACAGGGCTTACAGTTTTGTAAATCAAACTTTTGCAAAAGATCTTTTGTATATTTGGATTGATGAATAAAAATTCCATCAGCCTTTTGTTTGATTTGCAACCCCAGAAAGAACTGTAATTCTCCCATGGCACTCATTTCAAACTTCTGTTGCATCAACTTTGTAAAGGCATCACACAACTTTGGATCAGAGGATGCAAAAATGATATCATCTACATAAATTTGAACAAGTAGATTATGCTGCCCAGCTTTCTTAATAATAAAGTCTTGTCTATGGAGCCTCTAGTGAAATTGTTTTCCAGAAGAAAGTTTGATAATGTCTCATACCAGGCTCTGGGAGCTTGTTTTAACCCATAAAGAGCTTTATCAAGCTTATACACCCAATTAGGATGTTTATTGTCCTCAAAGCCTGGAGGTTGACATACATAAACCTCTTCTTTAACTTTTCCATACAAAAATGCACTTTTGACATCCATTTGAAAGACTTTAAGTTTTTGATAAGCAGCATAAGCTAAAAACAATCGAATTGCTTCCAGTCTGGCTACAGGGGCAAAGGTTTCATCATAATCAATACCTTCTTCTTGTGCAAACCCCTGAACAACCAGTCTGGCCTTGTTCTTAACAATAAGCCCATTTTCATCAGTTTTGTTCCTAAACACCCATTTAGTGCCTATTGCACACTTACCTGGAGGTAGAGGAACCAGTTCCCACACTTGCTGTTTCTTGAACTGAAGAAGCTCAAGCTGCATGGCATCAACCCATCCATTGTCCTTTAAAGCAATGTGATAATTCTTTGGCTCTTGCTGACTGATGAAGAGAGCATAGAAGCAGAAATTTGACAATTGACTTCTTGTTGATACTCCAGCAGTGATATCACCAATGATTTGAGACATAGGGTGATTCTTCAGATCTTGATACACAATGAGATCTGTGCAAGTGTTTGTAGCCGGTTCAGCAGCAACAGATGGTGATGGTGAATCATTTCCTTGAAACCAATCAGTGGATGGTAATTCAAAGGAAGTTGAATTCGAAGAAATCTCATCAGCATTTGTTGTGGATGGTGCTACTGGCGCTACAGGAACATCAGGTCTAGTTGAGTCAGGCAGCTGATCACTAAACCTGAAGAGGTGAGTACTGCAATCATCATCATCATCAGCAGTACCACCAGGTGGTGAACTGTTGACAGGAGCAACAGCAGGAGTTTGATAGGAACTATTGCAGTATGTCATCAATACCAAATCTACACTCCACAGACTTTGTGGAATCTTGTCCTTTGGAGATTCATTAAACTTAACATGTAGAGTTTCTTCAACCATCTTTGTTCTGCAGTTGAAGACTCTGTATGCCTTGCAAGTAGATGAATAACCAACAAAGTATCCTGCATCCACCTTAGGATCAAATTTGTGGAGTTGATCCTTTGTGTTGAGAATAAAACAGGGACACCCAAATGCTTTGAAAAATGAAATCAGAGGAGCCAAATGATGGAGAACTTCATATGGAGTCTTCATCAACCTCTGATTTACTAAAACTCTATTTTGCACATAACAAGCTGTGTTGACAGCTTCGGCCCAAAAGGTCAATGGCAAACCTGAGTCAGCCAGCATGGACCTTGCAGCTTCAATGAGGGTCCTGTTCTTTCTCTCCACTACTCCATTTTTCTGGAGTCCTTGGAATGCTGAACTGCCTTTTGATTCCCTTTGAAAGATAGAAGTCATCAAGTGTATGATTTCTGAACTCAGTTCCATTATCACTCCTAATACACTTGACTGGAAGGGAATACTGCTTCTCAATGTACAGCACAAAGTGAATAATCTTCTGAGCAGCCTCATCCTTTGAATGTAGAAAGAAAGTCCATACAAATCTGGAGTAATCATCCACAATTACCAGACAGTATTTCTTCTTTGCCATGCTCATTACTCTCACAGGACCAAATAGATCCATATGCAGTAATTGCAAGCAGGCAGTGGACTTGGACACTTCAATAGGAGAAATGAGACCTTGTGCTGTTTTCCTTTTAAACAAGCAGTGCATGTTTCATCACAGTGGAACTCCTTTATTGGTAAGCCTCTGACTAAACTATTGTGGCTAAGCTGATTCATGTTTTTGAGATTAACATGACCAAGCCTCCTGTGCCACAGTTTAGATTCTTGAAAGAGGCTTTGGAAAATAGGCAAGGATTGCCTTTGAGATCTATCTTCTTAGAGAGATCTAAGGCATACACTCTTCCTGTCCTGTTGGCTTTCAGGAGAGTGTGATCATCCAACACCTTGTCAATCAAGTGCAAAACTTTGGATGACAGAATCCTACAGTTTTGACTTGTGAAAAGGGCAACATGGCCTTTATCACACATTTGACTGACACTCAAGAGGTTGTACTTGAGATTTTCCACATGATTAACATCATCAAATTTGATTTCTCCATTGGAGACAAAGCCCTTACCGATGATGTAACCCCTAGCATCATTGCCAAAAGAGACAAATCCCTTCTTTCCTTGAGAGTAGTCATGAAGAAGAGAGATGTTCCCAGTCATGTGCATAGATCCCCCACTGTCTACATACCAGATGCTACTTTGGCATGTTGAAGAACCCTGCAATAATAAACAATCAGTTAGTTTTAGAGACCCAAACCTTTTTGGTTTTGGGCCTGGTCTCATCAATAGATGGTAAACTAACATGTTTATTTGTAACAACAGCCTGAGAAGAAGAAGATGGTGTAGAAGAGGAGTCCTTTGGCTTAGACCTCCTTTTCTGTGGTTTCAACATAGGAGAATCTAGTTGGTTAACTCTACCCAACAGATGTTGTACCATCATCACCAGCTGTGTCTGATTTTGTGATAAAGCTTTCAGCTCATCAGACACATTGCTAGTGGAGTTAGATAAGGTCCTATGTTGCACCTTCTTCTTTTGAGCACCCAGCTGTCACCTGTTTAACTCCTTCCTTTTTGGATTGCTTTAAGGACTTAAGGGTTACAGGATTTGATGTTGCTGATACAAATGTGGTCTCAAACTCAGTTTTCATTTTTACCATTTTCTCATTATTTCTTTTTCTCTTTTTGTTTGAGTTTGGAACCTCTTTTGTACCAACAATCATCTGTAAGATGATTGAACAAACCACATACTTCACATGGTTTCTTCTTCATCTTAGGTTGATCATCAACTAAAGATGGTGAAGCAACAGAAGACTTGTTCTTCAATGCTTTGGAAGCATTGGTTGCTTTCTTGACATCCTCTTTAGTAGTCTTCAAACTCTTTCTACTGCCAGTTTTCTTCTCTTCAGTACTGACAGCAGTTGAAGTTTGAACTTCAGGTGTTAAATCCTGCTCTCCAGTCCTTTCAGGACCTTCAGGATTAACTCCTGAGTTGATCAACTTATTGATCATGTGAATGTCAGCATTTGGACCATCAACATCAGCTGATAGGTTCAAGAGGACTTGATGCTGACTGCTACTTCTGATTGTGCTGTATCAGAAGGTAGATCACATGATTTGATGGATTGGTTATCACTCTCACCATCAGATTCTACCTCTGCTCTTGGGGTAAAATCTGTAGGTGGAGCAGTGTGATTGTAGCCAATGCCAAACTTCACATTTGAAGCAGATTGCTTACTAAGAAGCATTTCAAAACCTTTGCATGATTGTACCCATCTATCACACTCGACCTGGGTAACTGCAAGGGTTTCTTTGAGATCTTTGTACTTCTCTA
Organism: Flaveria trinervia; assembly: GCA_025506515.1. Classification (NCBI taxonomy): domain Eukaryota; kingdom Viridiplantae; phylum Streptophyta; class Magnoliopsida; order Asterales; family Asteraceae; genus Flaveria; species Flaveria trinervia. The sequence continues at coordinate 28,100,171 of CM046456.1, forward strand.
GAAGTACATCTTCTCTAGCCTTATCATCAATTATTTTGCAATTCAGTTTATAAACCTCATCATTTTTATCTTTGAGCACAAACTCAAACTCAGCTTTGTTTTTGGAAATTATTTGTTCTAGCTCAATGTTCTTATTAATTAAAGCTACATTTGCTTCTCTAATGGAAGCAAATGCTGCTATGCATTGTTCAGAACATAATTTGGCTTTTGCCTCAGAGGATACCTGTGATACCTGAGGTGTAGAGGCATTGGAAGATGAAGTATCAGCAGACTCCAAAGCCATAAGAGCTAGATTCCCAAAGGGACTGTCACCACCATGTTGACCAGCACCTGAGAACAGTTGATCATGACCAGACAAGTCATCTGGTAAACTGCTCCAGTCAACAACTCCTGGGGTGAAGAAGCTGTGTTGTTGAGATGAAGGTTGTTGATGAGATAGGGAAGGCTGAGGTTCTGGTAATGCATGAGGTTGTGGTGTCATAGGAACTTGAACTTGATTTGACTGTGGCATGTAATAACAGGGTACTGATATGGCATTTGACCCTGAGGAACAAAATATGCCGGAGATTGTTGTTGAGGATGATGACTAGATGTGACAGGATGTGCCCTCTGTGTTGTTGACTATTGCCAGGAAAAGTCACAAAGGGTGCAGTAGAGTTAGATCCAGTTGATCTACACTCTCTTGCAAAGTGTCCAAGCCGTTGGCATTTGTGACACCTCAACTTGCTCTTGTCAAAACCAACTTTGGTTTTGCCAGAGAGTCCTGGGAATTTTCTTCCAGTTCTTTTGTAGAACTTCTGAGATCTGATATTTATCAAGGCCATTTGGCTCAAAATATCCATCTCTTCTAAGTCATCATCAGCAATCCCCTTGAGATCATCCATAATGAAACATAAATTGTCATTATTACATCCAGTGAACTGACCATCAACACTTACAAATGCAGAATTAGAAGTGCTCGAAGAGAAATTAATATGCTCATCATACTGGCATTCAGATGAAGCATATTCTGACTCATGACCCACCAAGGCAGTGTTGCCTTGTATAAAGTCTTCAGTGAGCTTTCCAGATGAAGACAGCTTTCTCTTCTGTTCTATCTCTCTCTCAAAAGTGAGCAATTTCCCATGGAGTTGGGTGAGAGATAGTTTGTCCAAACTTGCACTGGAGCGTAGGACAATAGTATATGTGTCCCATCTCTCAGGCAGTGATCTGAGAAATCTGTTATTCATCTGAATATTGGTGTATTCAAGTTTGACCATTTTTAGTTCAGAGATCAAACAAGAAAACCGCTCATATTGTTGAGTCAGTGTCTCACCCTTTCTATGAGAGAATGTCTCATATTGTTGGGCAAGAATTTCTCTATTATTTGCCAAGACCTCATCTGTTCCTCCAAATTGTTCTTTCAAAGCAATCCAGAGGTCATGGGCAGTTTCATGATGCATTAGCCCAGAATAGATTTCATTGGGCAAAGCCATGGCCAGAATTCCATGGGCTTTTGCATCAATCTCAAGCAACTTTTTATCCTCATCTGAGTATTGCTCCCTCCTCTTCGGAACCATTTGATTGGTTTCCGGGTTATTCACCATAGGCTTGTGTGGACCATGTACCACTGATGTCCAACACCCTGCGCTGTTAACAGACAGGTGATGGAGCATACGTCTTTGCCATATGTTATACTCATTCCTAACCAGCATAGGAGGCTTGGTTGAGGAACCAGTATTGTGAGGATCATTGGAGGGAGTGGTCATTTTCAGTTCAAAACAGTTTAGTTCAAGTTTTAAAAAGTTTTAGACAAACCACAACAAACTCAATGAGAACCAAGAAAAAGATCTCAGGATGAATGAGCAGAAATACAGAAAATTCAATCTCTATAACCGTTTCTTGCAAAAACAAAAGCTAATTCAATCAAACTTGGATCTTGAATAGCAGTTTCAATGATCAATTATTAGATCGATCAATGATTAACCTGCTCTGATACCATTTGACAGGATCAGTGATCACAAGTTTGTATCAGAATATAAAGCAGCGGAATACAACCGAATTAGACAAATTGTAGCAAGCAACGATATTTGTAAGCATTAAGATCGCATACGGTTATAGGGAGAGAATATGAATTTCTGATTTCTAGGAATGTTTATAGATGTAGAATATTTCTAATCGAATCAATCAATCATTCCATTCAATTACTCATTTCACTCACTGATTACAATAGGTTGTCACTCCTTATATAGAGTGCAACAGTCACTGCTGTTATCACGGAAAGTGACAACTGGCAGATCCAATACAGAAATAACTAATTCTTAACAAACTACTGAAATGTTCACAACTACTGAGAACATATCAGCAAGTTAAGTACAAAATATAAAACTACTGAAACTACAACGACTGAAGAACAAGCTCTTCAGTCGTTTTACAAAACTACTGAAACATAGAAAATAAACTACTGATATCACAACTACTGAAGAAGTACTCTTCAGCAGTTGTGACAAACTACTGAGGCTTCAGTACTTGATCTTCAGACTTTGACCGTCAGGTGTTTCATCAGCTGATGACTTCAGTAGATATCATCAGCTGATGTCTTCAGTCTTTGTCTTCAGACTTTGTACATCAGTTGTTGATCTTCAGCACTTGTGAACTCTTCAGCTGTTGTTCTTCAGTACTTTGGTCTTTCAGCTTCAGCACTTGTGTTCTTCAGCTGTTGTACTTCAGCACTTTGGTTCTTCAGCTGTTAAGGTCTTCAGCACTTGATCTTCAGCTGTTGAAGTCTTCAGCACTTGTCAAACTACTGATGAGGCTTTCAGCAGTTGTTGTGATACCGTGTGGGACTTAGAGATTTTCTGATCTTGGCTCATTGGTTCTTTTGGTCCAACATAATATTTGATGTTAATCCGCTGTGTTTTCAAGTTTCAATAGTTAAACTTTTGATTTGTCCAACAAAACCAACACTACGTCATTCGTCCAGCTTAGTCGGGCGATTGTAGTTCATCCGGGTGTCTAGTCGCATGACCCACTGTTGTTCGATAAAACTAGAATTTTCACCAATTCAAAAAATTAGACATCGTGTTTTTGGTTTTTTTGGTTCATTAGACTCGCATCACTTAACTTAGCACCTAATAACTTTGATTTCAACATTTTCATAGTTGAGTTAGGTATTTGTCCATTAAAGTCACGGTTCTTGTTATGGCAAAATTCTTGATTTTGAAGTCAAATCATGAGAATTTGGATAGATTACACCGCATGATAACTTTATAACACCAGAGATCGTCAGAATATAGAAATAGGGTTTGTCAAATTCGTCAGAGGAAATTTTGGTAGAGTAACGGTAGGCTATGCAATTTTAGGGAATAGGTGATGAGTTTATATGCGATCGACTATGGCCCTATTTATACTGAATCTGATTTCAACCGGGCGACTAGACCCATTCGCTCTTTTCATTTGGGTAATTGGACTCCGTTGTGCTATTGGTTCAGTCGATTACATCCAGTCGACCGCGGGTTTCAGTCGTGCGACTGACTCATTCGCACAACTCCATTCGGGCGACTGGCTCAATCTTTAAGACATTCATGTGAATGGTTCATACTCATGCTTCCTTCAGTTGTCTAGTGCATAAGCATGGTCCAATCATACCATGGTCCGTACTCATGGTCTAGTCATGCGAATGGATCAAGCTCATGATTTTGACTTTATGACCATTTGACATTTAACTTCATTTAACAATTGATTAAACATTACGAGCATTTGATCATCTCAAACTTGATCATTTTAACTTTGAAAACTTTTGATCACCTCAGTCATGATCCTTTTAAACAAAACATATTTTGTCACCCCGGACGTGACCCATTTAACATTTAAAAACATGTTTGGTCACTTCAGACGTGACCCTTTTAAGTGATTGAATCCCAGATTGAATTCCATGACATTTTCTGACATATAACCTAAATTGACAAACTTAAACAAAAAACTACTAGAAATTAGACATATTTTGTGATTTTGTGGGAGGTGGAAATCCTAAGATTGAAATCTAATAGATTTATTTCTTGAAAAGGCAACTTCAAGTTATTTTGACCATAAGAGAATGAATCATTATGGTATCATACAGGTAATCAAATAATTCAGGACGTGTTATGAAAATCATTTGATGCTAAATTCTTGTTTTCGTCAAGAGTCATTAGCAAATTAAGAAATCATACTAGTACTATAAGAGACACCTTTGATTTGGACTTTCAAGAATTGCAGCCATGATGATTGTCAGTATACATGTCCACTTAAATCCATACACAGACTTTTGACACAAATTGGTGATAGTTCAAGGTTTAATTATTTCAACAAGCATTTTTGGATCCCACGCTTAGATGGTATCAACATTCCTCAGGAGATTTTTGAGCGATCTGTGGGTATTTTAACAAAAAGACACTATTCTTAGAGCTTTGAAAGAGAAGCCAAGCCTCAGGTCAGTGCCACCGCACAACAGAGAGCCGACAAAAAAACAATGAATTCTAGCATATATAGGTTATGCTTATCCTCAGGTCAGTGCCATCACACAGTAGAGAGGCACATAACCTATCTTCTTGTTTGAGCAATTTATTTGTTGCACAAATCTCACCAACAACATAGGTTATCAGTTTGATTGATTTTTTTCATTTCTCATCATGTGCTTTGCTCATATTTTGGTCATCCGCACACATTTGTTGGATTTATTTTGCGCGTCACCCCTTATTGGAACTCTGTTGATTGTGTTAACCAGGGATAAGATGATGACCCACAGCCTGTTGAACAGCTTAGTTTGATCTTAAGATCACCAACCAGGTCTACTTATCTATTGTGTTGAATCTACGACACATAATCTAATGGTCTAGCAACCTCTAGGTCTACTTTCTCCGTGTTACCTTAGTAGTAGTTGGTTTTACTATCTTTTTCCTTTTGTTTTTGCTTAGACTTCTCAGACTTATACTTTCAATTTCGCATCTAATTCAAATTTAAATCTTTTAAAGTTCCAAATGCTTTGTTCCTGTATACTATCATTTTCCATAGTCTTTGAATCAATATCTCACATACGATCTTATTTCTATGAGCTTGCCTGTCCTCCTCCCCCTTCTTTTTTTTATTACTAACTTAACCTATTGTGTTGAATCTAATGGTCTAGCAACCTCTAGGTCTACTTTCTCCATGTTACCTTAGTAGTAGTTGGTTTTACTATCTTTTTCCTTTTATTTTTGCTTAGACTTCTTAGACTTATACTTTCAATTTCGCATCTATTCAAATTTAAATCTTTTAAAGTTCCAAATGCTTTGTTCCTGTATACTATCATTTTCCATAGTCTTTGAATCAATATCTCAGATACGATCTTATTTCTATGAGCTTGCATGTCCTCCTCCCCCTTCTTTTTTTATTACTAACTTAACCTATTCTCCCCCTAAAATTCTAAAACCGTAAAAGATTTGCATTTTTAGGATTTTAATAAGCGAAGAATTGAAACCAAAATATTAAATTAAATAAACTAGAATAAAGAAAATAATATAAAATAAAATACAAAAGACTTGACGCATTAGAATAGACTTGTTCATCATCTGGAATTACGTCACTTTTCTTTTTAACGCCATTGACCTCTACAATATAGAAAACGTGTTTATCAAAGCCTTTTGTATAGAGGTCAGCGCGTTTAAAATCCATATTTATTTTAACATCTATTAGATTTTTTTCAAAACAATCACATATAATGTGATATTTTATGCTCATGTGTTTGGTCTTAGGATGTTGGACATGATTTTTAGTAACAGCTATTGCAGTAGAATTATCAAAAATATAGGGGTGTTAGAAAATTTCAAACCATAGTCCCACATCTACTGTTGAATCCAGATGATTTAGGAACAGTAGCTTGTGGCAACAACATATTCAGCTTCACAAGTTGACAACGCAACTGATGTCTGCTTCTTACACTGCCACGTGACTAATCTTCTCCCAAAGAATTGACAACCTGCTGAGGTGGATTTGTAGTTTATCTTGCAGCCGCCATAATCCAAGTCACTGTATGCGGTTAGCTCGAAGTCATCATCATAAGGATACCATAATCCAAGTATGGGTGTACCCTTCAAATAAGAAATATCCTTTTGACCCTAATAAGATGGTTAACTTTTGGTTTTGCTTGATATCTTGAACAAATACATGTTGCATTCAGGTCGTGAGGTAGTGAGGTACACGAGGGATCCAATTATTCCTCGGTACGTGGTGGCATCAACCAGATCACCATTCTCGTCGGGTCTTACATCATCATTTGTAGCAAGTGGAGTCCCAGCTGCGGTAGCATTCTCCATGTCAAACCGACTGAGAATATCCCCTACATACTTGGTCTGATGCAGAAGTATTCCATTGGTGTTTGATCCACCTGTAACCCAAGAAAGAACTTCATCTCTCCCATGGCACTCATTTCAAATTCTGCCTTCATTACTGCTTCAAATTCTTTACATAATTCTTCATTCTTGGAACCAAAGATTACGTCATCCACGTAAATGTAAACCAGCAGCAGATCACCATCTTTCTCTTTGATGAATAGTGTACAATCAATTACACCTCTGCTAAATCCATGTTTCACTAGGTGATTGAGAGTTTTTCATACCAAGCTCTCGGGGCTTGGTGAAGCCCATAGAGAGCCTTATCAAGTTTGTAAATTCTGTCCCGATGATTGGATCCTCAAATTCTTCAGGTTGACTAACATACACTGTTTCCCGGATTTCACCATGAAGAAATGCACTCTTTACATCCAGTTGATAGACTTTAATTTTCATGTAAGAGGCATAGGCAAGGAAGATACAGATTGCTTCCATTCTTGCCACAGGTGCAAATACTTCATTGTAATCAATTACCTCGAGTTGTCGAAATCATTGAACTACAAGTCGAGCCTTGTTCCTGATGATGACACCTTGGTCATCTTTCTTACATTTCAAGACCCATTTGGTGCCAATGACTTTAGCACCTTTAGGCCTATCTACTAGTGTCCATACACCAAACTTCTTGAACTGAAGAAATCCTTCTTGCATGGCACTCACCTATGCCTCATCATTTAGGGCTTCACAGACATATTTTGGCTCAAACTGAGACACAAAACATCGATAAGCACCATCGTGAAGGTACCCTTTCTCTATTACCGAGGCCTAATCAGCTGAATACAACTTATTTCTAGTGTAAACTCCTGATCTGACATCCCCAATGACATTGTCCAGAGGATGATAGACATTTAGGCATGCTGTAGGAGTGGTGGGAACAACTACCTTAGAATCCAGATTATGAACATTTGGTTCCGTATCTGAGGCAGTAGGAGTGTGAGGTTGTGAAGACTCAGAGGCATCAATGTCAGATGCTTGTGGACTTGCAGTAGTAGGAACCTATTACTCCTAAGTGTCCTGATCATTATCCACGCATAATCATTAGAGGATGAGTCACTTACCTCGAGTGCACCCCCTGATTTGGTAGGTGATTCACCTTATAAGCTAGATGATGTAGATTCCTGTGAAGGTGTGTTTAGACATCACAATCATTTTGGTTGCTAACTCATCATCAGACATGGAGAGAGGAATGTTGAAGGACTTGAAGAATCCATCATAGTCGAAAAAGAAAGCGGGTCCTTTTCCAGTCGGAGGGGTGGTGTATGTTCAAACAATGACGTTACACCACACCTCTACATAACCCATTAAGTTGTTGTAGACTCTGTTATTCGGTATGTTGTATTCTAGAAAGATGCCCTCTTCAGCCTTCTCGATAAACTTCCTATCCTGAGTGTTCTTCAGCAACGTGCATGGTGCTCCAAATGGTTCGAGATACTCCAGATTTGGTTTACATCATTGAAGTAACTCATAACATGTCTTTCCATGACGTTTTACCACCAGAACTCGATTTAATGTGTAACAAGTATTGGCCACTGCCTCATTCCAAAATAGGGTAGGCAGTTTCAAGACTGCTAGCATTATGCGTGCTGTCTCTATTAAGCTGTGATTCTTCTCTCAGCAACCCCGTTCATCTAAGGAGTGTAGGCGGAAGTGAACTCATGCACAATTCCCTTTTCTTTGCAGAAAGCCTCCATCTCTTGGTTCTTGAACTCGGTTCCGTTGTCTAAGCGTACTTGTCTTACCTTCAGCTTGTAGAGAGACTCTAGTGTAGTTACAAATTTTTTGAATGACTCAAATGTTTCAGATTTTGATTTCAGAAACATCACCAAAGAGAATCTTGAGTAGTCATATGTCACTACGTAGCAGTACAAGTCGCATGCGATGCTTATTATATTGACTAGACCAAACAGATCCATGTGAAGAAGCTCAAGAGGCAGTTCTATTGAATTAACTTTCTTTTCCTTATGAGACTTCTTTGTCTGTTTGCCTTTCTTGCAGGCGGCACAAAAATTTGTGAGTTGGAAGTTCTTGACATTGACTCCTCTCACTAGATCTTCCTTGGATTGATGTGCCCCATTCTCCTATGCCAGGAGATAGAATCTTTCCCAGTAGGTTTTGACAAGAAGCACTGAACTTGATGATCAGTTGTGGAGGCCCTCGATAGATCCAAGACATAAAGGTCATTATATCTTGTGACTGACATTAATACGTGTTCCTCCGGCATCACATAGTCCTTTTTCAGGACATAGCACTTCTTATTATCAAAAACTACCTTAAATCCTTTGTCACATATTTAGGAACCAGAAAGTAGATTATTCTGAAGTTGTTGAACGTAGTTTACCTTGTCAAACTTAACATTCTGGTTCCCTACTTCTCCTTTAGCTGTGATGTACCCTCCTTTGTTTCCAGCAAAAGAAACATGACCTCCTTTGATTTTTTTTGACATTTGATAGTAGTGCCCGGTTTCCAGTCATGTGCCTTGATGCTCTGCTATCTACAATCCAAGTGTTTTTTTTAGCACTATAGTGAACACCCTGCACATTCAATTAAAAACATTAGTTAAGGTGAAGGACCTAGGCCTTAACCGGCTTGGGTGTCCCAGAGGCATGGAGCTTCTTTTGGAAGAGCTTAACCGAGTGTCATAAGGTTCAATCTTTTTCTTTGGTGTCTAATAATAAGGACAATAACACGCTATATGCCTATACTTTCCACAGTTGTAGCATGATCTGCTTTCAACTTGATGATTTACCTATTTCTGTGAAGAAGCATGTGACACACTAGTGACTTTACTCTGGTTGGGTTTTGACACTTATTGTTCAGATGTTTTCTCTTTTTTAATAAAATTAATTGTTTGGACATTGTTACCATCTTTTCCCTTTTGTTTATTTGGACTTAGACATGAAACACGTGATTGGTTAATTTGTTTGGTATTTCTTGGTTCAGAATTAGACTTTGTTGAACCTGTCATTATGTTAACCTTTTCAAATTGTTCGTCTAGATTAACACAAGGAATTTTACCTTTTGATTTTGAAGTGGCCTCCTTTTGTTTAGTGACAGATTCATTTGGTTTACCTGTGGAATCTGGATCACTTACAAGAGGCGTGGACACCACATGATCCTTGATTGGCTTATTATTTGTTGGTTTACTTTTTGCGTTCATGAAGGTCTCATGTGGTGGTGGTACTACTTTATATCTCAAACCCTCCCCATTGTTGCGCTCTCTCACTAAGTGTTGTACAATGTGAGAGGAGCTTGTCCAACTATGTAGTTTTTGTTTTAATCACTTTACTTCTACTTCCCAAACTGCCTTTTGTTTCTTAGTGTCTTCTAGGGAGTTTAGATAGAACTTAATGCCATTAGCTTGATTAAAGGCTACAACTTTAGTTTCCCTAAGTAGTTTATTTAAGAGTTCTATCTTTTCTTTATAGCTGTGCTCATTCTCTTTTAAGACTCTATTCGCTTCAGTGTACAGTTGCAAGTCCTTTACTAAGTTATCATTATGGTCTAATAACCTTGCAATTTCATATCAATGCTTTCCCTAAATTTATTACAATGAGCACAAGCATGATTATTGAAAAGTTGAGTAGTGGTACTTACCTGAGTGGGTGAGGTTGAATCAGCCATGAAAGTAGTGTCTGGGTTCTCTGGTTCTAGTGATTCTGGACTTGTTGGACTGTCCCTTCTTCAGGCTGGTGATCAACTACTATTGTAGATTCTTCAACATTTGATATCATGAGTTCCACTGTAATATCTCATTCACTTACTAAGTCTTCATCTACATCCTCGACACTAGCAATGTTGGATTCTCCCGAAGACACAAACCGGAAGCTCCAATCTTGTCCTTCGTCATCATGAGCGGTCAATGCTTTAGGATCCTTGCTCGACGAAGTAGGGCTGTTTGTGGGTTTATCCTAATGAGCGAAAGATGAAAATGGATTCCCAATTCCTGTCTTTTTGGGCTTCACACATTCCCGTTTAAAGTGCCCCTTTTCCCCACAGTTGAAGCAGGTAACTTTTGTCTTGTCAAAGCCAAAAGTTGTGTCCTTAGTGGTAATCAGATTCTGTCCGGTCTTCTTAAGGAACTTCTTTGCTCTCCGAACAACACTTGCTAAGGCCCACACGATGTCTATTCTTTCTAACTCTGTCTTGTCTACCTGCTCGTAGTCCTCATCTGCCAGATGACAGTTCCCAATTTTCCCAGCAACTAGCATGTCATAGGAGTGGACAACAACTGCTAAAATATCCATGTACTCCTTCGCTACATCTACTGTCACATTCCCGAGATTCTCAATCTTCAGTTTTGTAGCATTTGCTTGAGGTGCTATGTATTGGGTACGATGCTGTTGATCCATTCGCATGGTTCAATCATGCAACTAAGTCATGCGGTTGTCCATTTGCACGATTGAGTGTTCAGTCATGCGACTGAGTCAATCTCATGTCAAAATTGTGGGACTGATCTAGTCTCGTGGTTCAGTGGTGCGACTGGTTCATTAGCATGAAGTTGTTCATGCGTAGGGTCCATTAGCAAGGGCCATTCACATGAGAACTTCATATGACAAAGTTTGAATATGTTTATTAATCTTTATTTGGCTTAGATCTATTCAACAACAGCAAAGCTATATAGTTATTTCAATAAGCTTGATTAGTGTCTTCTAGGGAGTTTTGATACAATTAATGTCATTAGCTTGATTAAAACCTACAACTTCAGTTTCCCTAAGTAGTTTATTTAAGAGTTCTATATTTTCTTTATAGTTGTGCTCATTTTGTTTTAAGACTCTATTCGCTTCAGTGTACAGTTGCAAGTCCTTTACTAAGTTATAATTATGGTCTAATAACCTTGCAATTATCATATCAATGCTTTCCTTAAATTTATTACAATCAGCACAAGCATGATTATTGAAAAGTTGAGTAGTGGTACTTACCTGAGTGGGTGAGGTTGAATCAGCCATGAAATAAGTGTTTGGCTTCTCTTGTTCTGGTGATTCGGGACTTGTTGGGCTTCTCCCTTCTTCAGGCCGGTGATCAACTACTATTGCAGATTCTTCAACATTTGACATCGCGAGCTCCACTACAATATCTCATTCACTTGCTGAGTTTTCATCTAGATCCTCGACACTAGCAATGTTGGACTCTCCCGAAGACACAAAACGGAAGCTCCCATCTTGTCCTTCGTCATCATGAGCGGTCAATGTTTTAGGATCCTTGCTTGACAAGTAGGGCTATTTGTGCGTTTATCCTAATGAGTGAAAGATGAAAATGATTCACATTTCCTATCTTTTTGGGCTTCACACATTCATCTTTGAAGTGCCCCTTTCCCGACAGTTGAAGCAGGTAACTTTTGTCTTGTCAAAGCCAAAAGTTGTGTCCTTAGTGGCAATCAGATATTGTCCAATCTTCTTAACAAATTTCTTTGCTCTCCAAACAGCACTTGCTAAGGCCCACATGATGTCTATTCTGTCTAACTCTGTCTCGTCTACCTGCTCGTAGTCCTCGTCTGCCAGATGAGAGTTCCCAATTTTCCCTGCAACTAGCCCGTCATAGGAGTGGACAACAGCTGCTAAAAGATCCATGTGCTCCTTTGCTACCTTTACTGTGACATTCCCAAGGTTCTCGGTCTTCAGTTTTGTAGCATTTGCTTGAGGTGCTATGTATTCGGTACCATGTTGTTGATCCATTCGCATGATTCAATCGTGCAACTGAGTCATGCGGTTGATCCATTCGCACGACTGAGTCATTCTCATGTCACAATTGTGTGACTGATCTAGTCTCCTGGTTCAGTCATGCGACTGGTTCATTAGCATGAAGTTGTTCCTGCGTATGGTCCATTGGCATGGGCCATTCGCATGAGAACTTCATATGACTAAGTTTGAATATGTTTATTAATGTTTATTTGACTTAGATCTATTCAAACAACAACAAACCTATATAGTTAGTCAATAAGCTTGATTAGTGTCTACTACAGAGTTTAGATAGAACATAATGTCATTAGCTTGATTAAAGGCTACAACTTCAGTTTCCCTGAGTAGTTTATTTAAGAGTTCTATCTTTTCTTTCTAGCTATGCTCACTTTGTTTTTAAGACTCTATTCGCTTCAGTGTACAGTTGCAAGTCCTTTACTAGGTTATCATTATGGTCTAATAATAACCTTGCAAATTTCATATTAATGCTTTTCTAAATTTATTACAATGAGCACAAGCATGATTATTGAAAAGTTGAGTAGTGGTACTTACCTGAGTGGGTGAGGTTGAATTAGCCGTGAAAGTAGTGTCTGTCTTCTCTGGTTCTGGTGATTCCGATGATTCTGGACATGTTGGACTTGCCCCTTCTTCAGGCCGGTGATCAACTACTATTGCAGATTCTTCATCATTTGACATCGCGAGCTCCGCTGCAATATCTCATTCAATTGCTGAATCTTCATCTAGATCCTCGACACTAGCAATCTTGGATTCTCCCGAAGACACAAACCGGAAGCTCCAATCTTGTCCTTCGTCACCATTAGCGTTCAATGCTTTAGGATCCTTGCTCGACGAAGTAGGGCTGTTTGTGGGTTTATCCTAATGAGTGAAAGATGAAAATGGATTCCCATTTCCTGTCTTTTTGGGCTTCATACATTCACGTTTGAAGTGCCCCTTTTCCCCATAGTTGAAGCAGGTAACTTTTGTCTTGTCAAAGCCAAAAGTTGTGTCCTTAGTGGCAATCAAATTCTGTCCAGTCTTCTTAACAAACTTCTTTGCTCTCGGAACAGCACTTCCTAAGGCCCACATGATGTCTATTCTTTGTACTCTGTCTCGTCTACCAGCTCGTAGTCCTCGTCTGCCAGATGACAGTTCCTAATTTTCCCAGCAACTAGCCCGTCAGAGGAGTGGACAACAGCTGCTAAAAGATCCATGTGCCCTTCGCTACATCTACTGTCACATTCCTGAGTATCTCGATCTTCTGTTTTGTAGCATTTGCTTTAGGTGCCATGTATTGGGTACCATGCTGTTGATCCATTCGCATGGTTCAATCATGCAACTAAGTCATGCGGTTGATCCATTCACACGACTGAGTGTTCAGTCGTGCGACTGAGTCAATCTCATGTCACAATTGTGGGATTGATTTAGTCTCTTGGTTCAGTCGTGCGACTAGTTCATTAGCATGAAGTTGTTCATGCGTATGGTCCATTAGCATGGGCCATTCGCATGAGAACTTCATATCACTAAGTTTGAGTATGTTTATTAAAGTTTATTTTTGATTTATATCTATTCAAACAACAACAAACCTATATAGTTAGTTCAATAAGCTTGTTTAGTGTCTTCTACGGAGTTTAGATATAGCATAATGTCATTAGCTTGATTAAAAGCTACAACTTCAGTTTCCCTAAGTAGTTTATTAAGAGTTCTATCTTTTCTTTATAGCTGTGCTCATTTTGTTTTAAGACTCTATTCGCTTCAGTGTACAGTTGCAAGTCCTTTATTAAGTTATCATTATGGACTAATAACCTTGCAAATTTCATATCAATGCTTTCCCTAAATTTATTACAATCAGCACAAGCATGATTATTGAAAAGTTGAGTAGTGGTACTTACCTTAGTGGGTGAGGTTGAATCAACCATGAAAGTAGTGTCTGGGTTCTCTCGTTCTGGTGATTCTGGAATTGTTGGATTTGTCCCTTCTTCAGGCTGGTGATCAACTACTATTGCAGATTCTTCAACATTTGACATCGCGAGCTCCATTGCAACATCTCATTTACTTGTCGAGTCTTTATCTAGATCCTCGACACTACCAATGTTGGATTCTCCCGAAGAGACAACTGGAAGCTCCAATCTTGTCCTTTGTCATCACGAGCGGTCAATGCTTTAGGATCCTTGCTCGACGAAGTACGGCTGTTTGTGGGTTTATCATAATGAGTGAAAGAGGAAAATGGATTCCCATTTCCTTTCTTTTTGGGCTAAATACATTCACGTTTGAAGTGCCCATTTTCCCCACAGTTGAAGCAGGTAACTTTTGTCTTGTCAAAGCCAAAAGTTGTGTCCCTAGTGGCAATCAGATTCTGTCCAGTCTTCTTAACAAACTTCTTTGCTTTCTAAACAACACTTGCTAAGGCCCACATGATGTCTATTCTTTCTAACTCTGTCTCGTCTACCTGCTCGTAGTCCTCATCTGCCAGATGACAGTTCCCAATTTTCCCAGCAACTAGCACGTCATAGGAGTGGACAACAGCTGCTAAAAGATCCATGTGCTCCTTTCCTACATCTACTGTCACATTCCCGAGATTCTCGATCTTCAGGTTGGTAGCATTTGCTTCAGGTGCTATGTATTGGGTACCATGCTGTTGATCCATTCGCATGGTTCAATCGTGCAACTAAGACATGAAGTTGAGCCATTCGCACGACTGAGTGTTCAGTCGTGCGACTGAGTCAATCTCATGTCACAATTGTGGGACTGATCCAGTCTCGTGCTTCAGTCGTGCGACTGGTTCATTAGCATGAAGTTGTTCATGCGTAGGGTCCATTAGCAAGGGCCATTCACATGAGAACTTCATATGACTAAGTTTGAATATGTTTATTAATCTTTATTTGACTTAGATCTATTCAAACAACAACAAAGGTATATAGTTATTTCAATAAGCTTGATTAGTGTCTTCTAGGGAGTTTTGATAGAACTTAATGTCATTAGCTTGATTAAAACCAACAACTTCAGTTTCCCTAAGTGGTTTATTTAAGAGTTCTATCTTTTCTTTATAGTTGTGCTCATTTTGTTTTAAGACTCTATTCGCTTTAGTGTACAGTTGCAAGTCCTTTACTAAGTTATAATTATGGTCTAATAACCTTGCAATTTTCATATCAATGCTTTCCTTAAATTTATTACAATCAGCACAAGCATGATTATTGAAAAGTTGAGTAGTGGTACTTACCTGAGTGGGTGAGGTTGAATCAGCCATGAAATTAGTGTTTGGCTTCTCTTGTTCTGGTGATTCGGGACTTGTTGGGCTTCTCCCTTCTTCAGGCCGGTGATCAACTACTATTGCAGATTCTTCAACATTTGACATCGCGAGCTCCGCTGCAATATCTCATTCACTTGCTGAGTCTTCATCTAGATCCTCGACACTAGCAATGTTGGATTCTCCCGAAGACACAAACCGGAAGCTCCAATCTTGTCCTTCGTCACCATGAGTGGTCAATGCTTTAAGATTCTTGCTCGACGAAGTAGGGCTGTTTGTGGGTTTATCCTAATGAGTGAAAGATGAAAAGAGATTCCCATTTCCTATCTTTTTAGGCTTCACACATTCACGTTTGAAGTGCCCGTTATCCCACAGTTGAAGCAGGTAACTTTTGTCTTGTCAAAGCCAAAAGTTGTGTCCTTAGTGGCAATAAGATTCTGTCCAGTCTTCTTAACAAACTTCTTTGCTCTCCGAACAGCACTTGCTAAGGGCCACATGATGTCTATACTTTCTAACTCTGTCTCGTCTACCTGCTCGTAGTCCTCGTCTGCCAGATGTCAGTTCCCAATTTTCGCAGCAACTAGCCCATCATAGGAGTGGACAACAACTGCTAAGAGATCCATGTGCTCCTTTGCTATCTCTACTGTCACATTCCAGAGATTCTTGGTCTTCAGTTTTGTAGCATTGCTTCAGGTGTTATGTATTGGGTACTATGCTGTTGATCCATTCGCATGGTTCAGTCGTGCAACTGAGTCATGCAATTGGTCCATTCGCACGACTGAGTGTTGAGTCGTGTGACTGAGTCAATCTCATCTCACAATTATGCGACTGATCCAGTCTCCTTGTTCAGTCGGGTGACTGGTTCATTAGCATGAAGTTGTTATTGCGTATGGTCCGTTAGCATGGGCCATTCGCATTAGAACTTCATATGACTAAGTTTGAATATGTTTAGTAATCTTTATTTGACTTAGATCTATTCAAACAACAAACCTATATAGTTAGTTCAATAAGCGTTAATACAATGAAATATTAAACATTACAAGCATAAATCACACATTTTATTTCATTCAACCATCGATTTACATATATGTAACACATGAAATACTTTTACATTAAGCTCATAAACTAAGTACATATGTATCTACAACCTCCATAGCTCACTCATGCAGATGCCACAACCGCCAGTTTCCATCAGGATTTCTGTCCTCTTGATGAGGAGGAAGAGAGTGATGAGGAGCCACTAACTAGGATAGTGGGCAGTAGGGTGGTTGCCATCGACCGAGGCATTCGGGAGGTTGGAGGACGTCCTAGCGAGTCTGGGGAGACTGCAGCCGACCCTAGTCACACACCAGGTCAGCCCAACAGCATCTTAGGGGGAGCATCCACCTCAAGGGGCATGGGGAGAAAAAGGATGGCTCAGCCCCATGGGATGAATACGAAGAAGAGGATGATGACATTCATCACCACCACCACCACAACTCCTCCAATCACCACTACCACCATTCCACCCACCTCCACTACTACTACTGCCACCACACACGCCACCACTACCTCAGTGTTGGAGCATATATAGTCATATATAGTGTGTCCGTCGCTTTTCGAATAGTCTGGGCCTAATGTAATACACCTGATATGTTTAAACACATGAAACTGGATCATTCGCAGGAGCATATGCAAATGAGACTCAGTTGTACGATTGAGCCTTGCTAATGGGTTAGTCGTGTGACTGAGAGATGTGATTGGGGCATTTGTAAGACTGAACCATAATATGGTCCAGTCATACGATTGAACCATATGCATGGTCCAGTCGTACGATTGAACCATATTCATGGTCCAATCGCACGAATGGCCCAGTCGCATCTAATATGGGCTGAGGCCTATATATACTAGTTTCAATGTGTAAAGAGATTAAGGATTTTGAGAGAAATTTTGCCGAGAGCCTAGGGCTGCCGGATGAGAGGAGATCATGCTTGATCTTCCCCTTACCAAGAGTCTTGATTCTTATGTTTTAACGAGCTTGTAATCGTTAGGTTTTATCAATGAAACCATTCAATTGTAGTTCATATTATTGATTATCTCTTGGTGTTTGTTGTTGTTTATCCTTTCGTCAATAACATGCTCGGATGTTTACCGATCCAGCCGACTTCACACTCAGCCACTCCACCACTTACCCACATCACATCCACCACCACTACAGCTTACCCATCACCACCCACACACATACCACCTCCCATATTCACCACTGCCACCACCACTAGCACTAACCACCAAGCAGGACCATCATATCACCTATCTTTCCTTTAGGATCATCTCTACCTCCAAGTGGGGTAGAGGAATCGCTTTTAGCACTAAACCGTATTGTGCTGAAGCTGTTAGCCACCGATGATGAGAAGACTCCTCAGCTCTGATAGTTAGTGGAGCTTACTGCTGTATAATCACAGTAGATCTCTCACTAGGCATAGTAGATTGAGGAGCAGGCTTAGCAATGGCTGCTCAGAGACAAGAGATTTCCCAACTCAAGGAGCAAAATGTGTTATCTACTAACTAGATTGAGGAGTTGGAGGATGCGAAGAGGACCATCCTGCTCAAACTTAAGGGCGCAAAGGATGAGCCACTGAAGATCAGAAAGGGCGACGGTGATGATGATGATGATGATAGTGAGGATGATGATAGTGATGATGAT
The DNA here is from genome assembly GCA_025506515.1 of Flaveria trinervia. Taxonomy (NCBI): domain Eukaryota; kingdom Viridiplantae; phylum Streptophyta; class Magnoliopsida; order Asterales; family Asteraceae; genus Flaveria; species Flaveria trinervia. The sequence continues at coordinate 28,118,156 of CM046456.1, forward strand.
GATAGTGATGATGATGATGATGATGGTGGTGATGATGAACGTGATGATGAGGATGGAGGAGACAATGAATAAGGAGGAGATTGATCTGCTTCGGCTGCACAGGAAGTTAGTGAGAGGCAGACCAAAAGAAATCAAGATGTGGGTGCCTCGACATCTGCCCCGATAGCAGGGGAACACATGATCCAGACAAAAGTAATGCATAGATTTTGTGTAATTTGAATATTGTATTAAACTTATGTGTATGAATGTTTATGTATATATACTTAATGTTTAATGTCTTGATTATTCATTGATGCATGATGTGTTAAATGTTTTAAATCAAGCAGATCCATATTATGAGCGAGATGACTACGATGTTGTTCCCCTTCAGCAGATCAAGTCTCATCTCATAATGATACTTGATCTGCAAGGGATTGTCAAGAGGTCAGTAAGCTATACTCCCGAAGAAGGAGAAATTATTCACAACCTCACTGATGAGCAACTCGGAGAAATGTTCCGGCTAAACCCGGATGAATTGGTTAAGGATGCCCTTACCGTCGATGTTTCTAGTGATGATGAGTTTAATGATGTTGATGAGATAGAGATTGAAGACATCACAGCATAGCACTATCCAGAATATACTGATCGAGAGGGCAATGTGATCCCTAATTTTGGAGATACACTCGACACTAATATGCATGTTAAATTGGATACGATGGAGAGGGAGACCGAGAAATCTGAAAGCCAAGCCCAAGCCACGGACGCTGATTTTGAAAACAAAAAGGCTGAGTGGCGGCTTGTTTTGTAGATTTCCGTGCCCAACGCACAGCGCCAAAACTGAGTGCCCATGCCAAGCTCTAGAAAGTCAAGAAGCATCTTAAGGTTTCTGGCAAGATAATCATGTGGGCTTACCTTGAGGATCTGAATGTATATGTAGTGAAAAGGGAGAAGGGAATCGAGTACTTCAGATTTCCACATGATCTGAAGACTCTTCCTCGTTTTGAGGTCAACAATTTGGCACGTCTGAACCTGCTGTATGCTGACCCCAGGAAGATGTCAGCCGGTTGAAGCTGCGTTGAAGAGAGCATACCACACACGATTGGTTAATTTCAAGCCTCAACAACCTACGAGGTACATTTGAAGGTCAGAGGTTGACCCAAGGACAGGAAACCCAAAGTGGTGTTGAAGTGGAATCCTCTGCGTACTATGCCTAAGATCCTATTAAGGAAATGCCACAGGACTTCACTCCCCACTTCAAGTGGTGATATTATGACTGGCGAATAGGAGAAGCGGTCTTAGTATTACAGAGAGAGAGCCAAATAAAGACCATCCGGGTATTTGACCCAATGTGGCTTACCAACCTGTCAGCGAATGATGTTTATACTTTATACAGGTGCCTATATTCTATGATCTGCCGGATACTATACAAGCCCTCCATTTTCAGAACGTAATAAGACTCTGCTTTGCATTTGAGATACATGCTGGAGTCACAGTTGAGGAGAGGCATAAGAACGAGCTAATGAAGGATGCCAGACAATAAAGGAAACTAGGTCCAAGGGGAGTTGTTGATCCATATGTACCTAGTTTACAATCTTAATGTAATATGTCTGTCATGTCCTTAAGTAAATGAAATATATGAGTTGAATGAAATGTATTATGTGGTTGTTGATCTTAATGTTTAATGTTTCAGTGTATGTTTTAATGTTTATCATTTTAACACATATTGAACAACTATATAGGTTTGTGGTTGTTTGAATAGATCTAAGTCAAGTAATGATTGTGAAACATATTTAAACATAGTCATATGAAGTTCTCACGTGAATGGCCCATGCTAATGGACCTTACGCATGAACCACTTCATGCTAATGAACCAGTCGCACAATTGTGACATCAGATTGACTCAGTCGCACGACTGAACATTCAGTCGTGCGAAGGGATCAACCGCATGACTCAATCGCACGACTGAACCATGCTAATGTTCAGTCGCACGAATGAGTAACCCTAACCTATAAATACAACTTAATTCGTGGGAAATCGTAACACTTTGAATATTTTGACTCCTACACGTACCCTAGCCATCCAGAAAGTCCAAGAAAGCCAGTCCAAGTTCATACATCGTTCTTGATCAATTCCTATTCGTTCTTAACATTTAGTGTAATCTTTTATCGATCGGGTTAACGTTCTCACTTATTGGATCGCCAATCAAATATGATTCCGCACTATTTTATTCGGTATACACGTGAATTAGTTAGTACTCTGTCCAGTACACAGTCCATAGCTAATGTTAAAAAGACAGTTGATCACGTTCCCTCCTAACATACCATTTTTAGAAAACCATAATAATTACTGAAGATTTCTCAAACTAATAAAACGGAACCCTCAAATGATCAAAAAATTAAGGTGATATGATTTTTAATACCCATTTCTAGTTCATAAGCCATGGATTATTATGAAGACCGGTTTCGCGAATGAAAGTTGATCATACATTTTTCAATAGTGTATTTCAATCACAATCACAAACCATAAATTTATAACTTCTCGTTCAAATGTCGATGCTACCCATCAATAGTTTTCCCAAGACCACCATAATATTAACATAATATTATCACACCATTAGTTCATCACAAATTACATAAGTTTCATTAAAATTGGATAACACATGAAGTTTAGCTCACAAGGAGCTTGAACATAAAAACAAAGACAAAAGATAGTAATGAAATCATCGGTATATTAGAATAATCAAACTGGTGATCCATTATGGATGATGTTAAACGATCCAAGCATCTTCTAAGTGTTGAATGAACCTCCAAAACCTTCTAAGGACCTCCAAACACTGGGTTCCCGAGAGGGAACACCAGCACTTCACCTCCCAACAGCACCTCTTGAATTTGCAAATGAAGTCCCATTTATAGGCTTTCTGGAGTGTTTAAGCACGACCCCATGCCTAAATGTCATGGTCCCGTGCTAGTACAATGCATGTAAAAGTTGGTCGGCTCGTACGCTCAGAGGTTATCGGGATGACCCTATGTTCAATGGGCATGGCCCCGTGTTTGTGGTGGGGCACGACCCCGTGCCTCCTGGGGCACGCCCCCGTGCCTTGGGTCGGGGAACCGTACTTTTTGTCTTGTTGGACCAACAAACACGAGGGTGTGTTGATTGAAGCAAGAGAGTATGTTTCAGGTTGGTCATGGGGCGTGCCTCATGAAGCACGACCCTATGCTTGATTCCAAAACTTGGTTTTCTTCATTTTCTTCTGATTTATGCTTCTTTTGTTCATCTTGGTCTTTTCCAAGCCTGAAAACACAATATGAATGATTTACGTATGAAATCATCATTTTTAGTTAGAGTTATTGAATAATTGATGTGTAATTCTTGTGTTTTATATGTATAATTTAAAGCACATCAAATATCCCCACATTTAAACTTTGCTTGTCCTCATGCAAAATCACTCAAAATAGCAACACCACCAAAAAATCAAATATATCAAGATATAAATATGTCGTTCAAGAATTATACAAGCAAACTTGGTTTTCCCAATTATAAATAGTTAAGCACATGTGGAATGATATCCTTTCAAGCTATAAAATGGTTTCCAAATATTTTTACCATGTAAAAATTCGCACTTCTCGCAAGGTGCACTCACACTCGGCTATATATATGGAATCATACATAAGGTGAAGTATGACTAATTCTCTTAATTGCGTAGTATGAATACATGTGAAATCATATCCTTGGTATGGGCTCAAATCTCCACCTTTGTTAAGTATTTACTTGCATAAATCGTTAGGTCTTTGATGGGTTGTAATTTTGCTCTGGTTAAGGGTATGGATTATTTGGGAAAACGTGGCTAAATGCTAAAATCAGCGGTATGGGCTTATTTCACAAACTAAAGCGAAACCAATAAAATGGTTCCTTATACGATACTCAAGATAGAAGGATATGCTAACTTGAGGACTCGTTATGGTTAGATTGTCAAGACCGTATTGCATTTTCAAAAACTATACCTCCTCCTTAACCTGATGATACACATAGCTATCCTTTTTTAAGGGTCGTTCAGCATGGAGCCTAAAAGCACCCAACGGATTTGGATGTCGAATTCTTGTATTCAGTTTGGTTTTTTTTTGCATTTACCTTCATGAAACTAGTTCCCCACAAGTTAGGAATCTTTCATATCATTTTTACGTTCTCGAACACAATCTTGAAATACCATAAAATGTTGGAATTAGTTTTCTTCTTCGTTCTTTTTTTTCTGAAATAAGCCAAAACATATCTTTAACAAAAATAGGTTTTGTTGAAGGCCATTTGGTTTAGTAACTTCATGGTTCGGGTGATTAGAAATGAAACGTTTAAGCTCAACAGGGCTAAGTAGGGATAATGTTTAGGTAAGGATATTGGAAAATGATACAGGCTCGACTGTTGGGTTTTCCTAATTGCCTAAATCTGTTTAAGCATGAAACGCTTATCAGGTTTTGAAATACATACCCAAAACAAGTTCTAATTCACACGCAACATAAGACACCCTCAATATATCCATAATGAAAGCAAAAAACACATAAATGCAAAGCTTGTTTAGGCTTAAAATAAGCTCACACATCGGATGGAATTGGGTATAAGTATTTCATTTTACATGTTTGAATATTTTCACCAACTCTTTTTGCTTTTCAAGATATCACAAAAAAAACATTTTTAAGATTATTTGGTTTGCTTTATTTGCTTATTTATTTCTCGAAAACATATATTTATATTTTGTTTTATCGTTTTCGGTGTTTCCACAAACTATAGTGACCTTTTGCAAAAGATTTTATTAACCTATTTATAAGCAACGTATCAAGCATGTATTACCCTTCCCCACAATTAAACTTCACATTGTCCTCAATGTGATTCACAGTAAATATTAAGTAGGGAAAAGCAAACGAAAACTCCTCTAAAATGATGAATCAAATGCGTGTGATCATTTTTCCACAACCGTCTTGAATAAGCTCAAAAGAATCATCAGGATTAATCTAAGACATCACCAAATTATTTAAACAGGAAATTAAAGTCCTAAGCACACCAAAATGAAAATAAAAAGACTGAAAAGTACATAGAACCATGTTTTGGTTATGGGTCCTTGGCTAGACCCTCCCCACACTTAGATCTTAATGAGGGGGAGGTTTATCACCTCCGAGAAAATCTTAGTTGGTTTATCAATTTTGCCATTAACCGATTACCACTGACTTTGAAGCTTAATCCCTCATTGTTTTCAACCTTGATAGCATTATGTGGATAAACATCTTCTTCATTTGTATTTAATTTTTTTTTACTTTTTCTTTTTGAAATAAAACAAAATAGTCAAAATTTTGGATCATCTTTCAAACTAACATGTGTCCCCGGCAACGGCGCCAAAAACATGATGGGTCTAGATTGTATATATATTTTCATAAAGATTTTACTCACATATTAAGTTTTAATTTATTATTACTAATACTAAACCACACACACAAATGGCAAGTGTAGCTGTCATGTGGTAATATTGTGTTGGTAAGAACCGAGTATCAATCCATGCTCACACTAAGCCTACTCAACACCCTCATAATTGACTATGAGTTTTATGTTTTAGAAAATGATAAGTTAAACATGATGACAATAACTAAAGATAGATAAAGATAAATAAAGATAGGTTGAGACTTTTGTTGATTCTTTTAGTGAAGTAAGGCTGTTATTCTAATTTAGATTACACTTATGTAACTGTGATGAATTGGTGGTGTGATTAGAGATATTGAATAATGTAATTATGTTAATGTTTAATAAAGATGAGCTGGCGTGATTTTCTCCTTTATCCTGCTGCCGTAGTGACTAGATCCTGTCATGCTGAGTTTTACTGCTCACATCAAAGCCCTAGTAATGTATGTAAATCTTTTGTGACCTATTCAACATACGACTTCTCAAAACATAACTTATGTTATAAAGAGATTTGATTAGGTTTCCTCCTAACATACCATTAATTTTAGAAAATCGTAACAATTATTGAAGATTTCTCAAACTAATAAAAGGGAACCCGCAAATGATCAAAAAGTTAAAGTCATATGATTTCTAATAACCATTTCTAGTTCATTAGCCACAGATTTATTATGAAGACCGGTTTCGCGAATGAATGTTGAACATACATTTTTCAATAGTGTATGACAATCACAATCACAACCATAAATTTGTAACTTCCCCTTCAAATGTAGATGCTACCCATCAATAGTTTTCCCAAGACCACCATAAATTAACATAATATTATCACACCATTAGTTCATCACAAATTACATAAGTTTCATTAAATTAAGATACACATGATGTTTCGCTTTCAAGGAGCTTGAACATAACAACAAAGATAAAAGATAGTAATGAAATCATCGGTAAATTAGAACAATCAAACTGGTGATCCATTATGGACGATGTTAAACGATCCCAAGCTTCGTCTAAGTGTTGAATGAATCTCCAAAACCTTCTAAGGACCTCCAAACACTGGGTTCCCGAGAGGGAACACCAACACTTCACCTCCCAAAAGCTCCTATTCAATTTGCAAATAAAGTCCCATTTATAGGCTTTTTGGAGTGTTTAAGCACAGCCCCGTGCCTAAAACTCACGGCCCCATGCTAATACAATGTACGTAAAAGTTGGTCAGCTCGTACGCTCAGAGGTTGTCGGGAACGACCCCATGTTCAATGGGCACGGCCCCGTGTTTGTGGTGGGGCACGACCCCGTGCCTCCTGGGGCACGCCCCTTTGCCTTGGGTCGGGGAACCGTACTTTTTGTCTTGTCGGACCAACAAACACGGGGGTGTGTTGATTGAAGCACGAGAGTGTGTTTCAGGTTGGGCATGCCTCATGAAGCACGACCCCATGCTTGAATTCCAAAACTTGGTTTTCTTCATTTTCTTCTTATTTATGCTTCTTTTGTTCATCTTGGTCTTTTCCAAGCCTGAAAACACAATATGCATGATTTAAGTATCAAATCATCATTTCCAGTTAGAGTTTATTGAATAATTGATGTGTAATTCTGTGTTTTTATATGTATATTTTAAAGCACATCAAATATCCCCATATTTAAACTTTGCTTGTCCTCATGCAAAATCACTCAAAATAGCAACACCACCAAAAAATCAAATATATCAAGATATAAATATGTCGTTCAAGAATTATACAAGCAAACTTGGTTTACCCAATTATAAATAGTTAAGCACATGTGGAATGATATCCTTTCAAGCTATAAAATGGTTTCCAAATATTTTACCATGTAAAATTCGCACTTCTCGCAAGGTGCACTCACACTCGGCTATATATATGGAATCATGCATAGGTGAAGTATGACTAATTCTCTTAATTGCGTAGTATGAATACGTGTGAAATCATATCCTTGGTATGGGCTCAAATCTCCACCTTTGTTACGTATTTACTTGCGTAAATCGTTAGGTCTTTGATGGGTTGTGATTTGGCTCTGGTTAAGGGTATGGATTATTTGGGAAAACGTGGCTAAATGCTAAAATCAGCGGTATGGGCTTATTTCACAAACTAAAGCAAAACCAATAAAATGGTTCCTTATACGATACTCAAGATAGAAGGATATGCTAACTTGAGGACTCGTTTATGGTTAGATTGTCAAGACCGTATTGCATTTTCAAAAACTATACCTCCTCCTTAACCTGATGATACACATAGCTATCCTTTTTTAAGGGTCGTTCAGCATGGAGCCTAAAAGCACCCAACGGATTTGGATGTCGAATTCTTGTATTCAGTTTGGTTTTTTTTTTGCATTTACCTTCATGAAACTAGTTCCCCACAAGTTAGGAATCTTTCATATCATTTTTCCTTTCTCGAACATGTTGAGTTTTGTAGTTTCTTACCAAAGTCATATTAACCATTTTAGCTTTAAAACACAGCGGAGTTTATATCAAAAACGTGAGTTTATGTATCATATACACTTGTTCAAACAAAACCCTAGACAAGGATCTATTTATCTGGAAGAGCATACTATCAAAAACATATATCAACCACATAAACTACCTTTAGAACCGTGGATTTGGAGGACTAGATGATGGTATTTGAAAGCCAAGACTACAATGTGGGAACCCTCAAGAGATGATACCCACAAGCGCTTCCTTACACCCACATGCTAGGTTGTAGAACACCAACTTCCATTTCTTCTTGTAGATCCGAATCTACACAACTAAGTCTGAATTTTCAGCTCACAAAACTGATTTTTCAGCCAAGAGTTCCTCTAATAATGAGCCCAAATTCGAATTTAGAGAGAGAGATTAGAGAGAAAAGGGAGGTTTTGCATGTAGGAGAGAGAGAGTATTTTTGATGGAAGAGTGCAAGACTTCAAGTCTTGCAATTTACAAGACAAAAATGGGTGGTGACACCAAGCCCAAGGGGGGCTGAAAATACCCATCAAAATGGGTTTCCCTCCCATTTAATTTTATAAAAGGTTACACTCTTGCCCTCTTGTTTTATAAAATTAAAAGCGTTTTAATTTTATAACACTAACACTCTTTTATTTCTCATTGTTTAACTAACCAAAATATGAAACAAATAAAATCTCATCAACAAATTATCCACATGATGTTGTTCATTTACAAAAGCAGTGATTTAGAAAACCTATTTTGTAAATTGGTGTCTATATTTATTTGTATGATCTTATCAACGAATAAATATTTATTTGTGTTTGTTTAGCTTGTTATTGGGTATGACCCGACTTGGATCATATCACACTAGCCACATCAATTTAATATGTATCTTGGGTAGAATAAATCCTTCAATCTCCCACTTGCACAAGATTCATAGAAGATTGATGCAAGTAGCAAATGACGCCTAGCAACGGTTTGCTACCCCTAATGTATATGATTAAGTTCCATTCAATAACATCATCCTTTTCAACTACCTTACTTGAATATGATTTAGGTGAGTCAATCATTTACCCTTTTGTTAGAGATGTCATGTTAAATCGCAGAGACACAGAATTGTCATTCTCCGACGATTTAACTTTAACAGGCCTTAGACATCTAACTCTCAACGAATAAGAGGAACAAATTCCATCTTGACTACATACATCTCTCACAATTACCTTATATCATTCCTGAACCTAGCCTTACGTACTGCCAATGTTTCAGAACAGCAAAGCACTAAGTCAAAGTACGATACTCGATGAATATCAAGATCCAATATGTATCTTAGATCTGAGGATACAATGATATTCGCCTTTACTCATGTTCCTTATGACTGATCATAAAGATTCCATGCAGAAATAACAGAGAACGGGTCAGTCCTATATCTATATCCCATAGATATCAATGAACCTTGGTAGCAACCTTTAGCTCAATTTCATACTTTATGAATATCAACCAATCCAAGTTCATTATAGTCTTACATTCATAGTTGTTCCCATAAGTATGATCGACTACAGACAATTAGAATAACTTCCTTATTCACGGATTTAAACATGCTAAAATAGAAGAACAAATGAAAATTAGAACCATATATTTAAGTCTAATAACATAAGTTCCAATATCCAAATACAAAATTTGATCAAGTCCAACCACTAGAATATCAAAGTCCTAAGGCACAAGTATGACTTTCATGCTTTGACCTATCTAGGAGCTTCGTGAAAGGATCCGCAATGTTTTGTTCAGTGTGAACTTTGAGAATACATATCTTTCCCTTTTCAACTTCATCCCTTATGTAGTTGAAACTCCGTTCAATGTGTCGAGTCTTTTGATGAGAACGAGGTTTCTTGATCTGAGAATTGCACCCTCGTTATCACAAAAGATCTCTAGGGGGTCTTGAATGGTAGCAACGACCCCTAGATCAGCAATGAACTTCTTAAGCCACACAGCTTCTTGAGCTGCCAATGAAACGGCCATGTATTCTGATTCCATTGTAGATAGTGCCACTACATCTTGCTTTGAGCTCGTCCAAGAGACCGCTCCTCCATTAATAATGAAGACATATCCCGACTGTAATCGAGAATCATCTCGATCAGTTTGGAAACTCGCATCTGTGTAACCATTTACAACGAGCTCCTCCTCACCAGATCCATATATTAAGAACATATCCTTAGTGTTTCTAAGGTATTTCAAAATACTTTTAACAGCCATCCAATGACTATTACCAGGATTCTGTTGATATCTACTTGTCATGCTCAGAGCACATGACACGTCTGGCCTAGTACATATCATTGCATATATGATGGATCCAATAGCAGATGCATATGGGACTCCATTTATTCTTTCCTATTCAACCTTTGAACTAGGGCATTGAGATGAGCTCAATATAGTCCCCTTTTGAATAGGTACCAAACCTTTCTTAGAATTCGCCATCTTGAACCTTTTCAAGATCTTTTCAATGTATGCACTTTGGTTTAAACCTATCAACTGCCTTGATCTATCGCTATAGATCTTTATTCCCAAAATATAGGTGGCTTCACCAAGATCCTTAATGGAAAAACAGCTTCCAAGCCAAGTTTTAACACCTTCCAAGGTTGGAATGTCATTTCCAAATAGTAGAATGTCATCGACATATAATACAAGGAAAGTAATAATGCTCCCACTAGCTTTCTTATACACACAAGCTTCATCAGCGTTTTTGATGAAGCCAATTTTCTTTACTTTATCATCAAAACGGTGACTCCAACTTCTTGACGCTTGTTTCAATCCGTAGATTGACTTCTTTAACTTGCATACCTTGTTAGGATGTTTTGGATCGACAAAACCTTTAGGCTGTTCTATATGGACATCTTCCTCAAGATATCCATTAAGGAAAGCAGTTTTGACATCCATTTGCCAAATCTCATAGTCATAATATGCTTCTATGGCAAACAATATCCTGATAGACTTTAGCATTGCTACAGGTGAAAAATTTTCATCATAATCAACCCCTTGAGTTTGAGTGAAACCTTTTGCTACAAGTCTAGATTTATAAGTATCCAAGTTTCCATGCATATCGGTTTTCTTCTTGAAAACCCACTTACTTCAAACTACATTGGACTTAAGAGGTGGTGTAACCAATTCCCAAACTTGGTTATCATACATGGATTGTATCTCAACGTTCATGGCTTCTTGCCATTTGTCAAAATCAGGTTTTGACATTGCATCACGGTATGTGGTTGGTTCATCCGAATCTACCACATAGCATCCATCCATGAAAAATCCATATCCCTCAGGAGGAATACTAGTTTTACCAGATCTGCGAACGTTTTGTGTATCTTGATCATCCATATGATCATTCTCAACATCCTCATGTTGATTGCTAGTATCAACCAAATGTGTATCGTCTTGTGAATCTTGAACCTCTTCAAGTTCCACTGTTCTTCCACTAGTTTCTTCCGAAAGGAACTTAGTCTCCAAGAACTCTGCTTTTCGAGCAATAAATACTTTATGCTCTGTTGGATCATAGAAATAATATCCAATACAATCTCTAGGATATCCAATGAAGATACACTTTGTGGATCGGGCTTCCAGTTTGTTTTGAGTGTATTGCTTAGGATAAGCCTCACCCCCCAAACTTTTAAATATGATAATCATGGAACCCTTCCATGCCATACTTCGAAAGGTGTCCTTTCCACTTTCTTGGTTGGGGCCATATTTAAAATACGCGCCGCGAAGAGCAATGCGAAATCCCAAAATGATAGAGGTAGTGTACTTCTAGCCATCATAGATCGAACCATATCCGATAGAGTCTGATTCCTCCTTCAGACACACTATTATGTTGTGGTGTTCCAGGTGGAGTAAGTTGTGAGACAATCCCACAACTTCTAAGATACTCTTGAAATTCACTACTCAGGTATTCACCACCTCTATCTGTACGAAGAATCTTGACCATTTTGTTGAGTTGATTTTCAACTTCATTCTTGAATTTTTGAACATTTCAAAAGATTCATGTTTGTGTCTTAACAAGTACACATACTGATAACGACTATAGTCATCGGTAAAGGTAATGAAGTATCTTTCACCATTCCTAGTCATTGGTTTAAAAGGTCCACATACATCCGAATATATGATCCCTAATAAATCTTTTGCCCTTTCATTAGTCCCACTAAAAGGGGCCTTTGTCATTTTACCTTGTAAGCAAGACTCGCAAGAATCAAATGAATCATTTTCATTAGTTTTCAAAAGACCATTCTTTTGAAGTTTTTGCATACGATTCTTGTTAATGTGACCAAGGCGACAATGCCAAAGATAGGAATCACTCAAATCTAATTTGAGCCTTTTGGTGGTTGCTTGGTACATTGAGCTATCATATGTTGTGTTATTATGAACCAATTCATAAATACCATTACAAGGTATAGCCTTAAAATAAAACACACGGTTTAAAGAAACATGAATATCATTGTCAACAAACTTGAAATCATAATCATATTGTCTTAAACGAGAAACAGAAATAATGTTCCTAGTCAACTAGATCATACAAAACATTCTTTAAAATAATTTCCAAACCACTTGGAAGCTTCAAAATGTAGTCTCCTTGGGCTTCCACGTGAACCTTTGCACCATTGCCCATGAAGAGACTAATTTCCCCTTTTGCATAATGCTCACTTCTTTTGAACCCCTGCAACAAATTGCAAATATGAGTTCCACATCCGGTATCCAATACCCATGTGTTAGAAGAAATAACATTAAGCTTAATATCTATCATAAAGATTGTACCTGAGGTTTGCCCCGCATCCCTCTTCGATCTCAACTCTTTGAGATAAACTGGACAATTGTGTTTCCATTGGCCTACCTCACCACACTCAAAACACGGGTCTTCATGAGCAACCTTTTTCTTCTTTTCTTACGGTTTGGGCGGTCCATTTTAGCTTTACCCCTACCCTTCCCCTTGACGTGCCCCTTCCCTTTGACAACACTTGCCCTAGGGTCGGGGAGGTTCCTTTTTACTACCACCTTCATTGATCATAAGGACCGGTAGAACCTTTCTACCCATGCCCTCCTCGGCCGTTTTAAGCATTGAATGAAGCTCACCAATGATCTTGTCCCATCCATTCATGTTATAGTTCATAACAAAGCTATCAAACTTCTTGGATAGGGAGTTGAGGATCAAATCTGTTGCCAACTCATTGGACACACCACAGTTAAGCCTTTCAAGGCGATCAATGTGGCTCTTCATCTTAAGAACGTAAGATGATACCGATTGGGTCTCGTCCATCCGACATGCATGGAGTGCTAGAACTGTTTCGAAGCGCTCCACCCTTGATTATTGTTGGAACATTTCCTTCAACTGGGTGATCATGTCATAGGCATTGTGGTTCTCAAAGTCCTTTTGCAAATCAAGAATCATACTCGCTAGCATGAGACATGAGACTTGCATAGAGTCCTCGTTATACTTGACCCACTCGGCAAAGGCCTCTACGTCATTCTCATGGGGTTGATCAGGAATGGGGTCGTCTAACACATAGGACTTCTTTTCTTGCTTGAGAACGATTCTCAAGTTTCGGTACGAGTCCATGAAGTTCCCATGGTTTAGACATTCTTTTTCAAGGATAGTTCTTAGTGACAGGTTATGGATGGTCGGGATCGAGTTGTTGTTGTTAGCCATCTACAATTTTACAAAGTTCAATATTTAGTATTTTTGATATCAAAGAATTTTAATTATTAATACCCTTTTATGTCTCATAGACAATTAATAATTGAAATCTAGAATCTAATGTTATATTTAAATATCGGTTAGGTGACCTTTATCCCTTTGTTTAAATTAACAAGGTAGCCAACGTTTGACAATTGTAACCTATTACAATTTCTAGTAGTATGGGATCGGTTTAAACATCTTATGTTTGGTTGGCATGTTTATCCCATCAACACCGATTGTACGTCATGCTTCGGTGATCCTAATGCATGATTTCCAAATCAAGTCGTCCTACTTAGACACACGTGTGATTTTATAAATATAAGTGGTTAGGTGACCTTTATCCCACAAATATAGTAATTTCACCTCAATTTCACAACTTTCTACATTTATGGTTAGGTGACCTTTATCCCACAAACGAGTTCCAAGTGAATCGAGTGTTGTTTAAAAGGATAGTGTTAAACTTGTTTTGAAAAGGGTTTTGTAGTTTCTAAAATTCTAGTTTTTAGAAAAAAAACTTTTATACCATACTATTTGTATGCATTAAAATGCATGGTATTTTATGAAAAAACTATTTTCATGATTCCTTTTAACAAAACTCATTTTTATTAAATCATTAACCCTTAATAAACTCATTTTTATTAATTCCTTTACTGATAGAACCAATTTTATGCTTGTTTTAATTTTAGTTGTTTAACTAGTTTATCTATTTTCAATTAAAATGTCAAACTCATCCAAACAACCAAATAATCAACTAAACATAAAATATAAGTGCATAACCATAGCCAACTATTTTCAACACACTTGCTTGCCATAACAAGTGTGTCAAGTGCTCATTTCTAGGGTAAAAACATGACACAATGTTGTGTTGATGAACTCCCACTTGAACTTGCATCCAAATGCTTCAAGTATTCCTTTTGTGTTGTGATTCCACCACCATCTTTAGGCACCTTCTTTGTCTTAAAAATCAGCCCCAAAATGCTTGTTACATAGGAAAAATCCTAATACATTTTTTTCTAGGAAAATAAAGTGCACACTAATCTACTTATTACCTACCAAATGAAACAAATAAATTACATAGCCTTTATTACAACCAAATGAAATCACAACCACAAACAATCAAACACAAGGTCATGGCTAGGTTTTATGCACTAAAAACACATCCAAATATGTATATAAAATTCGAAAATGGCAGGCCCTTTTGAACCCAAATTCTCGGCCAACATAAACAAGAACAAGTGGGTTTTTGTCCAAACAAACAAACCATCTTATGATTTTAATTTTTCAAGATCCTTACATGCATATAAAAGTAATATCTTGAGAAACAAAGGGACTTCCCTAAGAGAAAATTCCAGCCCACTTTTATTAAAAAAGGACCCGAAATTTTCAATTTTTGAAGCATGTATCCATATAACCGGCTCTTGATGTCATTGTTGAGTTTTGTAGTTTCTTACCAAAGTCATATTAACCATTTTAGCTTTAAAACACAGCGGAGTTTATATCAAAACATGAGTTTATGTATCATATAATGATGGAATTAGTTTTCTTCTTTCTTTTTCTTATTTTTCTTTTTTTTTTCTGAAATAATCCAAAACATATCTTGAACAAAAATAGGTTTTGTTGAAGGCCATTTGGTTTAGTAACTTCATGGTTCGGGTGATTAGAAATGAAAACGTTAAAGCTCAACAGGGCTAACTAGGGATAATGTTTAGGTAAGGATATTGGAAAATAATAGAGGCTTGAATGTTGGGTTTTCCTAATTGCCTAAATCCATTTTACGCATGAAACGCTTATCAGGTTTTGAAATACATACCCAAAACAAGTTCTAATTCACACGCAACATAAGACACTGTCAATATATCCATAATGAAAGCAAAAAATGCATAAATGCAAAGCTTGTTTAAGGCTTAAAAATAATTTCACACATCGGATGGAATTGGGTATAAGTGTTTCCTTTTACATGTTTGAATATTTTCACCAACTCTTTTTGCTTTTCAAGATATCACAAAAAACATTTTTAAGATTATTTGGGTTTGCTTTATTTGCTTATTTATTTCTCGAAAACATATATTTATATTTTGTTTTATCGTTTCCGGTGTTGCCACAAACTATAGTGACTTTTTTCAAAAGATTCTATTATAACTTGGACCTATTTATAAGCAATGTATAAAGCATCTATTACCCCTCCCCACACTTAAACTTCACATTATCCTTAATGTGATTCACAGTAAATATTAAGTAGAGAAAGGCAAACAAAAACTCCTCAAAATGATGTATCAAATGCGTGCGATCATTTTTCCGTACCCATCTTGAATAAGCTCAAAAGAATCATCGGGATTAATCTAAAAACATCACCAAAATTATTTAAAACATGAAATTAAAGTCCTAAGCACACAAAAGTGAAAATAAAAGACTGAAAAGTAACATAGAGCCATGTTTTGGTTAGGGGTCCTTGGCTAGACCCTTCCCCCACTTAGATCTTAATAAGGTGGAGGTTTATCACCTTCGAGAAAATCTTAGTTGGTTCATCAATTTGGCCATTAACCGATTACCATTGACTTTGAAGCTTAATCCCTCATTGTTTTCAACCTTGATAGCATTATGTGGATAAACATCTTCTCATTTGTTTTTAATTTTTTTTACTTTTTATTTTTGAAATAAAACAAAAGGCAAAAAATTTGGATTGTCTTTTAAACTAACATGTGTCCCCGGCAACGGCGCCAAAAACATGATGGTGCGGATAGTATATATATTTTGATAAAGATTTTACTCACATATTATGTTTTAATTGGTTATTACTAATACTAAACCACACACACAAAAGGCAAGTGTACCTGTCAGGTGGTAATATAGTGTTGGTAAGAACCGAGTATCAATCCGTGGACACACTAAGCCTACTCAAAAACCCTCATAATTGACTATCATTTTTATGTTTTTAGAAAATGATAAGTTAAAAATTATAACAATAACTAAAGATAGATAAAGATAAATAAAGATAGGTTGAGACTTTTGTTGATTCTTTCAGTGAAGTAAGGCTGTTATTTTAATTTAGATTACACTTATGTAACTTGATGAATTGGTGGTGTGATTAGAGATAATGAATAATGTAGTTATCTTAATGTTTATAAAGATGAGCTGGCATGATTTTCTCATCTATCTTGCTGTCGTAGTGACTAGATCCTCTGAGGCTGAGTTTTACTGCTCAGATCAAAGCCCTAGTAATGTATGTAAATCTTTTGTGACCTATTTGACATACGACTTCTGAAAACATAACTTAATATTAAAAAAAGAGTTGATCGGGTTTCCTCCTAACATACCATTAATTATAGAAAACCGTAACAATTACTGAAGATTTCTCAAACTAATAAAAGGGAGCCCGTAAATGATGAGAAAGTTAAAGTGATATGATTTCTAATAACCATTTCTAGTTCATTAGCCATGGATTTATTATGAAGACCAATTTGACGAATGAAAGTTGATCGTACATTTTTCAATAGTGTATGACAATCACAATCACAAACCATAAATTTATAACTTCCCGTTCAAATGTAGATGCTACCCATCAATGGTTTTCCCAAGACCACCATAACATTAACATAATATTTATCACACCATTAGTTCATCACAAATTACATAAGTTTCATTAAATTAGGATAACACATGAAGTTTAGCTCACAAGGAGCTTGAACATAACCACAAAGATAAAAGATAGTAATGAAATCATCGGTAAATTAGAACAAGAAAACCGGTGATCCATTATGGATGATGTTAAACGATCCCAAGTTTCTTCTAAGTGTTGAATGAACCTCCAAAACCTTCTAAGGACCTCCAAAGGCTGGGTGCCTGAGAGGGAACACCAGCACTTCACCTCCCAAAAGCTCCTCTTCAAGTTGCAAATGAAGTCCCATTTATAGGCTTTCTGGAGTGTTTAAGCATGGCCCCATGCTAGTACAATGTAGGTAAAAGTTGGTCGGCTCGTACACTCAGAGGTTATCATGCACGACCTCGTGTTCAATGGGCACGGCCCCGTGTTTGTGGTGGGGCACGGCCCGGTGCCTCTTACGGCATGCCCCCATGCCTTAGGTCGGGGAACCGTACTTTTTGTCTTATCAGACCAAAAAACACGGGGTGTGTTGATTTAAGCACGAGGGTGTGTTTCAGGCTGGGCATGGGGGTGTGCCTTATGAAGCACGACCCCATGCTTGAATTCCAAAACTTGGTTTTCTTCATTTTCTTCTTATTTATGCTTCTTTGTTCATCTTGGTCTTTGCCAAGCCTAAAACACAATATGAATTATTTAAGTATCAAATAATCATTTTCAGTAAGAGTTTATAGAATAATTGAAGTGCAATTGATGTGTTTTATATGTATAATTTGAAGCACATCATTCATCCGTAGAAGATCTTCGGATGAGTGTCTTGAAGAGAGATATCTACGGAAGAACAAAAATGTTCACTCGTAGATGTTTCTTACACTTAGTCAATTTCAGAAATGACCAAGTATAATGTTTGAATCTACAATCATAGACATAAATCAACACATATATGGGTTAACCTATGTACATAATGCATACATCAAATTGTCAAAAATATCATTACAAGTATTGATTAAGTTTTAAGCCTATACAAAAGGATCTAGACCTATTGTTCCTAGATCTCCAAATTGTCAAAAGGTTACAAACTAGAAGTCTATCTGGAGCTATTACTTCATATTTTTTTTCTTTCTTCACTTCACAAACTAGTCAAAATGTTGAAATGACATTAAAAGAAAACATTTGGATTGAAGGAATGCAAGACAAGTCCATGCATTTCAACAAATTGAGGGTCTGGCATCTTGTTAACTTGCAAAGGATAAATTACTAATCGAGATAAATAGATTTGTCATAATAAGATGGATGAGAAAGGTGTTATTTTTCATTATTAAAGAACATCTTGTAGTGTAGGTTTTTTTATCAAGTTTAAGACTTAGATTATGAAGAGTCTACGCTCTTATATTTAGACTTCAAGCCACTCATATTTTTTTCTATTCTTTACAATCTATTAAATGGATGTCAAGTTTTCATTTTTGTATGGCAAAGTCAAGGAAAAAATGTATGTATATCAACCATCAGGAATGAAGATCCTGATCATCCAGATTATGTAAATGTTGGAAAAGTTCTTTATGGTCTTCTTTAAGCATCGCCTGCTTGGTATGCCACTCCCATAGATTATTTTCTCGAAATTGGTATTCTCGAGGAGCAATTAATTAAACTTTGTTCCTATGCAACACATGTGATGATCTAATACTTGGCCAAATATATGTTGACGATATCATCTTTGGATTAAAAATTGATGATTCGTGCAAAGAGTTTTTGGCAGTCATGAAGACAAAATATGAATTAGTTCTCTTGAAGAAATAAAGTTTTTCTTGGGTATCCAAGTTAAGAAAGATGAAGCTTGTATTATAATCCATAACGTAAAATATGTTTAAAGTATTCTAGAGAAATACTAATTTCAAGACTTCAATATTGCTCTGACTCCTATGTCTTCTCGTCCCATTTTAACTCCAGATCTCTCTTGTGAAGCCGATGATCATCACATGTATTGGTCAATGATTGGATCCTTGAGGTACCAAACTATATGCTAAGCGGTATATTCCTAATTTGTCAGTGTACACATTATCAGAGCAATCCAAAAGAATTACGCATGAAACTTGTCAAGAGAATTTTCAAGTATCTAAAGGCCAACCGTAACTTGGGCTTTGGTATCCTAAGAATTCAAAATTTACTCTATTTGCTTACACTGATAGTGATTCCAGTGGATGTAAATTGGACAAGAAATCAACTATAGGTAGCTGAAAATTTCATAGTACAAATTGATTTTTTGGTAATGCAAGAAACAAAGTAAAGTGTCAACCTCACATGCAATGTATATTTGGAAAAATCACATGCCAAGCATGTTCTTCTTTTATTCTCTTATTTTTATTCTAATTTGACTTATCAATATGATTTAATAAAGCATTTATCATAAGTTATCAATTAATCTGACACGCATGTCTCTTGTGTAAATAATAGCATATCTAACATCGAGCAATCTTTAAAATGTTAATGGTTTTCTCAATGCTAACATAGATGGATCTAAGGCCTTAAGAGACACGATATCATTCACTAAAACCAAAAGAATCTCTTATGCTATCATTATTGGAGAAATCATTAAAGAGAACAACATCTTACTAATATGATGTAACACCTAAAAATTTTTAAAAGAAAGAATAAAAGTAAAAAAAGGAAGAAATGAAATTTAACTTAAGTTGAGAGGTTAAATGTATAGAAAGGACAAAATATTATAATACTTTGTACAAATATAGGCATGACCGCCCACTCTTGTGTTACATCAACTTTTCAACCTGTTTTAGAGAGAGAGAGAGAGAGAAATAAGCTATCGGGTTTTTGAAAGAAGAACAAGAAGAAGATCAAACTCAAGATGTTTGAACTAATTTGCATTTGGGTGTGAAGAAGTCATACATGAAAGTTGCAAAAGGTGAGTTCTAGATCCCAGTTTTTACATGTTATAACAGGTTTTGCGGCTTGAAATACATGTTATATGTGACACCCGTTTTTAGTGAATAATGAAAGAAGAATAAGTGAAGAAAAAGAAAGAAAAGATATTTTACCAAGTTGAAGGGTAAAAAGTGTCAAAAGGACGATAGGTTTGAAAAGTGGGGATAAAAGGTGATAGCTGCCGATCACTCTCTTTACACCCACACAAAATTCAGATCTTGTTACAAAGAGAAAGGAAAGGAGCTGAAACCTCAGGTTGAAGAAGAACAAGAGCTGAAAAGTCAAATTCAAGGTAAGAATTCATGGTTTTATGGTGTTCTTAACCGGTTATGTCCTCGGGTTTATGCTCATGTGTGTTGTGTGTGTTCGGTTGTATGTTTTTTAGTGGGTTCTAGGTGAGAATTGTAGCAATCGGGTTTTGAAGGAAGTCTTACCCGAAGAGGCTGCTAAGGTGATTTCTAGAACCCCTCTTTTACTAGTTTTAACTGATTTTGGGGCTGGAAATGCAAGAACTTATGTTTTTATAAAACTGGGTTTTATACCCGTATGTTGAATGTGTGTATGTTGCGGGTATGATGTAATGTTGGACTATGTTCATGCTTAATGATGTTATGGTTGTGTTTCTAAGGCTTAGAATGTATGATTTAAGTTTAGAACATGATAGATGAGGTTTTGGGGACTGATTCTGCTAATAAGTGTGCCCTAGGCTGCTCATATGCCCAAACAGTAGTTCATACGCCTAAGTTTAGAAAACTGCTTAAGTGTGAAAATATGCAGATGAGGTAATGCGGATGAGGAAATGAGGATGAGGAAATGTGGAAGAGTAATTCATGCGACTGAGGAAATGCGGATAAGTAAGTCATGCGACTGAGGAAATGTGGATGAGTAATTCATGTGACTGAGGAAATGCGGATAAGTACGTTATGTGAGTGAGGAAATGCGGATGAGTCAGCCATGCGACTGAGGAAATGTGGATGAGTAAGTCGTGCGACTGAGGAAATGTGGATGAGTAAGTCATACGACTAAGGAAATGCGGATGAGTAAGTCATGCGACTAAGGAAATGCGGATGAGTAAGTCATGTGACTGAGGAAATGGGGATGATCAATGTTAATGCGGATGAACAAATGCGGATGAGTAAAGTCAATGTGAATGAAGAAAGAGAAATGCAGATGAACAAAAATAAATGCGGATGAACAAAAAGGCAAATGCGGATGAACACTTAGAATATTTTCTGAGTTTTTTGGGAAAAAGTGAAATTTAGGCTTTGACATGGGATGTTCTCGAGGCTTTGTAAGTTGACTTTTTGAGGTCATAGCTGTTATGTGGGTATGAATCATATAAGATGATGATGATGATGATAATGTATGATATGATCTGATGATGTATGTTATGTATGTATGATGCCCTGTATGATGATGTGTGATTGATGATGTGCGATTGATGATGTTATACATGATGGTATGTGTGATGTATGTTATGTATGCATGCTTTTATATATGAAGATTTTCATGATCTTGTTGATGTTCCTGTTTATGTATGTTTGTTTCCCGTGGCTTTGCGTTGAATGTTAATGAAAGAAATGATTAAGTATGATTTACGTAAAGTGGAAAATAATGAAAAGTGCAATGAAATAATGAATGCGTGCATTAATGAATGAAATAGAAAGTGATGAAAAGCCTTGCAAGTAACAGATGGGAGGTTCACAACTCATTGAGAGTTGTTACCTTGTTTGTGTCTACAACGTGCGATTTTGGTAAACTCATAAGGGTTCATACACACAGTAAGAGTTCTGTCTTGGTGACTTTTTCAATAACGTGTGATTTCCTAATTACTATGTGTCATACAACGTGCGATTTTTGCTAACCCAGAATAGTTCACACACACAGGGGGTGTGTCCAACTATGTGTATATCTACAGCGTGCGATTTTGGATAACTCATAAGGGTTGATACACACAGTAAGAGTATAGTCCCGGTCAATGCTCCAATAACGTGCGATTTCCTAATTACTATGTGTTATACAGCGTGCGATTTTGGCGAACCATAAGAGTTCACGCACATAGGGGGAGTCTGTCCTAGTGACCACTCCATACTTGCGATATGTGCGATATGTGCAATATGTGCGATATGTGCGGAATGTGCGAAATGTAACAAACGAACGATGATGAAGACAATAACTATTACCTTGATGTATGTGCGATGTGTGATCACGTGCTATAGTAATGAAAAGGTTTTAACGCATGGATAGTAATACAATGTTTTTTTATAAAACTAGAACTCATTCAACAACGCTGACTTTTTATGCATTCTTCCAGTTGGCAAGTAAGCATTGCCAAGGATGGCGCGGGGCAGCTACTGGCATTTTGGATGGCATTCTTTTGTTAATGTTATTGCATTGTAATGCAAACAAATTGTGTAACAAATGTTGTATTAATTTGCAAAAGCATTTATAATGAAATGAGAAGTTATTTTAATGTTCCGCTGCGATGTTTTAAGAAAGTTAAATGTAAGTATATGTTTTATGTGCAATGATTGACCAGTTGTGAGCGTCCTGGGAATAGGGCCTTGCATTATAACGTTTTTATTTTGTAGGGTGTGTGTACCCGTAAGTATGTGTGTATAATGTAGGTGAGTGTGTGTTAGGGATCATTTATGGTTATATTCATGTTTGTATATATGTTTATGTGGCATACTATCTTAGAAACTAGGTTTAAACATGTTGGAAATGGATTTGGGGACTGAATTATGATGTTAGTTACAAGTTTGTTGTTCATGCGCCCAAATAGTACCCCATGCACCTAGAAATGTGCCAAAATGCCTATGTAATTGCCCATGCGCCCAACTGCCCGAACGCCTAAGTGCCCATGCACCTAACTCAGGCGCTTTCGCTTGTATAGTGCCCATACACCTAGAATCTTGCTTAGGTGACTAAGTGTTGGTCATGTGCCCATATAGTGCTCATGTGCCTAGAATTTCCCCATGCACCTAAGTGTTCTATGCACCTAAGCAGCCATGCACCCCAATATGGGCATGTGACTTCACAGTGCCCATGCACCTAATGACATAGAATTAGTTCTGAAATTTTTGGAAGAAAATGAGGTTTTAGGCTATGACTTGGGAGGTTCCTTTGGATGATGTATGATGATTATAAAAGTTATGCATGGTTATGGGCTATGTTCTTTATGTTCTTATTATGTATTATTATATGGATTTACATGGTATGTTAATACTTATAAATGTAAAGTATTATGTAATGAAAGCAGAAGTTAATAATAATAAAGAATTGAAACATAAGAAAGACTCAAATAAGGAATTAATGAATGTATGAAAAGTCTTGCAGCAAATAAAAGGAGGTGCACCCTCAATGAAGGGTATTAGCTCAACTGTTTGCAGTTTAGCTAACCCAGAAGCATGCACACAGGGTTCTAATATTTTTGATTGACCATAGGTATGGGACCCTTCTCGCTGCCCCAGGTACTGAAGTTAGCTTTGTGCACAATGTTTGGGGTCTATTAAAGACCTCCACGCTCAGTAACTAGCTTCGTGCACAATGTGGGGTATAGGCACATCGCATTGGTCAAGATGAAAAGTGAAAGATAATGAAAGAATGATAAAGAATGACGAATGATGACGAATGATGATGAAATATAATAATGAGATTATTAATGTGTACACATGTTGTATGATCGTGAATGAAAGTAAAGAAAAGGTTTTAAATGAAAGTAAAATATATATATTTATAAAACTAGAATCACTCTGCAACGATGACTTTTATGTATTTTTCAATTGACAGGTAATGGTTGTGAGGATAGCATGGGTGCAGCTACTTGGCAAGTTTTGGATGGAATCCATTTA
The DNA here is from genome assembly GCA_025506515.1 of Flaveria trinervia. Taxonomy (NCBI): domain Eukaryota; kingdom Viridiplantae; phylum Streptophyta; class Magnoliopsida; order Asterales; family Asteraceae; genus Flaveria; species Flaveria trinervia. The sequence goes on from CM046456.1 coordinate 28,142,110, forward strand.
TTTTAAATGATGTTTTATTGTTGTAATGCAAACAAATGATATTTTTGTTGGGGTTTGTTAGAACCAAGATACTAGTTTTAACCATTAAAACTTTGTGAAAACGCAGCGGAAACAAGCTTTATAACATGGTTGTAAACTGAAATTTCGGGTTTCATCTAGATATTTTTAGGTTACAAACAAACCCAAGAACAAAGGACCTTTTTATATGTGAATAAGACGCTATGTAAAAACAAAACAAAACATTATGGACAGCCATAAAGAGGCTGCCATAAACTACCTTTTTTCAGCAGCAAAAGAGTCGAGATTGAGGAGGATATGTTCCAAGAAACGACTAAGGAACCAAAGGAGGTCCTCTCAAGTTTGCATACCCCAAGCTCTATAACAAAAACACCTTTGTTTCTAGGATTTCCACACCAAATCGCAAGAATAGGCTGCTGAAACACCCCCTTTTCAGCCTTGTCTTTCTTCTAAGATGAGAGAAAAAAAACTACTCTTGCATGTATGAGAGATAAGAAGAAAATGGGAGAATGTGTCTAGTCATAAGTGGTTGTGATTTTCAAAGGCAACAAATACTTGTCATGCCCTTGAGGGTGGCCGAAACCATCTTTAATATATAAGTTCCCCCCCCCCCATTTTAAAACACCGACTAAATAAATAACTAGTTACATTATAAGTGTATAATTAACCTCTTAATTATAAAACTTAAACACACTATAATTATTTGATGTTATTGAACCAACTTAAATAACATTATAAATAATATCCATCACAAAATATCCATATAAGTGTCTTTCTCACATACAATTTATTTAGAAAATCCATTATCTAAATTGGTGTAATGATTTAATTGTATGATCATATCATCAAATTAAATACATGTTGGTATTTGCTAAGCTTGTTATTGGGTATGAGCCGACTTGGATCATGACATATTTACCACATCAATGTTCTATGTGTCTTGGTCACATAGAAACAACAATCTCCCACTTGCACAAGATTCATAGAAGATTTATGCAAGTATAATACCGCCAAAACAACGGTTTACAACCCTTAATACGCATGACTTAAAGCAATTCAATAACATCATCCCCTTCAAGGATCCAACTTGAAATGATTTAGGTGAATAAATCATTTATCCTTTTGTTACAGATCTTATGTTAAATCCGAGGACACAGAATGATCATTCCTTGTTGATTTAACTTAATCAGGCCTTAGACATCTTGCTCTCAACGAATAAGAGGACAAATTCCATCTTGACTACACACGTTTCTCACAAGCACCTCGTGTTACGCCTGAACATAGCCTTATGTATTGTCCATTATTTCAGGGCAGTGAAGAACTAGCTCAAGGTATAACACTAGGTGAATATCAAAACCCAATATGTATCTCAGGTCTGAGGATACCAAATGATATTCGCCTTTACTCAAATTTACTTATGATCAATCTAGAAGATTCCATGTAGTAAAATTTGAGATGCGGGCCAGTCCAATATTTGTATCCCACAAATATCTATGAGCTTTGGTAGCAACTGTTTGCTCTATATTCATTCCTTATGAATGTCCACCAATTTAAATTCATAATAATCTTACCCTCATACTTGTTCCCACAAGTATGAATGACTACAGACATTTAGAGTAAACAATTTACCCATGGATTAAACATGCTAAATTGGAACATTTATTGAAATATTATAACCAAATAATTTTATTCAAGTAGTAAAGGAGTTCCAAATATCCAAATACGAAATCACAGATCAAATCCAATCACTAGAATATCGATGTCCCATGGCACAGTATGACCATCATGCTTTGCCTTATCTTGGAGCTTTGTAAGAGGATCCGCAATATTATGATCTGTGTGAACTTTGCGAATACGAATCTTTCCTTTCTCAACTTCATCTTGTATGTAGTTGAATCTCCGCTCAATGTGCCTAGTCTTTGATGAGCATGAGGTTCCTTGATTTGAGCAATCGCACCCTCGTTATCACAAAATATCTCTAGGGGGTCCTGAATGGAAGGGACAACCCCTAGATCGGCAATGAATTTCTTCAACCATGCAGCTTCTTGGGCTACCAATAAGGCGGCGATGTATTCAGATTCTATAGTTGATGAAGCCACCACATCCTGTTTAGAGCTCTTCCAAGAGACAGCTCCTCCATCCAGAATGAAAATGTATCCTGATTGTGATCGTGAATCATCACGATCGGTTTGGAAACTCACATCCGTGTAACCTTTTACAATGATTTCCTCATCACCAGATCCATAGATTAGAAACATTTCTTTAGTCCTCCTTAGGTACATAAGTATGTTCTTAACAACCATCCGATGACTGCTTCCAGGATTCTGCTGGTATCGGCTTGTCATGCTTAAGGCGCATGAAACGTCCGGCCGAGTGCATATCATTGCATACATGATCAATCCAATAGCAGATGCGTATGGGATTGCCTTCATTTTATCTTGCTCATCCTTTGAGCTTGGACATTGAGTCGTACTCAATATTGTTCTTCTTTGAATAGGTACCGTACCTTTCTTAGAGATCTCCATATTGAACCTTTTCAAGATCTTATCAATGTCTGCACTTTGATTTAAACCAATCAATCGCCTTGATCTATCCCTATAGATCTATATTCCTAGAATATTGGCGGCTTCACCAAGATCCTTGATGGAAAAACAACTTCCAAGCCAGGTTTTTACACCTTCCAAGGTTGGAATGTCATCTAAATAGTAGTATGTCATCAACATACAATACTAGGAAGGTGATGATGCTCCCACTAGCTTTCTTAAATACACAAGCTTCATCAGCGTTCTTGATGAATCCAAATTTGATTACTTCTTTATCAAAACGGTGATTCCAACTTCTCGATGCTTGTTTCAATCCATAGATTGATTTCTTTACTTGCATACTTTGTTAGGATGTTTTGGATCGACAAAACCTTCGGCTGAACCATATAGACATCATCCCCAAGATATCCATTTAGGAAAGCCATTTTGACATCAATTTGCCAAATCTCATAATCATAATGAGCAGCTATGGCAAACAATATCCTAATAGATTTTAGCATTGCAACAGGTGAGAAAGTTTCATCATAGTCAACCCCATGGTTTGTGAGTGAAACCTTTGCTACAAGTCTAGCTTTATAAGTATCCAAGTTTCCATGCATATCGGTTTTCTTCTTGAAAACCACTTACTTCCAATTACTTTGGAGTTAAGAGGTGGTACAACCAAGTCCCATACTTGATTGTCATACATGGTTGCATCTCAACGTTCAAGGCTTCAAGCCATTTGTCACAATCCGAATTGGACAACGCATCATGGTATATGATTGGTTCATCGGAATCTATCACATAGCATCCATCAGTGAAAAATCCATATCTTTCACGTGGATTACTAGTTCTACCAGATCTGCGAACATTTTCTATGTATTGATGAACTATTTGATCACTTTCAACATCCTCATGTTGAGTGCTAGTGTCAACCAAACGTATATCGGGTTGCGGTTCTTGATCCTCTTCAAGATCCACAGTTCTACTACCAGTTCCTTCCATAAGGAACTTGGTTTCCAAGAACTCACCCTTTTTGGCAACAAACTCCTTTTGTTGTATTGGATCATAGAAATAATATCCCATAGAATCTCTGGATATCCAATAAAATACACTTAGTGGAAAGGCTTTCTAACTTGTTCGAGGTGGGAGTCTTCACATAAGCCTCACACCCCCAGACCCTCCAATATGAAAATGATGGAAACCTTCCATGCCATATTTCATAAGGTGTCCTTTCCACCTTTTTGGTGGGGCCATATTCAAAATAGGGCGTAGAGAGCAGAGCAAAACCCCAAAATGACAGAGGTAATGAGCTTCTAGCCATCATAGATCGAACCATATCCAATAGAGTTCGATTTCTCGCTTCGGACACTCCATTATGTTGGTGTTCCCGGTGGAGAAGTTGTGAGACAATCCCACAACTTCTAAGATGGTCCCTAAAAGTATCATTCAGGTATTCACCTCCTCTATCGGTGCGGAGAATTTTAATTGACTTATTGAGTTGATTTTGTACTTCATTTGAAAGATTTGACATTTCAAAAGCTTCATCTTTGTGTCTTAAACAAGTACACATACCCATATCGACTATAGTCGTCAGTAAAGGTAATGAAGTATCTTCATGTACCTTGTCATATGTTTAAAAGGACCACATACTCCGAATGTATGATACCTAATAATCCTTTGCCCTTTCGGCTTTGCCACTAAAAGGTTCCTTGGTCATTTTACCTTGTAAACAAGATCACATACATCAATGAATCACATTCATTTGTTTTAAAAGACCATTATTTTGTAGTGTTTGTATTCTTTTCTTGTTTAGATGACCAAGACGGCAATGCCAAAGGTAACTGCACATCAAATCCGATTTGAGTTTCTTGGTACTAGTTTGGTAAAACAAGCTATCATTCAATGTATTTTCACGAACCAATCATAGATACCATTGATGGGAATAGCTTTAAAGTAAAAACATGTCATTCAAAGTAACATGGATTTCATTCCAATAAATGACAATAATATACAAAATTTTAATAGGGCTACGGAAATAATGTTCCTAGTCAAACTAGGAGCATACAAAACATTGTACAAAATTACTTCCAAACCATTTGGAAGTTTCAACATGTAGTCAGCACGGGCTTCAACTTGAACTATAACCCCATTGCCCATGTAGAGGCTAACATCCCCTTTGTTGAAGTTGCTACTTCTTTTGAACCCTTGCAACAAATTGCAAATGTGAGTTCCACATCCGATATCTAATACCCATGTGTTAAAGGATATTAAGTTTAAATCAATATGGATCATGTATATAGTACCTGAGGTCTGCCCGGCATCCCTCTTCACTTTCAACTCTTGGAGATGGACAGGACAATTTCTTGCCCAATGTACAATCTCCCCACACTTGAAGCATGGGTCATTAGAAGCAACCTTTTGCCTCTTCTCTTGTGCTTTGGGTGGCACCTTGCCACCCCTTTCTCCTTTCCCATTACGGGTCCATTACCTTGGCAACTCTTGCCTTGGGTGCTGGATGAGGCCTTTTCTTGTTCCCACCTTCGTTAATGGTGAGAACGGATAAAACCCTTTTACCCATGGCCGCCTCGGCCGTTTGAGCGTAGTGTGAAGCTCACCAATGCTTTTGTCCAAAGCATTCATGATGTAGTTTAACACGAATGTCTAAAACCTTTTGGTAAGGCCATTGAGGATCAAATCTGTGGCCAATTCCTTTGAGACGGGACAGTTTAGCCTTTCAAGACGGTCAATGTGACTTTTCATCTTAAGTACATAAGATGAAACTGATTGGTTGTCGTCCATATGACATGCATGGAGTGCTCGAGCCGTTTCGAAGCGCTCAACCCTCACTTGCTGTTGGAACGTTTCCTTCATTTGGATTATCATGTCATAAGCTCCGTGATGCTCATACTCCTTCTGAAGACCCGGAGTCATGCTTGCCAACATGAGGCAAGACACTTGGACAGAGTCCTTAGTGTACTTTATCCAATCGTTATAGGCCTCTCATCATCCTCAGTTGGTGATCGGGGACAGGGTCGTCTAAAGCATATGATCGTTTCTCTTGCTTGAGAACGATTCTCAAGTTTCGATACCAATCGATAAAATTGTTATGATTTAGACGTACCTTTTGGATAATCGCTCGTAAAGATTGGGCGTACGTGGATGAATTATCATGATTATCATAATTATTGGTGGCCATCTACAAAATTAACAAAGATCAATTTTAGTATTTTTGATATTGTTATTTTAATAATTAATACCTTTTAAGGTCATTTTCATATTAAAATCTAGAACCCAACATTACATTTAATAGTGGTTAGGTGACCTTTATCCCACGATTTAAATTAATAAGGTGGTCAACGATTGACGATTGCAACCATTTGCAACTTCTAAGGTATGGGATCGACTTGAAACATCATATGTAAAGTCGGCATGTTAATCCCATCAACACCATTTGGAAACCATATCGTAGGTGATCCATTTGACATGGTTTGCAAATCAAGACACCCTACTTACACACACGTGTGAGTTTGCCAAATAAGCAGTTAGGTGACCTTTATCCCACGAATATGGCATTCTCACCTCAAGTCACAAGTTCCCTCAAAATGGTTACGTGACCTTTATCCCTTAAGAGTTCCCGAGTGATTCAAGTGTTGTGTAAAAGGACTGTGTTGATCTCATTTTTTAAAATATTTAAAGATTACATAATTCTAGTTTAGAAAACTATATGTATTCATATTTGCATGCTTTCAAATACAAGATACCCTATGGTACATTGATTAAAGCCATTTTTAATCTTTGAAATCATTAAACAACTCTAATAACCATTTATTACCTTTTAATGATTAATGCATATTTAGTTAGTTTGTTATGGTCTGTTGCACCTTCAAAGGATCATACACGCCAACTCAATAGGTGAATTGATGATTGTTCAGCTGGAATCCCACAAGTCCAAGATGCAATGCGGATGAAGATGTGCAAGAAAAATAACAAGTGTAATCTTCTGCATTAGTCAATGCGAAAGACAAAAATCTGATGCGGAAAAGTGTTTACTCTTCCTCATTAACTAATGCGGAAGACATAATACTTATGCCGAACAAGTTACTCTTCCGCATTGACTAATGCGGAAGAACAAAAGAAGATGCGGACAAGACTTTGATCATCCGCATTGAAAAATGCGGATGACCAACCAATGCGAACAAGTATTTGTTCATCCGCATTAACCAATGCGGATGACCAACTTACTAATGCGGATGATCAAGTGAAAATGCTCATCAGATTATCTCATTCGCATTTGTCAATGCGGATGAACAAGTAGAGATGCGGATCAAGACTTAGACTAGTTTCTGATGTAATAGGTCAAGGGTAATTTAGTCATTTTTTAAAGGCATCTTGTCTTGTCTATAAATAGAATAGTTAACCTCGTACTGAGGTGATGGTTGATAGAAAGAGGATTTTTGTTGTAATTATTCTCTGTCATTTGTCAACTTTCATATATCAATACAAACAACATTTATAAGTAATTTTCTTGCTTGAATGTTCTCTGATTGTTTGTTTCCGCCACTCAATCATTGACTTGATTATCATATTCGATTATCAGTAAGAATATCACTCTTACTCAAACCCAGTCAATTGGTATCAGAGCCTTGGCTCTCGATTCTCTATTAGATCTACGCATAGACTGAATAGAACTCGATTGATCTGATAATCAAGTTGCTAGTAGTGGATATTATCATCTCTACTTAGCAAACAACAAAAATACTCCTGTCAAACAGCAAGAAGCACTCAATCTCAACCTCAATAGAACTGCTTGAACAAATCAGACTCATCAAACTTATCAATCTTAAAATCAACTAAAATTATATTTACACAAATCAACATGGATTCTAATACTTACGCTGAATTAGGTCATACACCTAAACCTCCCATGCTTAAACACAAATATGATTTTAAACAATGGAGAATACGGTATAGAAATTATATCACAGGTGTGATCCTGACTTTTGGATCTCAATATGTAAGGGTCCATATATTCCTGTTACTCTATCAATAGCTCAAGCTGCACTGTACAAGACTGCTAGAATACTAATTGAAGACTTAACTCTGGATGAAGATGACTCTAAGAAAATCAAAATTGATCTTAAAGCATACTCTATTTTGACTCAAGCACTCAAAATGGATGTGCTGACAAGATTGAAAAATATGGAACTGCTAAAGCTGTTTGGGATGCTCTCAAAATTATGTGTGAAGGTAGCAGTGAAGTTGCTGAACTTAACAAAGACAAGCTGGTCAATCAGTATGAAACCTTCCATCACACCAATGGAGAATCCATATCAAAACAACTACAGATTTGTACACTTGGTCAATGACTTGGAAATTATGGGTGTGTCATACAACATTAAAGAACTCAACAAGAAAATGCTTCACAGTCTACCTGAAACTGGAAGCAAAATGTTATAATGTTGAAAAATACTCTTCATCTTGAGAGTACCACTCTAGACATTATGATAGCCAAGATTGAAGCTTTGGAACTTGATGAACGAGCAGAAATCAGAGTGGGCCAAGAGTGATTGAAGCTTACAAATTCCCTTCAGAATCACATTCTGCTGAAAATGCTTTCATCACAGAGGAAGATGACTTCATCTCATCAAGAGATCAAATGAACAATACTGGGTTCATTGCATCTCCATCATTCAATCACCATTCAACTTCAGCACAAGCACCAAGAATCTCCACTACACCTCCAATCTCTCTAGAAGACTTAAAATCAGAAGAGCAAAAGGCAACCTACAATGCCTTTGTTGCACGTTTTGAAGCATATCATGGGGGAAGACTCACTTCTGCCCATCTAATACACGAAGATTTAGAAGAATTAGATCCTGATGATGTTGAGGAGATGGATCTACAGTGGCAAATGGCAATGATTGCCATGAGAGCAAAGAAATTCTTCAGAAAAGGAAGAAAGTTGAGCCTGAATGAGAACACAAAACTTGGATATGACAAATCCACGGTAAAATGCATCAACTGTGGCATGACTGGCCATTTCTCAAGAGAGTGCAACGCTCCTAAAAGAACCAACCATTCAAGGAACTCTCCTGGTCAATCATCCTCATAGCCCAATTCAAACTCTCACTCAAACAATCAACAACAACAGTACCATCATTCTCATCATCAACAAACATACCAGAATCAACCACAGCTGACAAATCAAGCCCATGCAAGCAGTTAGCCTTCTGCCAGTGCCCTTGTGATCAAAAAAGATGGGATATGTGACTGGAGTGTGTATGCTGAGGATGTCAAGCCTCAATTCCAGAATCAGCTCTCATGGCTTATATCAGTGATGGACCATCTGCAATGCCTACTGAGGTAAAAACTAACCTTTGTAGTGGGAAATGCATAAATGAATTACAAGAGTATAGAGAACACATCATAAACTGACAGATAAAATTAAAGAAGAAAAGGTGAAGTCAGAAATGATGAAGAGAGAACTAAAAAGTTTTGAAATCAAAATCAAATCTCTCATTTCTGACATAGAAAAATTGAAGGGTGAGAAATACAATCTTGCAGCTGAAAATGAGCTACTTACTAAAAAGTTAGCTCAAGCTAAAGCTCAACAATCTATGACTGAAGTGAAACTTGAAAATGTGACATCCGGTAAATTTCTGTTACCAAACTCCGTTAGTCCCGTTAAGTCTTGTATACATGTGTCGTAAACACACACTAGTTGTCATTTAACGTTGGTGACCTAATAATAATGAATAATGTTAGTTTAATGTGAATCTAATTGATTATGTGATTATTGGGTTATGTTTATGTGTTTACATGTTTTTAAAAGGTTAATTAGAAAATTAATCGCGTAACGCGGAAACGTGCCTATTTATTCGTATGTCGTGTGTTTTTATAAAGATAAGATATATAATGATTTTCATAAGTTTATATCATTATATATGAAGTTAAAAACACTTTACAAGAGTTTAAAGCCTAGTTTTTATCAAATACAAATTACAAGCGTTAAAAGGGTAATTATGTAAATTAAAATTAAACAAAACAAATCCCAACCCTAATCCCCACCCATTCGGCCGCACACATCTCCCAGCCCCCTCCCTTTGCGAAAATCAGCCAAGAACAAGCATCAAAGCATCAATTTGATTCGATTACAAGGCATACAACACGTAGGAATCATCAATTGCAAGTTAATACACGTTTAAAGGTTAGATTTTTCATGTTTTTGTGGGTTTTTGTTGAGGGCCGAACCCTAGTTGCGAAATTGACCTTCATGGGGTCGAATTTGATGTTGTTTGGTGATGTTAAGAGTATGTTAGTTAGATTGAATACATGTTAGTTAACGTCGATTATGCATGAATTCTATGTTTTTAGTGGATTGATCATGAACTTTGGGTATGAAGCAAACCCTAGTTCGAAAATGCCATGATTATGCATGATGGATGATTGTTTGATGAATGTAAGATGATTAGTAGGTTGTATGAATGTTAGGATACATTGATTTTGCAAAAAATTGGTGAATTGAAGTTGGTGTTCATAGGTTACTAATAATAGTAACTTTATTTTGCATGTAATGATGATCTAGTGATGGATTGATGTTATGGATGTGTTCATGATGATGATTAGATGCTAGATTGTTGTTATGAATGCTAGAAATCTTTGAATGGATGTTGTTGATTCATAGCTTGCCAAAAGTAGAAACTTTTGTTTATGAAGATTGTTAGATTATGGTTATTAGGTAATGTTGATCATGTCTAGATATTGTTATGAGCTTGAGATGGTATAATTATGATGAATTCATGAATACATTGGATGGTTGATAAATGTTGGGATGTACTTTCCTAAAAGGGAAACTTTATTTGCATAAAGTCTGAAAAATGATAGCTTGAACATGTTTGGGATGTTAGGAGCATGTTAGTATGATCATGAATGTGATGCCGGGGTAATCATGAATGATATTTGGATATTTATGATCATGTATGAGTTGGATGTTGATTAGTAGTAGGACATCATGTTTGGGATTGGTAATTGATTGTTGTGATGTTGTACAATGCAATGCATATGGTTAATGATTAGGTTATGATCATCATACACGCGTGCGAATCTAAGGCCCCTACTTAGTAGGATTGGCAGGGTTTAGGATACGAAGTCGTGAGTGGCTTCACATGGCATGTGGTGAGTGGTTTGATCTTGTTGTGACATGTTAGTTGTGTTATAACTAGTGAATATGTTAATGTTCTAGATTCGCATGACTTGTATGATACTTGGTTGTATGATGATCTAATTGTTACACCTGGATGATATAGCATACATATAATCTATTTGAATGTTAACTATGTATGATATATGTGTATGATTACTTGAATGGTTTACAACACATAAAGTCACCAAAGGGTCAAACGAGTCAACTAGGTCAAACATGTCTGTTTTGTTTGAAATCTTGAGTCCTTGGTTGTAGCGTACTTAGGGTTTCACATGTTCTTTGATTACACGTACTTATGCACTTATATGATCTAGGTAACCTCTGAAGGTTGTCTGTCTATTCTGTTTGACAAGTCAAACTCTGTGTATCTATACGCATATCAGGTGAGTTCATGCCCCACTTTTTATTTACTCTCTTTGGAGGAGATAGCATACTGGTAAATCACGAACGCTTTATGTATTCAAGTTGTGTACAATATTATATAGTGTTGATATCATGGAAAAGTCCTCACACTTTCGAATTGTTAATATTGAATAGCGGGGAAATTTGGGTAGTACTACTGGGTCTAACGAGCCCCACCTGTGTGACTCGAGGTCAACCGGGTGCAAGTTGTCCTAATGAACATTGTCACGACCTGTTAAGTCGTGGCAGGAGGCAACAACGTAACACAGTCAGCTTCAATTGTGAAATCACTATGAAATAATATTTATTGTTAATGGACTAGCTATCTGTCACAATACGCTACTTGTACATCTCTATTATTAAACTGTTTATGTTTGAATATCTCTTGAACTCAACAACCATTGTGTTGACATTTTAGTATGCTATTCTCAGGTCATTAGCTTGCTTGCCATAGGAGCAGTGCATGGTTCACTGCATTCTAAGACACGGTCTTCAAAACAATTTTATCATTTTAATGATTAATGATTACTCTTTTGGGTTGGCGCATGTTTTGCCACAATTATACTTTTATTTCTTTGGGTTTTTTTCAAAATGCTTCCGCACTGTTTAATTTATTTACTTTGGTTGATTTCATTTAAATTATGGCATATAGAGTCGTTCTGAGTCACTATTGACTGTGATCCTGGTTTGTTCACACGCCTCGCGGTAAAACTCCGCCAGTGGATTTTGAGGGTGTGACAGAAAAGTTTTAAATGTCTTCAGTCAAGCTGCAAGAAATGATGGATTCACAAAAGGATCCAAAGGACATGTCAAGGATTGGGTACAATTCATGTCCTCCACCATACAATGACAATTACACTGTCATGCCTGACTCTATATCGCTCTCTGAATCAATTGAATCTAAAATTGTGGAACCTAAATCTGTAGTGAAACAAGTGACAAATCCTCAAAACAAAGCTGATGTTTATTTTGAAACCAATGAGGTCAAAATCAAGTTAGGACACCCAATTAAAATCAAAGAGTGTTCTGACAAGACAGTGATTGTCAAAAAACCATCAAGCCCTGTAAAAGCAATTGTACCTTTTATAAAATTCATACCATCTGTTTTACAAGGGAAGAAGAAATATGTCAAAACAGTGAAACCCATTACTAAGAGTAGTTCTGATAATGAGATTGTATCTCAACAAAATTCAAGCAAATCAGAAAAGGTTTCACTAAAAAGAAACCAACTGTAAAACTGAATTCAACACTTAAAACTTCATCAGACCCTCAGTCATCCAAATTAAGGCAGGGATTTGGGTTTGATATCTGTAACAAAAAACATGTTGACTAGTTTGAGAAAGAGGTGAGAAGCAGGTTGAAGAAACAGAAACAACCCAGACAACTGAACAAGAGTAGTATTTTGAAACAATCTACAAAAGGGCTGATTCTGATTCATCACCTAAAGAAAAGAAAGTGACTCATCAAAAGAATGTATCAGTTGAGTCACTCAAAGAAAATTCTGATTTGAAAAACAAACAAATGTATTGTGATATTTGTGACATGTTCAATCACAAGAAAGATAAATGCTTCTTCAACCATTATTGTTGTATCTGTGATATGAACAATCACTCCACCAAAAATTGTTATTTCAACAAGTATTGTTCAATCTGTGACATGAACAATCACAATACATCTGATTCTTACTTCACTCAGAAGGGGTTGAGAATTCCACAACACAAGCCCATCTCTAAAACATCTACTGTGATGCATTCTGTCAAACCTCGTCTTTATAATACTCAATCTAGGACTCCTAGATCAACAAATGACAGAAATAACTCGAAGGATTTAAGGAAGGTCAAAGAAATCATCTCACAATAAAACACAAACTTGACCATCCTAAGCAAAAACCAACTTTTGATAATGAAACCGGGCTAAATTTTTACAAAGAAATAGAGACCAACGATTACATTATTCATCTGAATCCTCAGTAGAAGTAGATGAGATGACTCGACCAATTCATTACCAAAAATCTCCCAAATCACCTTCATCTAAATCACCATTCAGAGGGAAATACCAGGAGGTGACTATCATGAATAGGAACACGAAACCCAAGACCATCATGGCTTGGGTTCTTTACTCTAAATAGTTCTTTTTGTTTGTAGGTTCATCCACATAGGTCTAACAGCCTATGGTATGTAGACAGTGGATGCTCCCGACATATGACTGGAGATCGTTCCATCCTTCTTGATTTCAAGTACATACAACGAACTACTGTGGCATTCGATGGAGATTCAGAATGTGGTAGGATTACTGGAGAAGTATCTGTGACAAATGGGATGCTGAGCTTTGACAGAGTGAATTACTGTGAACAACTGATTTCAATCTGCTAAGCATATCTCAGATCTGTGATAAAAAATATTCCACTCACTTTACAGACACCCACTGCTACATTCTGAAACCTGGATTTCAGATTCCTGAAGAATGGGTTGTCTTAAAGACTCCAAGGAAGAATAATACATATGTCTTAAACCTGTGTTGTGCGTCACCTAAGGAAGAAACATGTCTTTTGTCTAAGGCATCATTTGTTAGTCACAAGTTTGGCATAGACGTTTGGGGCACACTAACTTTAAAAATATGAACAAGTTAGTTAAAGGAAACCATGTAATTGGTCTTCCTCAAAAGGAAATAAATTTTATTGATCAATGCTCAGCGTGCCTCAAAGGAAAACAACATAAATCGTCTCACAAAACCAAGCTGGTGAACACAACAATACTCCATTGAAGTTACTTCACATGGATCCGTTTGGACCAACTCATGTAATGAGTATGGGAAAGAAACAATATTGTTTAGTGATCATTGATGACTTTTCTCGATTCACATGGGTGTTCTTCCTACTTCACAAAAATGAAGCATCCCAAATCATTCAAGAATTTATCACTAAAATTGAAAATCAACTTGATCTCAAAGTCAAAATAATAAGAAGTGATAATGGTACAGAGTTCAAAAATGAAAATATGAGTTCCTTTTGTGCAACCAAAGGCATTGCCCATCAATTCAGTGCAGCTAGAACTCCTCAACAAAATAGGGTAGCTGAAAGGCGAAATAGAACACTGATTGAAGCAGCAAGAACTATGATAGCCGATGCTAAACTGCCAATCACCTTCTGGGCAGAAGCAGTTAACACGTCGTGCTTTGTGCAAAATTTAACTCTCATTGTTAAAGAAAGTAACATGACACCTTATGAACTGATATTTCATAGGAAACCATTTATTGGATTCCTCAAATCATTTGGTTGTCCAGTCTCAATATTAAACACCCGTGATCAATTGGGAAAAAATTCATCTAAGTCTGACGAAGGATTTTTTGTAGGTTATTCTTCTGTCTCAAGGCTTATAGAGTGTTCAATCCTAGACTGAACATTATTGATGAATCCACAAATGTTCAATTCAAGTAACATTCGTTTCCCAAATCTACAAATGGTCCTCATTGGTTGTTTGATATTGACACTTTTACTAAATCATTTGACCGATTTCACTTGTCTGATGCAGGAAATATACATTGAGGTGATACTTCATCTATTGTATAAAGAAGAGAAAATTATCCATTGATTCCACCTACATCTAATGAACATATGAATGAAGATGTTCCTCTTCAAGCTGATCCCATTAGACACTTGTCATAAAACCTTAGTGTTTCTTCTGAAGAAGGTCCTAGCATGGTACCATCTCACTCAGATGACTTGTCACATGAGATCAGAAATCAAAAACAGGCTTCTCATCCAGAAAAAAACTCAAGGTACTTCAAATGATGCAAGCAACCTCAGTGTTGTTGATGATGTAGCAGTTACTGAAACAGAAATTGACAATCTTCATAATTCAACAACAATACAAGATGATTGTGCCTCTGACCATAATGAACTGAATGTCTCCAATCTTGATGTAACTATTGCTCGTGACATCATTCCCACCATAAAAATACACAAGAATCATCTAGTTGAAACCATTATTGGTGATCTTAATAAAAGGGTGACAAGAAGCAATTCAAGTATTGCAAACATCTGTTTGTTCTCATGCTTTCTATGTCAAACAGTACCCAAAAATATCAAAGAGGCGCTTCAAGAAATAGTGGGATTGAAGCAATGCAGGAAGAATTGCTCCAATTCAAGAAACAAGAAGTATGGCAGCTCGTAGATCTTCCCGAAGGACAATACCCTATCGGTAGCAGATTGCTGTACAGGAACAAGACTAATGATAGAGGGATAGTCATCAGAAATAAAGCAAGACTAGTGGCACAGGGATACACTCAGTAAGAAGGAATTGACTACAACGTGGTGGTTGCTCCTGTTGCCAGACTAGAATCAATCAGAACCTTTCTCGTATCTTCTGCGTCCATGAAATTTACTGTTTATCAAATGGATGTAAAGTGTGCCTTCTTGTATGGAAAGATTGCTAAAGAAGTCTATGTAAGTCAACCACCTGGCTTTGAAGATCCAGATTTCCCTCATAGAGTGTACAAGCTTGACAAAGCTCTGTATGGTCTTCATCAAGCTCCAAGAAAGTGGTATGAGACTCTATCATCCTTTCTTCTTGAACATTGGTATGAAAGAGGAAAGATTGATCAGACTCTTTTCAAAAGAATAAGAGGGAAAGACACGTTGTTAGTCCAGATCTACGTGGATGACATTATATTTGGCTGGACAAACAACAACTCTGCAAAGAATTTGAAGATCTTATGCATTCAAAGTTTCAAATGACTGCTATGGGGGAACTCACATTTTTTTGAGGGTGCAAGTCCAGCAAACAACAGATGGAATCTTCATCAATCAATCAAAACATGTAGAAACCATGCTGAAGAAATTACACTTTGCTGACTGTTAGTCTATGAGAACTCCTATAGATACTAAAGTGAAGATTGGACCTGACCCTCAAGGAAAATCAGTGGATCAAACTCACTATCGATCAATGATAGGTTCACATATGTATCCAACAGCCAGTAGACCTGACATTATGTTTGGTGTTTGTGTGTGTGCTAGATATCAAGCTGATCCAAAAGAATCACATATGAACGCAGTCAAGAGGATATTTAGATATCTGAAGGGCAAACCAGCTCTCGGATTATGGTATCCAAAAGAAGGAGAATTTAATCTCTATGCCTACATGGACAGTGATTATGGAGGATGCAACTTCAATAGAAAATCCACTTCTGGCGGTTGTCAATTTCATGGTCCCACACTAGTATCCTCGCAATGCAAGAAGTAGACAAATGTGTTTGTGTCCACAACCGAAGCTGAGTATATTGCTGCTTCAGCATGTTGCTCTCAAGTTCTCTGGATTCAAAACCAGATGCTTAATTATGGTTTTAACTTTTTGCATACACCAATTTCTATTGATAACACCACTGTTGTCTTTATAACTAATAATCTTGTTCAGCACTCAAAAACAAAACATAGTGAAATTAGATATTATTTTTTGAGAGACTATGCTCAAAAGGGTTTAATCAAATTGATTCAAGTACCAACAGAAAATCAATTAGCTGATTTGTTTACCAAGGCATTTGAACCTAGTAGGTTTGAATTTTTGGTTCAGTCAATTGGCATGATTAACCTTGAGTAAAACAAAATTATGAAAAACATCAAAAATATTTTAAAACATCAGAAAAACCACAAAAATAATCAAGTTTTATGAAGAAAATAATCTAGGGAAATGATATCATTACAGTCATTATATCATTCACTGTGCTTAATTTCAAAATGTAAAAGACTTAAATGACTTACCAGATATGGTGGTAGGCTCAACTTGGCAGAAAAGATACATGTAGTGATGAATTAAAGACATATTCAACTGTGAAACACTCATCACAAAGTACAAGTATGTATTGGCTTATTTGAATGCATGTGTGTGTAGTAGCCTAAACACACCAGATAATGATACTTTATGAATCTGTTTCACGATATCATGTTCAATCTTTTTTTTTGCTGAGCAAAGACCTGATGGAACTTGCACATAGTGCAGATGTCATGATCCAAAAGATTCCCAATGTGGAACACATCCCAAAAATTGGATGAATCAACAAAGTAATACATTCCAAGTGAATGAACAAAAGAATCCTATCATGGATCACCTTCCAAAGTGAATTGAAAAGAATCCCAATGTGGATCAACATGAAAAATGATCAAACTAAAAGAATCCCAATGAGGATTAGTGAAAATGAGATTTCATGACTTAAGTAACCTAGTAAGTAAAGTTATGAAAAAGGTCTACCATGCATTGTATAAGGAGGGTTGACCATTTCATGCTTATGTGTGTGAGGTACACATTGAATAATAAATCAACCAAAACATGATAAAAGTCATTTGCATCAAAATATCAACAAGGTATGAGCTTAAGAGGACAAACATACCTTCAATCTTCAAGTTCATAATCATGTCCATTTAATCATAAAGGATGTACATGTGTAATGAAAGATTGATATGATCCCCACAAAGATATTTCTCTCTTCATTATTAATATTAATCAAAATAATATTCAAAACTTTTAAATCCTTAAAGTTTCTCTCCAAATGTGGACATAAACTTTAGGGGGAGTAATTTAAAATTTTTGAGTAAGTTCAAATTTTTCTTTATTAACTCAATTTTGAAAAACAAAACAAAAGGAACAAGCGATTTGAGTAAGTTCAAATTTTTGTTTATTAACTCAAATTTTTGTTTATTAACTCAATTTCTCTTTTCATTATTAACTCATTTGATACAGTTAACAAATGCGTATGAACAAGTCTATATCGCATTTGTTACTGTACATATTTGGATATGATAATACAAGCCATTCAACTGCATTTGTTACAATTTTATTCCGCATTTACTACACCCTAATGCGGACAACAAAAGTTTTAAGTTTAACTTCCGCATTTGCAACAGTATACAATACGATAGCCAAAATTTCAAGTTTAACTTCGCATTTGCAACAGTATACAATGCGGACAGCCAAAATTTCAAGTTTAACTTCCGCATTTGCAACAATATACAATGCGGATAGCAAAATTTCAAGTTTAACTTCCACATTTGCAAGAGTGCACAAATACGGATAGAATAAAATCAAGAAAAAAACTTCCGCATTTGTAACAGTAGAGTAATGCGAACAGTCAGTCAAAAATTAAGCCTTCCGCATTAGCTACAGCCACAAATGCGGATGACCAAAAGTAGTCAAATGCGGACTGTCAATGTCAAAAGTTCATCTTCCGCATCCGCTACAGTTAACAAATGCGGTCACAAAAATCAAACAAATTAACCTTCAGCATTTGCTACAGTGTTGACTGTATCTACTTGTAAACTTGTAAAATTTTTCAAATTGTATTATTTGACTATTTAAAGGAATTCGAACAGGTCATTTAATACTTTTCAATTTTGAGAGAACTTATAGTGAGACGAGCGCAAAACTACAGTACACCACCATCAATCATCATCATCATCACTTCAACGATTTTGTTGTGTTTCATCTTTAAACATTCTTGTCATCGAATCAGAACAGCAGTCATTTCGAAGATAAGGTATAACTTCAACAGATTTTGAAACCAAAACCTAAGTCTCGAACTGTTACCCTAAATCGAACGATGAACCAAAAAATTATTAAATAACACCAATATCAAACTCATTAATGTGATGTAATACACATTTTCGATCTCAATAAACATGTAAATTGATAGGAATTCAACTAATATTGAAAACCATGATAACCATGTTTACTGAGAAAACAGAGCAATGTTAAAGGAAAATTGTGAAACAAATCAAAGTCATATTAACAAATCAAAGCAAAATCAAAGTCAAAATGTGAACTAACACACATGTCTCTTGTGCAGATTACATGGCAAACCTTACATGGAGCAAGCTCCATAACATCAGCGGTTATCTAAACCCTTATGTGCCTGAAGCCGAAGGTCTCAAAGATATGATAAGATTCCTACCTACCATAAAGGTAGCATATGCCATAAGAGTAAGACCAACAATCTATGAGAATCCCATCAGGTCTTTCTGGGAATCAGCTGAAGTGGTTGAAGAAAATGGAGTGAAAACTCTAACTGGAAAGATCAACACTGAACTCACTCTGAGAATCATAAAAGAATCAGTTAGAAGATGTCTGCAATTCAATGATAATATAGATGATCCTCTTGAATTGGATGATGAGGAGATAACCACATTTTTCTCTGAAATTGGTTATGAAGGGAGCTATGAAGCCAACACACATAGTCAAAGGATTAGTGGATCTGCCTTGGAGATTCCTAATTCATATGTTCCAACATTGTCTGTCTAAAAGAAAAACAGGATGGAATGACATTCCAGTCCTCACATCTTCTGCAATCTGTGCTCTCTACACCAACAAAAGATTTAACATGTCTGCATATGTATTCAATGGCCTAATCTCCAACATTCAAGAAGGGTTGAGATACAAGTTTCTAATGTACCCCAGATTTAGTCAATGTCTAATCAATGAATCATTTCATGACATTGTTAATGAAGGACCAGTACTTAACATTCCTCATTATGATGCAAGATCCTATAAGTAGATCAAGAAGAAGTACCCAAGGAACTTCTACAGTGGTGCCCCTTCACCGCTTCTTCCTTGGATGTTTCAACAAATACACCAAGCAGGTCAAGCACAACCACCTCCACAACCATAGCACAACCACCACCATAACCAATAGCTCAACCAACTCCACAACCTTCACCAATACCATCACCTTTACCATTACCAATACCATCACCAATACCATCAACTTTACCATCACCAATACCATCACCAATACCATCACCTTTACCATCACCAATACCATCACCAATACCATCACCTTTACCATCACAATTACCATCCCCAATATCATCACTTCCATCACCACAACAAACACCACCAATGACCACTCAACCTATATCACCATATCATAAATCTCCAATATCATCACACCAACCACCTATTCCTCCTTACCAACCTTTACCATCATCACTTGATCACCCTGTTGAACCAGAAAGATCAACAAGTTCATCCAAATCATCCAAATCATCTTCTGATGAGGAGGATCATCATGATCAAACCAAAGCTGTGAATGAACCTTCTGAGGCTGCTCCTTCTAAGAGCTATGCTGAATGAAACATCATAAGGCCTCATGAAAAAGATGAATTAATAATTGAGTTGTTACTCAAAGTAGAAAGGATGGAATGAACATTAAACAAGAGAGCAGGAATTATAAATGACATAATCCTAGAACTTGATGAGAAAGAAGGTGAATTGAAAGATCTTAAAGAAAAATATGCAGTTGAAAGAATGGAATAAGCCAAAGAGATTGAAAATTTGAAAGCTGCACTGAAACACTCAAGAGAAGAAGTGAGTGGACATATAGACACTCTTGAAATACAAACTATTGCCACGGAGGAACAAGAAAACATCATAGAGGAAAAGTTGATATCATCTCAAAACTGGAAAAGAAACTGAGAGCAAGAACAAAAGAATATCCGAGCTTGAAATGATGATTAAAAGAACTGATGTGAAGGATGATGATGAGAAAGAAGAACAAAAGGATGATGATGAGGACAACTTAATAGATCAGAATGAAGAACAAGTGGATGATGAAAGTCAAACTAAGATCAAAGACCAGAGCCTAGACATGGTAGTGTATTCTGGAAACAATAGTCATTCAGAGTCAGAAAAGGGTGATTTTGAAGAACTCTTTAGTGCTTTGGATAGTTTTGCTTCTGAACAATTCAACATTGATGATGATTTTTGGGAATTCATAAACAATCAAAGAACTGAGGCAGAGCCTATTGTATTATTCCCAAATCACGAGTGCTATTGGAAAAGGAATTGCCTGTGCAAATTGTCTCTGCCGTATCATTAACTGAACAAAAAGAAGAACTAAAAGAAAGATATGCACAAGAAAGGAAAGAAGAAACTGTACCTGAACAAAGTGAAGTGAAGGATCAAGAGCCAAGTACACCTGGAAAGGTCCCTGAACTAGAAGATCAAACTAAAACCTCTAGCCCTCAACTTCAAACTTACTCACGAAAGAGGAAGTATTTGGCAGATAAAGCTAAAGGCAAGAGACCAATAACTGAAGAAGAACCATCAAGAAACAAAAAGATGACCTAAGAAGTTTAGCAGCAATTGTTAAATTTTTGGAAGAACATGAGCGGGCAGAAGCTCAGTTGAAATAGTTGGCCAGAGCAATTGATTTAGAAGACGGAGAAATTGCTGATGAAGATGAAGTTAAAAAGGATGTTCTCATGGAGAGTCCTATTAAAGAAGAACACTCAGTAGAAGACATGGTAACCAAAGCTCAAACTGATGACTTGATGATTAAAGCCATGTTTTTGATCAATCAAGGCTATGATCCTGATGAAGTGTTTGAAATGACTTATGTGAAAATGAAAGAGGAGGAAGAGAAAGTGAAATTGTTGCTTGATCCAACAATAGCCACTGAATATGAGAAGAAAATGACAAAGGACACTCCATAACATAAAGACTCATATTTGAAGAAATCCACAAGGTATGAAATTCCATTGCCAAGAACGGGTCCTCTACAAAAGCTGTCACAAATAAAGAAATCAACCTCATTCCATGAATCATTATTTCCTAATCCTTATAACATTCTGATAAGGACATGAAGGAATATCTCTCAAGTCAGGGATTCACAAAAAGAAAGATTGCCAACATCAAGACAAATTCTTTAAGGGCTGCAACCCTTCAACTGATCAATGAAAAGAAAGATAAACTCAAGAAACTGGAAAAAGAATTGACAAAGACCAAACCCAGAAACAGAATGTCTACTAAAGACATGCTGTTGAACATAAAAGACCAAGAACTACTTGCCCCAGTGCTCCACAAATACCCTGAATGGTTTGCAGAACCATCTCAGTTGAAGTTGCAAGAAGGACTGACCACTGCTGAACTGATCAGAGGGGTGTCTACTCCCAAGGGAAAGATAGATCAGAAGATAATAGCATGGAAGTATGATAGCACCTGGGAAACATGTTCATGGTGAAGAGAATCTCAGGGCTAGTACAATTCTTCATAGAGTACTCAGCTCTAGTAAATTCCCTTGAGATTCATCATTTGAAGGAGCTAGCTCAAATTGAACTAATCAATCATGCAGCTATGTTCAGTGGATATGAATTTGAGAATATACTTAAGATCTTCAGAAGGACAAACAACTTCAATTCATTAAAGACAATTTTCTTAAGAAAAGATAAAACTTTTGTCAATCCCCTGGGTAAGAAGAAAAAGGTGGAAGCAGAAGAAATTGTATTCCCTGAGTTAAAGGTAAAGCCAACTGAGTCTTTAAAGAGGAAAGTAGTGTCTCGTACTCATTCTTCCACTCCCATATCAAATGTGTACTATGATGAGAAAACCTATGAGCTGGTGATAGAAAGGAAGTGGGGAGGAAAAGAAGGAGCTGACATTAGACTTTTCAGTGGATATGAAGTAAGACTCCTTGATGAATCATACATCCACTACATTTATACCAGGCACTTCAGGGAATTAAACAACAAATTGGATGAACAAGACATGCACTTCTTTTTGAAATGCATCAAGTTGTTAAAACTGGCCTATGATAGAATAATGATTAAAAGAGATAAAAGAAAGAAAAAGAAAACACCATTGCAACTTGGAAACATTCTTAAGCTTGAAGTGGATGTGGGAGGGAGTTTATTAATTCATAGAGATGGTCTTTCAACAATCTCTAATGGGAACCGATTTCTCTGAAAAAGTTACCAATGGAAGCCATCTACAAGATGACCAGAATGAAAATACATGTCCTGAGTAGAGACAGGATGTCAGAAGCAACTGATTTTGTAAACATGATCAAGGAAATTCTTGATCCCACCAAAGCAACATTCATACTACCTCCTGAAGACCCAGCTGAATCTTCACAACATCCATCACCTCCTAAACATTGAGGAAAACTAGGTTGTATAATCCTTAGTGGGAGTATTGTTGCACCCTGAAAGGATCATACATGCCAACTCAATGGGTAATTGATGATTGTTCAGCTCGAATCCCACAAGGCCAAGATGCAATGCGGATGAAGATCTGCAAGAAAAATAACAAGTGTTATCTTCCGCATTAGTCAATGCGGAAGACAAAAATCTGATGCGGACAAGTGTTTACTCTTCCGCATTAACTAATGCGGAAGACATAATACTTATGCTGAACAGTTACTCTTCCGCATTGACTAATGCAGAAGACAAAAGAAGATGCGCACAAGACTTTGATCATCCATATTGACAAATGTGGATGACCACCAAATCCGCACAAGTATTTGTTCATCCGCATTAACCAATGCGGATGACCAACTTACTAATGTTGATGATCAAGTGAAAATGTTGATCAAGATTATCTCATCCGCATTGTCAATGCAGATGAACAAGCGGAGATGCGGATCAAGACATAGACTAGTTCTGATGTAATAGGTCAGGGGTAGTTTAGTCATTTGTAAAGGCATCTTGTCTTGTCTATAAATAGAATAGTTAACCTTGTACTGAGGTGATGGTTGATAGAAAGAGCATCTAAAGTGGCCACAATGTTTGCCATCACAAGTGTGGACCATAGGACATTCCTAAGGGACAAAATACAACACCAAGGCTTCCAAGAACCTCCCACTTGAAACCACATCCAAATGCTCCATGTTTCTTGTGTCTTCCCTTTGTGCTTCTAATGCGTACATCTTCATATTACAAGATTCATACCTAATACAAGATTTCTAGTAAAATGAAAAGTACCTAATTATTTATTACATCCCAATAGCAAATAAAGTACACTTTAAACAAAGCACAAATAAATGATTATACAACCCAATTGAATGAATAGAAAAAACCATTACAATCATCCAAAAAACACAAGGTCAAAGGCTAGTTATGCATCATTAAACAACAATGATCATATGATCCAAAACAAAAATGAATCCCCACTAAAGACCACGAAATTCAGCCAACACAAACTGAAATTTCGGGTTTTATCTTGTCCAAACAAACAAACAATGCAACATACATGTCTTTCAAAGTTTAATCACAAGCATGTGTGATATAACTTTTATAGTTGGGGATTCATAATACATGAATATAGCAGCCCCTTAGGGGTGAAAAGTCCATAAAACGAATTTTTAAGGACAAAACAAGCTAGCTATCCACATAACCAGCTCTAGATGCCAATGTTGGGGTTTGTTAGAACAAGATACATAGTTTAACCATTTAAACTTTGTGAAAACGCAGCGGAAACAAGCTTTATAACATGGTTTGTAAACTGAAATTTCTGGTTTCATCTAGATATTTTAAGGTTACAAACAAACCTGACAGGATCAGTGATCACAAGTTTGATGTTTATCAGAATGTAAAGCAGCGGAATACACAAACGAATTAGACAAATTGTAGCAAGCAAACAATATATGTAAGCGTTAAGATCGCATACGGTTATAGGGAGAGAATATGAATTTCTGATTTCTAGGAATGTTTATAGATGGAGAATTTTCTAATCATCAATCAAACATTCCATTCAATTGCTCATCGCTCAATGATTACAATGGGTTGTCACTCCTTATATAGAGTGCAACAGTCACTGCTGTTATCACGGAAAGTGACAACTGGCAGATCCAATATAGAAATAACTAAATCTTAACAAACTACTGAAATGTTCACAACTACTGAGAACATATCAGCAGGTTAAGTACAAAATATAAAACTACTGAAACTACAACGACTGAAGAACAAGCTCTTCAGTCGTTTTACCAAAACTACTGAAACATAAAACATAAAACTACTGATATCACAACTACTGAAGAAGTACTCTTCAGCAGTTGTGACAAACTACTGAGGCTTCAGTACTTGGTCTTCAGACTTTGACCTTCAGGCGTTTCATCAGCTGATGACTTCAGTAGATATCATCAGCTGATGTCTTCAGTCTTTGTCTTCAGACTTTGTACATCAGTTGTTGATCTTCAGTACTTGTGAACTCTTCAGCTGTTTACTTCAGCACTTTGGTTCTTCTTCAGCTGTTAAGGTCTTCAGCACTTGATCTTCAGCTGTTGAAGTCTTCAGTACTTGTCAAACTACTGATGAGGCTTTCAGCAGTTGTTGTGATACCGTGTGGGACTTAGAGATTTTCTGATCTTGGCTCATTGGTTCTTTTGGTCCAACAAACTCCCCCTGAACCAATGCTAACCTCTAACTTATTTAAACTCCCACTTATTGATGGCAAAAATGTTGGTCTTTTTCCTTCTTGATCAGTAGAGAAGAT
Source organism: Flaveria trinervia (assembly GCA_025506515.1). Lineage (NCBI taxonomy): Eukaryota > Viridiplantae > Streptophyta > Magnoliopsida > Asterales > Asteraceae > Flaveria > Flaveria trinervia. The sequence continues at coordinate 28,167,510 of CM046456.1, forward strand.
GACCCATGTACGCTCCGGCCTGGGAAGAACCTCAAATATTTGTTTGGCAGAGTATGAATGGGAACTCTGTTTTGGGGAACTGGACACAGAGTTGTTATCCCATCCATGAGATTCACTTCCCCATAATGAGTCTGTACGACTCACGAACATAGGCCTCAAGGAGAACAATTTGTTCCTCTTGAGAGAGTTCTTCAGCTCCTCCTTCGAAGAAGAACTCTGGACCATAGTACTCTGATAAGTACTTCATGGTCCTGCCATTTTTCAACTCCACCGTAGTTACCTCCCTGTATACAAATTCATCAGGATGGTTGCCTTCAAGGAGTAACTGGAGCTCATTCTTTTGGATGTCTTCAAGCTTTTTGTATAACAACAACCCCTCTTAATCATCTTGTTTTCTAGTAAGGCTTGAGGTGTCTTCTTTGCTTGGTGAGCTTTCTTGAATTCATCAATGATTTCCCAGGGTGAGACTACACGGCCAACATGATGGTAGATTCTATTGTTTTTCGTACTTGGCCGTTGTATCTGTGTGGGATAGTTCTTTTATGGATTCTAGAACTCACCCTGGGGTCTGGCCATACTCTCACTCTCTCCCTCTGATACTGAAAGGTGTGTCTGAGAGTGTACAGCCTTGAGCATGCCCTTTCATGGCTTGAATAGATGATGACTGAGGAAATTCCTTGTCAACCATCTTCAACAGTTGCTCATCGTGCTGTTTCTTGTTTCTTTGCTGTTCTTCTTCTTCTATTTTGACTCTGACCATTTCCCTTTGAGAGTCGGTGTGATCATGGATTGACTCTGGGGCTTTGGTAGCTTCAGAACACAGAGAGTGGCAGACTATCATCTTCATCCTCTTCTTCTACTTCTTCTAGCCTCAACACCCTTCTTCTTCTTCTTGGGTGCATCATCGCTGTTGGTTTAGAGGGTGAGGGAATTGGTTTTGTGGGTTGTGGTTTTGGTAGTTTTGATGTGGGAATGTTGACAGGCTGTTCTAGCATTTTGGATGTGAGTTTGGCTTTTGACTGTTTGGCTAGTTCAGTCCTGCTCCCAGCACCAGCTTCATTTAAAACTTCAACAATTAAACCTTTTGTATATTCTTCAGACGAACAGATCTGGTGGTTATTGCCAAGATACTGTCCCTGGACCAAGCTTTGATCTCGATCAATGATCTTCCAAGATGTTTTGCTATAAATCTGATCATGATCTCCAGCCTTTCTCTTTCTGACACATCATAACTTGACCATCTTGATTGGATTTCTTCAATCTCTAGTCTTCTGATCTCAGAATCAAGTTTTTCAGTGTCATGGCCTTGCCTAAACAACTGATCAATGATGTTATCCATTGATCTGCTGTGTTCGGCATCAGCCTCTTTCACCATCAGCTCCAAGGCTTTCTCTTTTCATCCTTCTTCTTTTTCTTGTATGTGACATGAAAGTCTTTTGAACTTTCAGTCACTTTCTCCATGGTAGCCTCCTCCTTCTCTTTTTCCTTCTCTTTCTCAGTCTCCTCAACCAACTCCTCAGTTTCCACTACTGTCTCTTCTGTTTCTTTCTCCTTCTCTTTCCTCTTTCTTTTACCTTTCACTGCTGAACTCTCCCCTTTTGGGTGCATTGGTTGCAGGGAATTGAGTAGCAGAAGTTGTTTGCTCAGAACATCGCCACCAGGGTTTGTAAGACAGAAGAAAGTCTCTCATCAACAGTTTTGATCACCAATTCAGTTAGCTGTGGGGTGATGAGAGATAGGGGATTTTGAAGGATAGCAGCCAGTTGCTCAGGGGGGTTCTGTCCCTGAGGAATGGTGCCAGAAACAGAGGCAGGTGGCTGAGATTTTGTGAGTGGTTGTGTGTTTAGGAGACCTTCAGAGGAAGGTGCCATCTGTTGGGTTGATGTGGTGGCAGATGGTCTTACTCCTTGAGAGAGTTGGTCAAGTAGGTTTTGCAGTCTACTGACTTCCTCCTCTAGGATCGTGTTCTGGGCAAGAACATCATAGAAGAAGCCCAGGTCATCATCAGCATATGCTGAATCACCTGACCTCCTGCTTGTAGCAGATATACATGCTCTGGTGTAGACCAGATGTAGCATGTGCCCCTTTCTTTGGAACTGGGGACTTCCAGCCTCAGGACGTTGTCCTTCATCGGCTGTTGCCTCTGGTGAGGTCTTAGTTATGTTACCAACCTCAGTCTGATCATTTGCTGATTCAGAAGAGTTGGCAGCCTCACCAGAAGTTCTTATCTCCATATCAACACCAGGAGATAGAACAGTTAAACCCCTGTGCTGTGGGTTCTCAGGTGCACTGTATTCCTCCCCCTCAATTGTAGAGGTATTCCCAGTGGTAAGTGGTTTCTGGGGAGGGGGTGAGGAGTGCAATTGAGTCAGCACTTGTGCAACTATTAAAGTTGGGCTGTGAGGGGCGGTTGGTTGGGGTACAGGGGAAGAAGCAGTGTGCACCTGGGGTGGATGGTGCTCTTCAATGGCAATCTCCTCAAGTGAGGAAGATCCCAGATAAGTAGGTGCCCCTTGGGTTGCTGCAGGTTCCTGTTGAGAGGAAGCCTGAGCGGCTGTGGCTGGAGGAGTCATTGTATCCACTATGGGGTTTGGACTAGTGGATATATCCTGCGTTTGTTGTGCAGGAGCATCCTCAGGGGACTCAATTCCCTGAGTAGCCTTTTTGGGTTTCTTTGTGGTGGGTTTGGTGGGGACATTGGATTTGGAGGTGGTGGTTGGGTTCCAGCTGCGTGGGTTTTCGCAGCTTGGCAGCCAGTTGAGTGTCCGGTCGGAGTTGTGCCGGGAGTATACTTCGGGCAAAACAGCCGTAGCAGGGACTCCCCCGCCACAAGTCCCTCAGCATTAAGCTGGTCTATTATAATGGCCATGATGAACCGTGGATAGAGTATCCAACGGTTGGCAGTAATTTTTGAGCCATATCTTTGAGCTCTGAAAATATTATTCGGAAAGTTCAGTGGTTGTGCTCAAGGATAGAATACAATACCTGCTGCCATTTGGTGGACATTTGATCCCAAGACGATGTCTTAGGGGCAAACATACATTGACCATGTGAAAGATCAGGCGCTCAGCGTCATTAAAGTGTTTCTTCATGATGGTTGTGGCACTGAGATCACCTTGATATCCATGCTGAGCAAATGATAGATCTATGGTGCCCTTCGGATATCCAGCAGGAGAGGTAGCATCACTCAGGTGAAGAATTTTCGGATTGTTGCAGGAGTAATCACTACTTCTTTGTTGTTGACTACAGACCGGAGGGATCGTGTGCTGCTCTCCTCAGTATAACATTAACGTTCATCCAAAATTGGTTCAAGGATTCGTTATGTAAAACGGGGTTCAGAAGGAATGCCTTGTTGTATGGGGACTGAACCATAAGATCGATAGCAGCATCGAACTTAGTCCAGATCGGCGATTTCGTGAGGTAGGCAACACAGTTGTGTCGCGGTTTAATTTGCAAAGACGCCATGGAAATTTGTTGGAGAGGAACGTTAGGTTTGAAGAAGATGAAGTATGGAGAGCTCAGGTTAAGGGTATATATAGGGTACGGGTGAGGAAATGACTGAAGGATGTGGTGTTAGTCATCAGTAGTTTTAAACGACCGTTGACATGGTATTATCCTTTCAGACGTTGAAACAGCTGAAGTCACGGTGTTAGGCATCAGTAGTTTAGAAAACTACTGAAGACCGTGGTTTTGACTTCAGGTGATTGAAACAACTGAGGACATGGTGTTTGTCATCAGTAGTTATGAAACTACTGAAGACAGTGGTTTTGTCATCAGCTGTTGTAAACAACTGAAGACTTGGTATTAGTCATCAGTAGTTATAAAAACTACTGAAGACGTGGTTTTGCTTCAGTTTTTAAAATGAAACAGCAGTGGTACAAACGACTGAGGAGAAAGTTCTCGTCAGCTGTTTTCGTCAATTCTTAGCTTTTCAGCTGTTTCAAACTGTCCTCAACACATTCATCAGTCTTTATGGCTGATTTCAGTTGTTTCATAGGACATCAGTACTTATCTGTTTTTACTGATTTCAGTAGTTATGACTACATCAGTAGTTGTAACTACTTCAGTAGTTTAGAACAGATGAAGTACTTCAGTACTTGTGAGAACTTTTAGCCTTCAGTAGTTATTAAAAACTACTAGGTTAAACGAGCTCATCAGTACTTATATGTGACAGGCACTCATGATCATCAATATGAATTACTGAGATCATCAGTAGTTGTCACCTATTCTAGCTGCAGCATACCAAGCCTTAACACCAGGTTTTGGAAAGTTGAACTATCCAAAGGCTTAGTAAAGATGTCTGCAAGCTCATCAGCACTGGGCACAAACTTAGGATCAATCAGACCTTTTTCAAACATCTCTTATAATAAAATGATGTCTGATCTCTATATGTTTGGTCCTAGAGTGCTGGACTGTTTTTGACAATGCAAGAAGCTGAAGCACTATCCATTAACAATGGAGTCTTAGTCTCTGTAATGCCAAATCCAAAAGTTGGTTTTGAAGCCAGAGTACCTGAGATGTACAGCTTGCAGCAGCAATGTACTCTGCTTCCGCAGTGGATGTAGCAACTGAGGTCTGTTTCTTGCTCTGCCAAGAAATTAAGCAATTGCCTAGGAATTGGCATCCACCAGAAGTTGATTTCCTGGTCAACTTACACCCTGCATAGTCACTGTCAAAAAGCAACTAATTTACCAGAATGGTTGGTAGAATACCATAAACCTAGAGATGGAGTGCCTTGCAGATATCTAAAGATCCTCTTGACTGCAATCAGATGAGACTCTTTAGGTGCAGCCTGAAATCTGGAGGTAGAGGAACCAGTTTCCCACACTTGCTGTTTTCTTGAACTGAAGAAGCTCAAGCTGCATGGCATCAACCCATCCATTGTCCTTTAAAGCAATGTGATAATTCTTTGGCTCTTGCTGACTGATGAAGAGAGCATAGAAGCAGAAATTTGACAATTGACTTCTTGTTGATACACCGCAGTTATATCACCAATGATTTGAGACATGGGGTGATTCTTCAGATCTTGATATACAATGAGATCTGTGCAAGTGTTTGTACCGGTTCAGCAGCAACAGATGGTGATGGTGAATCATTTCCTTGAAACCAATCAGTGGATGGTAATTCAAAGGAAGTTGAATTCGAAGAAATCTCATCAGCATTTGTTGTGGATGGTGCTATTGGCGCTACAGGAACATCAGGTCTAGTTAACTCAGGCAGCTGATCACTAAACCTGAAGAGGTGAGTACTGCAATCATCATCATCAGCAGTACCACCAGGTGGTGAACTGTTGACAGGAGCAACAGCGGAGTTTGATAAGGAACATATTGCAGTATGTCCAGATCAAATAACTCCACAGGACTTTGTGGAATCTTGTCCTTTGGAGATTCATTAAACTAACATGTAGAGTTTCTTCAACCATCTTTGTTCTGCAGTTGAAGACTCTGTATGCTTTGCAAGTAGATGAATAACCAACAAAGTATCCTGCATCCACCTTAGGATCAAATTTGTGGAGTTGATCCTTTGTGTTGAGAATAAAACAGGGACACCCAAATGCTTTGAAAAATGAAATCAGTGGAGCCAAATGATGGAGAACTTCATATGGAGTCTTCATCAACCTCTGATTTACTAACACTCTATTTTGCACATAACAAGCTGTGTTGACAGCTTCAGCCCAAAAGGTCAATGGTAAACCTGAGTCAGCCAGCATGGACCTTGCAGCTTCAATGAGGGTCCTGTTCTTTCTCTCCACTACTCCATTTTGTTCCGGAGTCCTTGGAATGCTGAACTGCCTTTTGATTCCCTTTGAGAGATAGAAGTCATCAAGTGTATGATTTCTGAACTCAGTTCCATTATCTTCTAATACACTTGACTGGAAGGGAATACTGCTTCTCAATGTACAGCACAAAGTGGATAATCTTCTGAGCAGCCTCATCCTTTGAATGTAGAAAGAAAGTCCATACAAATCTGGAGTAATCATCCACAATTACCAGACAGTATTTCTTCTTTGCCATGCTCATTACTCTCACAGGACCAAATAGATCCATATGCAGTAATTGCAAGCAGGCAGTGGACTTGGACACTTCAATAGGAGGAAATGAGACCTTGTGCTGTTTTCCTTTTAAACAAGCAGTGCAAGTTTCATCACAGTGGAACTCCTTTATTGGTAAGCCTCTGACTAACTATTGTGGCTAAGCTGATTCATGTTTTTGAGATTAACATGACCAAGCCTCCTGTGCCATAGTTTAGATTCTTGAAAAGAGGCTTTGGAAAATAGGCAAGGATTACCTTTGAGATCTATCTTCTTAGAGAGATCTAAGGCATACACTCTTCCTGTCCTGTTGGCTTTCAGGAGAGTGTGATCATCCAATACCTTGTCAATCAGGGCAAAACTTTGGATGACAGAATCCTACAGTTTTGACTTGTGAAAAGGGCAACATGGCCTTTATCACACATTTGACTGACACTCAAGAGGTTATACTTGAGTTTTTCCACATGATTAACATCATCAAATTTGATTTCTCCATTGGAGACAAAGCCCTTACCGATGATGTAACCCCTAGCATCATTGCCAAAAGAGACAAATCCCTTCTTTCCTTGAGAGTAGTCATGAAGAAGAGAGATGTTCCCAGTCATGTGCATGGATCCCCCACTGTCTACATACCAGATGCTATTTTGGCATGTTGAAGAACCCTGCAATAATAACAATCAGTTAGTTTTAGAGACCCAAACCTTTTTGGTTTTGGGCCTGGTCTCATCAATAGATGGTAAACTAGCATGTTTATTTGTAACAACAGCCTGAGAGGAAGAAGATGGTGCAGAAGAGAGTTTTGGCTTAGACCTCCTTTTCTGTGGTTTCAACATAGGAGAATCTAGTTGGTTAACTCTACCCAACAGATGTGTTTACCATCATCACCAGCTGTGTCTGATTTTGTGATAAAGCTTTCAGCTCATCAGACACATAGCTAGTGGAGTTAGATAAGGTCCTATGTTGCACCTTCTTCTTTTGAGCACCCTCAGCTGTCACCTGTTTAACTCCTTCCTTTTTGAATTGCTTTAAGGACTTAAGGGTTACAGGATTTGATGTTGCTGATACAAATGTGTCTCAAACTCATTTTTCATTTTTACCATTTTCTCATTAATTTCTTCCCTTGTTTGAGTTTGGAACCTCTTTTGTACCAACAATCATCTGTAAGATGATTGAACAAACCACATACTTCACATGGTTTCTTCTTCATCTTAGGTTGATCATCAACTAAAGATGGTGAAGCAACAGAAGACTTGTTCTTCAATGCTTTGGAAGCATTGGTTGCTTTCTTGACAGCATCTTTAGTAGTCTTCAAACTCTTTCTACTGCCAGTTTTCTTCTCTTCAGTACTGACAGCAGTTGAAGTTTGAACTTCAGGAGTTGAATCCTGCTCTCCAGTCCTTTCAGGACCTTCAGGATTGACTCCTGAGTTGATCAACTTATTGATCATGTGAATGTCAGCATTTGGACCATCAACATCAGCTGATAGGTTCAAAGAGGACTTGATACTGACTGCTACTTCTGATTGTGCTGTATTAGAAGGTAGATCACATGACTTGATGGATTGGTTATCACTCTCACCATCAGATTCTACCTCTGCTCTTGGGGTAAAATCTGTAGGTGGAGCAGTGTGATTGTAACCAATTCCAAACTTCACATTTGAAGCAGATTGCTTACTAAGAAGCATTTCAAAACCTTTGCATGATTGTACCCATCTATCACACTCGACCTGGTAACTGCAAGGGTTTCTTTGAGATCTTTGTACTTCTCTAAAAGTACATCTTCTCTAGCCTTATCATCAATTATTTTGCAATTCAGTTTATAAACCTCATCATTTTTATCTTGAGCACAAACTCAAACTCAGCTTTGTTTTTGGAAATTATTTGTTCTAGCTCAATGTTCTTATTAATTAAAGCTACATTTGCTTCTCTAATAGAAGCAAATGCTGCTATGCATTGTTCAGAACATAATTTGGCTTTTGCCTCAGAGGATACCTGTGATACCTGTGGTGTAGAGGCATTGGAAGATGAAGTATCAGCAGACTCCAAAGCCATAAGAGCTAGATTCCCAAAGGGACTGTCACCACCATGTTGACCAGCACCTGAGAACAGTTGATCATGACCAGACAAGTCATCTGGTAAACTGCTCCAGTCAACAACTCCTGGGGTGAAGAAGCTGTGTTGTTGAGATGAAGGTTGTTGATGAGATAGAGAAGGCTGAGGTTCTGGTAATGCATGAGGTTGTGGTGTCATAGGAACTTGAACTTGACTTGACTGTGGCATGTAATAACAAGGGTACTGATAAGGCATTTGACCCTGAGGAACAAAATATGCCGGAGATTGTTGTTGAGGATGATGACTAGATGTGACAGGATGTTGCCCTCTGTTTTGTTGACTGTTGCCAGGAAAAGTCACAAAGGATGCAGTAGAGTTTGATCCAGTTGATCTACACTCTCTAGCAAAGTGTCCAAGCCGTTGGCATTTGTGACACCTCAACTTGCTCTTGTCAAAACCAACTTTGGTTTTGCCAGAGAGTCCTGGGAATTTTCTTCCAGTTCTTTTGTAGAACTTCTGAGATCTGATATTTATCAAGGCCATTTGGCTCAAATATCCATCTCTTCTAAGTCATCATCAGCAATCCCCTTGAGATCATCCATAATGAAACATAAGTTGTCATTATTACATCCAGTGAACTGACCATCAACACTTACAAATGCAGAATTAGAAGTGCTCGAAGAGAAATTAATATGCTCATCATACTGGCATTCAGATGCAGCATATTCTGACTCATGACCCACCAAGGCAGTGTTGCCTTGAATAAGTCTTCAGTGAGCTTTCCAGATGAAGACAGCTTTCTCTTCTGTTCTATCTCTCTCTCAAAAGTGAGCAATTTCCCATGGAGTTGGGTGAGAGATAGTTTGTCCAAACTTGCACTGGAGCGTAGGACAAAAGTATATGTGTCCCATCTCTCAGGCAGTGATCTGAGAAATCTGTTATTCATCTGAATATTGGTGTATTCAAGTTTGACCATTTTTAGTTCAGAGATCAAACAAGAAAACGCTCATATTGTTGAGTCAGTGTCTCACCCTTTCTATGAGAGAATGTCTCATATTGTTGGGCAAGAATTTCTCTATTATTTGCCAAGACCTCATCTGTTCCTCCAAATTGTTCTTTCAAAGCAATCCAGAGGTCATGGGCAGTTTCATGATGCATTAGCCCAGAATAGATTTCATTGGGCAAAGCCATGGCCAGAATTCCATGGGCTTTTGCATCAATCTCAAGCAACTTTTTATCCTCATCTGAATATTGCTCCCTCCTCTTCGGAACCATTTGATTGGTTTCCGGGTTATTCACCATAGGCTTGTGTGGACCATGTACCACTGATGTCCAACACCCTGCGCTGTTAACAGACAGGTGATGGAGCATACGTCTTTGCCATATGTTATACTCATTCCTAACCAGCATAGGAGGCTTGGTTGAGAACCAGTATTGTGAGGATCATTGGAGGGAGTGGTCATTTTCAGTTCAAAAACAGTTTAGTTCAAGTTTTTTAAAAAGTTTTAGACAAACCACAACAAACTCAATGAGAACCAAGAAAAGATCTCAGGATGAATGAGCAGAAATACAGAAAATTCAATCTCTATAACCGTTTCTTGCAAAAACAAAAGCTAATTCAATCAAACTTGGATCTAGAATAGCAGTTTCAATGATCAATTATTAGATCGATCAATGATTAACCAGCTCTGATACCATTTGACAGGATCAGTGATCACAAGTTTGATGTTTATCAGAATGTAAAGCAGCGGAATACACAAACGAATTAGACAAATTGTAGCAAGCAAACAATATATGTAAGCGTTAAGATCGCATACGGTTATAGGAGAGAATATGAATTTCTGATTTCTAGGAATGTTTATAGATGGAGAATATTTCTAATCAAATCAATCAAACATTCCATTCAATTGCTCATATCGCTCAATGATTACAATGGTTGTCACTCCTTATATAGAGTGCAACAGTCACTGCTGTTATCACGGAAAGTGACAACTGGCAGATCCAATATAGAAATAACTAAATCTTAACAAACTACTGAAATGTTCCACAACTACTGAGAACATATCAGCAGGTTAAGTACAAAATATAAAACTACTGAAACTACAACGACTGAAGAACAAGCTCTTCAGTCGTTTTACAAAACTACTGAAACATAAAACATAAAACTACTGATATCACAACTACTGAAGAAGTACTCTTCAGCAGTTGTGACAAACTACTGAGGCTTCAGTACTTGGTCTTCAGACTTTGACCTTCAGGCGTTTCATCAGCTGATGACTTCAGTAGATATCATCAGCTGATGTCTTCAGTCTTTGTCTTCAGACTTTGTACATCAGTTGTTGATCTTCAGTACTTGTGAACTCTTCAGCTGTTGTACTTCAGCACTTTGGTTCTTCTTCTGTTAAGGTCTTCAGCACTTGATCTTCAGCTGTTGAAGTCTTCAGTACTTGTCAAACTACTGATGAGGCTTTCAGCAGTTGTTGTGATACCGTGTGGGACTTAGAGATTTTCTGATCTTGGCTCATTGGTTCTTTTGGTCCAACAAACCCAAGAACAAAGGACCTTTTATATGTGAATAACACTAGCTATGTAAACACAAAACACAACATTATGGACAGCCATAAAGAGGCTGCCATAAACTACCTTTTTAAGCAGCAAAAGAGTCGAGATTGAGGAGGATATGTTCCAAGAAACGACTAAGGCATGAAAAGGAGGTCCTCTCAAGTTTGCATACCCCAAGCTCTATAGCAAAAACACCTTTGTTGCTAGGATTTTCACACCAAATCGCAAGAATAGGCTGCTGAAACACCCCCTTTTCAGCCTTGTCTTTCTTCTAAGATGAGAGCCTTGTCTTTCTTCTAAGATGAGAGAAAAAACTCTTTTTCTTGTGTGAGAGAGAAGAAGAAATAGGAGAGTGTGTCTAGTCATAAGTGGTTATGATTTTCAAAGGCAACAAAGACTTGTGTTGCCCTTGAGGTGGCCGAAACCATCTTTAAAAAATAACATTCCCCCTATTTTAAAACACCCACTAATAAATAACTAGTTGCATTATAAGTTGTATAATTAACCTCTTAATTATAAAACTTAAGCACACTATTATTATTTGATGTTATTTAACCAACTTAAATAACATTATAAATATATCCATATAAGTTATTCTTTCTCACATACAATTTATTTAGAAAACCAATTATCTAAATTGATGTAATGATTTAATTGTATGATCATATCATCAAATTAAATACATGTTGGTATTTGCTAAGCTTGTTATTGGGTATGACCCGACTTGGATCATGACGTATTAACCACATCAATGTTCTATGTGTCTTGGGCATAAAGGAACCAACAATTTTGTAATGATTAACAGTGTTGTTGATATATCAAATGGTTTGTTAAGTTATTTTGTTGCAATATTTTAGTAAATGTAATATATATTTTTATTTTTATGTGCCACGATTGACCAACTATGAGTGTTCCAAGAATGGGGCCCTACAACTTGGTATCAAAGCCAATGTTTAAGAGAATTAGGTAAATATTTTCAAAAACCTAATATAAACTAAGAATGGAACAAAATCGAAGGATGGCAGTCAGAGTAGCTACGTGCCAACAGGTATTTTCTTAATATTAACTAGTATTATGCGCACACGTTATTTGATTTATGTACTCTTAGTAGATTTAGATACTAATGTAGTCAGAATAGGACATGATTGTGGTATGAATACTAAAATAAGTGGCTAATCACACCTAGCCATTGTAATTAGGGTCTTACTAAACTTACCATAGACTGAGCTATTACCTTGAATGACCAAGTTGGTGTTTGGATCTAATATCATGTTTATAGGATGGCTAGAGGTAGAACTTTAAAGGCTTCACGAGGTGGAGGTTATGGTGGACGTTGTGGATGTGATGCTAGACCACGTGTCACGAGAGGCCAGGCTAGGGCTATTGAGACGGTTCATGAGGAGCCCGAAACCCCTCATTCGGAAGGTCGGGATGAGAGTGCTAATATGATGGCCTCGGTGAAGGATGTTGTTGTTGAGGAGGTTCACTAGGTCAGGCAGACAATCTTGTCATCTATGGTGACCGAAGTGATTAAAGATGTGAGGAAGGTGAGAGGAAAGCAAGGAATAAGCCCACGGGGAAAATAGCAACTGAAGACTAAGACGGTTGTTTTTACTAATGAGGAAAAGGAGGAAGAACTTGCACAAGATGAGACACGGGGGTCGCAATTATTGAGCCTTCTAGAGGTGTAAGCCCCCTACTTTCGATGGCAATGGCAATGGCAATGCTGCTGCTGCTCACCAATGGGCGAGGGAGATGGAGGTAGTGCTAAACATCAATGAGTGCAGTATGACAAGAAAGTGAAGTTTGCTACCCACTCATTCATGGATTTGGCCTTGTGTTGGTGGGAAAACCTTGTCCAAGCCGAGGGTAGTATGGAAATTGGGAGGATGAGGTGGAGCGAGTTGAAAAAATTGGTGATTGAGGAGTTTTGTCCTCATAGAGAGCTCGATTTGATCGAGAGGGAGTTCTTACGCCTCAAGGCGGGAACCATGACACACTAGCAGTACACCACCAAGTTCAATGAGATGGTAAGTATGGTGCAAGATCAGGTGATGCCTGTGTCATGAAAGATCAAAAGATACATTTAGGGTTTACCGGTGGATATTCTCAACACATGATCACCGCTCAGCTAAGCACGTTTAGGTCGCTGGTTGATCTTGGGAGGAGGTTATATGATGAGTGGGAGGTGGAAGTGGTTAATGTGAGCAAGAAGGTGGTTGTGACCGAACCAGAATGCGAAGCGGTTTGGCCGTGGTGGTGTCACTACAAGCAACAAGGTTGCCAGGGTGGATGATCGGCAAGTAGCCACACCCGGTGTGGGGACGAAGAGGTATGGTAAGTACGGAAAGGAGCATATGGGAGAATCTAGTTGGGGATTGAATGTATGCTTTAAGTGTGGGAAGCCTAGTCATATGGCAAGAGAGTGTAAGGTGGAAAGGTGTTTTAACTATGTTGAGAGGGTTACGTGAGTAGGGACTGCAAGAAGCCAAGGGCTGATAGTTCTGGGGAATGAAGAAAGAAGGTAATGAAGGGTAGAAGGCAAGTACTATAGCATTCACGATGACTTGGGAGGAGGCTAGGACAAACCCCTAACGTTATTTCAAGTACGTTTCTAGAAAACCAAACTCTTGTTTGTGTGTTCTCTGATTCTGGTGCTAGTAGGAGTTTTATTTTTACTGCCTTTAGTGCTAATTTTCCTATTACAAGTAGAAGCATGATGAGCCTTTCGATGTAGAAACTACCATAGGTAAGTCTACCCAGATTTCTGATCTGATTGTATGTTGTTACATAGAATTAGATGGTTATAAGTTTCCTACTAGACTATTTGTGTTGACCTTAGGCGGGTCTGATGTACTCCAAGGAATGATTGGTTGGCGGCCTATGAGGCGAATATCATGTGCTGCAAGAAGATGATCCACCTGACAGTGCCTAATGGGAGTTCGTGACAATCTATGATGATCGGGTTACTACGATCCCGAAGATGATTTCGATGGTGGTGACGGGGAAGTGCATAAGGCGTGGTTGTAGTCCTTGTTTGACCTATGTAAAGGATGTGGATGTGTTAATACCATAAATATCCCATGTAGCGGTTGTGTGTGACTTTCCCAATGTATTCCATAATACTTAGCAGGTGTGCCACCGGAGCGTGAGATCGAGTTCCAAATTGATTTAATAGTCAGTGCTCAACTTGTCGCTAAGGCACCATATCATTTGGCTCCAAAAGAGATGAAGGAACTAATGTTTCAACTACATGAGTTACTTGATAAGGGGTTCATTAGACCGAGTATCACTCCTTGGGGGTGCACCAGTCTTATTTGTTAAGAAGAAGGACGGTAGTATGAGGACGTGCATCGAGTATTGTGAGTTAAATAAGTTGATGGTGAAGAACATATTTCCTCTACCCATAATTGATGACTTGTTTGATAAGCTCTATTGTGCCAGTTGGTTCTCAAGGATATATCTCCGATCTGGCTATCATCAATTAAAGGTAAAGGAGCAAGACATTCCTAAACCAGCTTTTCGCATGGGTTATGGACATTAACAGTTCCTTGTGATGTCCTTTGGTTTGACCACCACACCAGCTGCTCTTATGGATTTGATGAATCAAGTGTGTGGGTCGATGTTGGATAAATTAGTGGTTGTGTTTATCGATGATATCCTGGTCTATTTAAGGGGTGAGTAGGAGCATGCCGGTCATATTCGAGAGGTGTTAGAGACACTAAGAAGGAAGAAGTTTTATGCCAAGTTCTGGTTGTGAGAAGTATAGTTCTTAGGTCACATGGTGAATCCTAAAGGGATTATGGTTGACCCAGCGAAAATGGAAGCGTTGATGAACGGAAGTCTTCAAAGACACAATCCGAGAGTCATAGTTTCTTAAGATTGGTGGATATTGTAGAAGATTCCCTCAAGACTTTTCTAAGATAGCTTCCCTATTGTCTAAGTTGACCCGTAAGAATGTGAAGTTTATATGGGGTTAAGAGCAAGGTAAAGCTTTTGAAGAGTTAAAGACAAGTTGTCTCAAGCTCCTATCTTGTCACTACCCAAAGGAAGCGAGGATTTGGTGGTCTATTTTGATGCTTCTTACTCGGGATTCGGTTGCATGTTCATGCGGCAAAGAAAGGTTATAGCCAACGCATCCCGTAGTTGAAGGTTCACGAGGTTAATTACCCTACTCATGATTTGGAGCTAGTAGTTGTGGTCTAGGCATTATAGATTTGGAGGCATTACCTGTACGGGATGAAGTGCACTATCTTCACACATAACAAATCTTATAATGGATTATGATTATGAAGTCCTTTACCATCCGGGCAAGGCCAACGTAGTGGTGGATGCCCTTATCCAAAAGGAGAGATCCGAGCGAATTCGGGTGATAACTTATCAACAAGTTATGACCTTTGATGTGAAGAAGCATGTTAGGGAATTTAAGGATGAAGCGCTGAAAGAAGACCGAATTAACTTCGAAAGAATGAGAGGTCTAGTCACGGAGTTAGGTGAGAACACTCTCGGTGTTAAAACCCGATCCCGGCAGATGTAAATTCCTCATTATGGGGACCTATGTAGGAAGGTCATGGATGAGGCTCATAATACTCGATACTCTATTCATCCTGGTGCTACAAAGATGTATCACTATGTGAAGAAAGATTATTAGTAGTCGGGTATGAAGTGCGACGTGGTGGAGTATGTGAGTAAGTGCCTTACTAGCTTGCAAGTGAAGGCAGAGCATCAAAAGCCATATGAGAAGATTCAACCTTTGACATACCCAAGTGTAAGTGCGAACATATCACCACGGACATCATTACGAAGCTACCACGTATCGTAAAAGTGTTGATGCCATATGGGTGATAATTGATCGTCTGACGAAGAGTGCTCGCTTCCTACCGATCTATGAGGCGTGTTCATCCGAGAGATTAGTGGATCTATTCATTAAGGATATTATAACTTGTCATGGTGTATTGGTGTCTATTGTGTCTGACTGAGACACTTAGTTTACATCCAAGTTTTGGAAGAAATTTCATGATGCAATGGGAACGAGGTTACACATTAGCATGGCTTATCATCCACAGACGGATGGTCAGTCTGAGAGAACCATTCAGAGGCTTGAGGATATGCTCCCAGCATGTGACATTGATTTTGAAAGAAATTAGGACAACCACTTACCATTAGCCGAATTCTAATACAATAACTATTATCATGTCAGCATTGGTATGTTGCCTTATGAGATGTTATACGGTAAGAGATGTAGAAGGCCCGTATGTTGGGGTGATATTGGTCAGAAGGAGTTGGGCAATATTGAAGTGATTGAGGCTACGACTAAGAAGCTGGAAAGGATCAAGGCCTTTATGAAAGCAGCCAAAGATACGCAAAAGTCGTATGCTGACAAGAGACGTAGACCGATTGAGTTCAAGGTGGATGATAAAGTTGGAAATGGATTTGGGGACTAAACTATGATGTTAATTACAAGTTAGTTGTTCCTGCACACAAATAGTACCCCTACGCCTAGAAATGTGCCAAAATTGCCTAAGTAATTACCCATGCGCTCACTACCTGAAAGCCTAAGTGTCCTTGCATCTAAGTCAGGCTCATGTGCCTGCATATTGCCCATGCATCTACAATTTGGCCCAGGCGACTAAGTGTTGGTCATGCACCTGTATAGTGCTCATGCGCCAAGAATTTCCCCATGTGCCTAAGTGTTCCATGTGCCTAAGCATCCACGCACCCGCATAGTGCCCCTACGCCTATAGAATTTGAATTATTTCTGAAATTTGGAAGAAAGGAAGTTTTAGGCTATGACTTGGGATGTTCTCGGGGATGATGTATGATGATTATATGATGTTGTAATGCATGGTTATGGCTTTTTTTCTTTATGTTCCTTATTACGTATTATTCCATGGCTTTACGTGGTTTGTTAATGCTAATTAACGAAAAGTGTTATGTATGATAGTGGAAGTTTAATAAACCTGGAACATAAGGAAGAATGAGAAAAATAATGAATGAGTGTATGAAAAGTCTTGCAAGCAAAAGAAAGGAGATACACACCCAATGAAGGGTGTTAACTCAACTGTGTGTGGTTTAGCTAACCTAGAACATGCACACAGGGGTCTAATCTTTATGATTAACCATGTGTATGGGACCCTTGTCGCTTGGCGTGGTTACCGGTGTCAGCTTTGTGCACAATGTTTGGGTCTATTTATGGACCTCAGGCATAGTAACCAGCTTCGTGCATAATATTTGGGGTATAGCACATGACATTGATCCGGATGAAAAGTGAAAGATAATGAATCAATGAATAAGGATGACATATGATGATGAATGATGATGAAAGATAATAATGACATTATCAATTTGTGTGTATGTTGTATGATCCCGAATGAAAGTAAAGAAAAGGTTTTAGATGAAAGTAAAGTATTATATATTTATAAATATAGAACTCACTCAACAATGCAAACTTTTATATATTTTCCCGTTGGCAGGTAATGGTAGTTGAGGATAGCATGGGTGCATCTGCTTGGAAAGTTTTGGATGGCATCCATTTTATGTTAAATGATATTTTTGCGTTGTAATGCAAACAAATGATATTGTGTAACAATTAACAATGTTGTATTGTTTTACAAAGCAATTATTGATATATGAAATGGTTTGTTAAGTTATTTTGTTGCAACATTTTAGTAAATGTAATTGAATGTTTTATATTTCATGTACGATGATTGACCAATTGTGAGCGAGGATTTGATGTTTACAATTTGGTGATGATGTTGGGTAACCACATTAGGTAGAAAATGATGATATTTTATTAGTTTTGATAACATTGGTTGTGAGAGAGGATTTGAAACGAAAAAGATCATTAATGGACTTGTGGATGTTCATTGGAGATTTCATATACATGTCTTTCAGAAATCTATGTCCAAAAGAAATATATGATAGAACGAAATCCCAATTACTACTTCTTCAACCATTTATGCATTATGTACTATTTGACAATTCAATATTTCTACTTATGTATTCAAAGGCATGATGTCTAACATAGGAGATGGTACAAGACACAAGTTTTTGATTTTCCTAAAATTCATTTAGTGTTTGATTAATTAAGCTTTTCTTTGATCTTGCTAGATTTGGCCAACCATGAAATTGTGTCACCATGATGCAAAGTCTAAACAAGTACCTCAATAAGAGAGATCTAAGGAATTGTTACAATGGTACCTTGTAACGCCCCATTACCGAGATGCTTACAGCTAGTCAATCATTGGACATACTATTATGAGGACTATGTACGTATGGAGTACTAACGGATTCTCCATTTTACCAGATCAAATAGTGCGGAATCCTATTTGATTGGCGATCCAATCAGTGAGAACGATAACCTAATCCATATAAAATTGAACTAAACGTTAAGAACGAGTAGGAAACGATGAGGAACGAACTATGAAGTTGGACAGTCTGCTAAGACGCTCTGGACGGCTAGGGTTTATGTGTATTCGAAGTACCTCTCAAAGTGTTTTGGTTTTCTATGAATTAGGTGGTATTTATAGGTTAGTGGTTTCAATTCTTACAACTGAACCATTAGCATGGCTCAGTCGGGCGATTGACTCATGCGATTGATCGATATGCACGACTGAAGGTTCAGTCGTGCGACTGAGTCAATTTTATGTCTCAATCATACGACTGATCCAGTATCCTTGTTCAGTCATGTGATTGGTCCATAAGCATGATATATTCATGCGTATAGTCCATAAGTATGGTCCATTAGCATGAATAATCAACCGACTAGGTTAAACATATTACTTAGTCACTATTGACTTAGAATTATGTACAACAACATCAAACCTATATAGGAAGTTCATATATATGAATTAAAAATATATAAAATCAAAACATATATCATAATTCATTACACGGTCACATTACACATATGTAAGACATGAAAGACTTTTACATTTAAGCTTAGAAACTAGG
Organism: Flaveria trinervia; assembly: GCA_025506515.1. Lineage (NCBI taxonomy): Eukaryota > Viridiplantae > Streptophyta > Magnoliopsida > Asterales > Asteraceae > Flaveria > Flaveria trinervia. The sequence continues at coordinate 28,186,107 of CM046456.1, forward strand.
AACATCATGTATCTACAAACTCCCCATTGGACCTACTTTACCCTATTATCTAACATTCTTCACATGCTTTTAAAATTTTTTGTACTTCTCTTCTCTGGTGACTCCTGCATGTATCTCAATTGCAAAGAAGAGCCTTATAATGTGTTGGAATTGAAGAGCTTGTACAATGTCTTGTGTATCATAGAACAGTGGCCACTTGTATAAAGTATAAACATCCTCAGCAGACAAGTTAGTAAGCCATATTGGGTCAACTACCCTAATAGTCTCTATCTTCCCATCTCTGATCAAAACTATGATTGCTTCCCCTATCCTCCAGTCATAATACCACCATTTGAAATGTGAAGTGAAGTCCTGAGGCATTTCCCGTAATGGAATCTATGACATTGTGCATGGAGGACTCCATTTCAACATTACTTTAGGCTTTCTAGATATAGGAACAACTTGAGACTTATGAATGAACCTCTAGGTAGTTGAGGCCTCAAGTTGGTGTGGTATTCTTTCTTCAATGCGGCTTCGAACCATCCTGACATGTTTCTTGGGTTAGCCTTCAACAAATCTAAGCATCCTAGTCGATTGACGTCAAAACCTGGAAAAGTCTTCACATCATGTGGATATCTGAAGTACTCAATCCCTTTCTCCTTTTTAACAGCATAGACTTCCATGTCTTCAAAATATGCCCATGCGAGAATCTTTCCTGACACTTTCTCATATGTTTTGACTCTGTAAAAGTTTGGTGTAGGGGGTGCATGCTGGGCTTTCATCTTAGCAAAACAAGCTGCCCATTCAACTTTCTTAATATCAACATTGGCATCTAAAGCTTGGGCTATACTTTCATCTTTTCCTTTTTCTTTTTCCATGTCATCCAACTTATCAAAAGTATCACTGCCAAACGTTTCAACCAAGTTGGCGATAACATTTCCTTACCGGTCAGTGTACTATAGATGGTAATCAATAGTGACATCCTCTATCTCTATCTCATCCATGTCTTTTAGCTCCCCGTCACTCAAACATCAACTTTCGGAGCATCTTTAACAATCTCATCAGGATTCAGTCTAAACATTTCAGCAACTTGCTCGTCTGTTAGAACATGGATGATCTCTCCTTCCTCAGGAGTACATCTCACAGATCTTCTTACGATCCCTTGCAAATCAAGAATCATAATGAGTTGAGTCCTGACTTACTGAAGCGGGACGACATCATATTCATCTAGCTATTGAGCTTCATCTGTTCGATTTAACATTCAACACATCACACACTAATCATTAATGAAGACATTTAAACATAAATAATCATTAATTACATTAAGGTAATACACAACTCAAGTACAAAAGTTTCAAATACATAAACATCTAATCATTACTTTTGCCTTGATCAGCTGTCCCTGTAGCTTGAGGAGTTGAGGACGAGGCTCTTTGATCGTGATTTCGCTTGGTGGGCCTCTCGTTTGCTGATGGATTTAAGGCTGATGCAGATGCCTCACCTTCTTTGTCATCCTCATCATCATCATCGCCTCACTTTCCTTTTCCACTTCCTCCAGCTTGTTCCTCATCCTCATCTTCTTCTTCATGAATAAACTCATCATCATCATCCACATCATCACCATCTTTAACTTTCAAAGGCTCTCTCTTTGATCCCTTTAGCTTTAGGAAAATACTTTTATTCTTCTTCTAAAGTCCTTCAATCCTTTTCACCGATGCCAACACCAACTCGTTTTGACTCTTTAATGCTTGGTGGGCTCGGCCTAAGGCTCTCTTATACTACGCGTTCTTCTCAGTTAGCTGAGCTATTTTCTTTGCTTGAGCGGAATTCACCAACATCAGCTGGTTCATTTGTGTATCCCTCATATTATCAGTAGCAATCAGCTTTAGTACCATGCGATTGAGGCTTGCCAGCTACTCTTCTAACCCGACCATGGGTAGAGTAGGTCTAGGTGTAATTGTGGATTGGGTGGAGGGACCAGCTTGGTGAGTGGTTGTGGTAGTGGTGGATGTGGTGAAAATAAGAGGAGGAATGTTAATGGATTGAGGTGGAGTAGTGTTGGTATTGAGGGTGTGGTGTAAGTAGGAGTATGAGTGGTGGTTGTAGTAGTGGCTGTGGTAGTGGTAGTGGGTGAGGTAGTTGTGGTGATTGTGGTAGTGGTGGTAGTGGCTATGGCAGTGGTGGTAGTGGCTGTGGCAGTGGTGGTAGAAGATGTGATCAATGTAAATCTTGGCCTCTTACTTTTTTTTCCATAAGGATGTGCCATCCTCTTCTTCCTGGAGCCCTTTGCTGTAGAGGCTCCCCTTGAGCTAGTAGACTGGTCAGGTGTGTAGGTGGGATCAATGACATCAGTCTCATCACCTTCAGTACCAGTTGGGCGTCCACCGACCGCCTCTATCCCCTTCTCAGTGACAACAACCCGACTCCCGACAGTCCTAACTAGAGGCTCATCATCAGACACCTCTTCTTCATCTATGAAGAAGTCAGGGTGGATAGCCACATGCTCAGATCCACCAGGAGCGTCAGATGTACCAAGGGGAGATGGTGGAGATATAGTAGAAGTATCAGTGCCCTTGGTTAACTTGGACCAGCATCTCCACCACCATGACTGTCATCAACATCAACATCATCGTTGTCGTCTTCATCGTTGGGTGCTATTGGGTTTGTTGGACCATTAAGATAGTTGTTTAACCATTTAAATAAGAAAATGCAGCATAAAGAAACCTTAATATTATGTTTTGTAAACTGAAATTTAAAGAACATAACTTGATATCAACAAACCCAAGAACATAGGATCATATATATGTGTATGAACTAGCTATCAAGAAGAAATAACAACCAAAAGCAACACATACAAACTACATTTGTAGAGCTGCTGAAGAACGTGATTTTGATGAAGAGAATGAGGTTCTTGAATGACCAAAACACCAAGCAAAGATGTCCTCAAGCTCCCATACCCACAAGCATCAAGCAAAGACCTTTCTTGCGAGGATTTGTACACCAAAACCACCAAGGAACCTGCTGAAAATCCACTTCCAGCCGTGTATTTTCTTCAAAATGGAGAGAACTTTTGTTCTTGTGGTTCTTGCATGTGAGAGAGAGAAGAAGGTGGAGTGTGTGTAACTAGTTAATGAGTTATGTTCTTCCAAGACACAAAAGGAACCAACCCCTAAAGAGGGGCGGCCGAAATGTGTCAAAAGATGGGGTCCCCCCCCAAATCTATTCTCCATTTTCAACAAGTTATTTATTTAGTTACATAATTAACCTTTTAGTTATATAACTCATACACACTTTTATTATTTGATGTTATTTAACCAACTTAAACAACATTACAAACAATACCCATCAACAAAATATCCTTATAAGTTGTTCCATCTCGTATGCAATTTATTTTGAAAACCTATTTTCTAAATTGGTGTATTTATTTAATTGCATGATTACATCATCAATTAAATATCAATTGGTGTTTGCTAAGCTTGTTATTGGGTATGACCCGACATGGATCATAAAGTACTAACCACATCAATGTTCTATGTGTCTTGGGCAAAAAGAATCCAAGAATCTCCCACTTGCACAAGATTCATAGAAGATTGATGCAAGCAGTAAATACCGCCTAAAAACGGTTTACTACCCTTAATACGCATGACTAAAAGCCATTCATTAACATTATCCCCTTCAAGTATCCAACTTGAAATGATTTAGGTGAATAAAGCATTTATCCTTTTGTTACAGATGTCATCTTAAATCCAAGGACAAAGAATGATCATTCCTTGTTGATTTAAATTAATAATGCCTTAGACATCTTGGTCTCAATGAATAAGAGGAACAAATTCCATCTTGACTATATACATTTCTCACAATCACCTCGTGTCACACCTGAACATAGCCTTATGTACTGTCCATTATTTCAGAGCAGTGACGAACTAGCTCAAGGTATAACATTTGGTAAATATTAAAAACCAATATGTATCTGAGGTCGAAGGATACCAAATGATATTCACCTTTACTCAAATTTACTTATGATCAATCTAGAAGATTCCATGTAGTAAAATTTGAGATGCGGGTCAGTCCAATATTTTTATGTGACAAATATCTATGAACTTTGGCAGCAACCAATTGCTCTATATTCATGCCTTATGAATATATACCAATCCATGTTCATAATAGTCTTATGTTGATATTTGTTCCCACAAACATGACCAACTATGGACATTTAGAATAATAAACATATTCATCGATGTATACATGCTAAAATGAATATAACTCAAAAATCCTAAGTACATAAAGAGTTAAATATTACATTGGTCCAAACTTTTAAATAATAAATAGACCATTTCAATCACTAGAATATCGAAATCCTAAGGCACAAGTATGACTTTCATGCTTTGCCCTTTCAAGGAGCTTCATGAGTGGATCCGCAATGTTTTAATAGGTGTGAACTTTATGAATACATATCTTTCCCTTTTCAACTTTTTTCCTTATGTAGTTGAATCTCCGCTCAATGTGCCTAGTCTTTTGATGTGCACGGGGTTCCTTCATTTGTGTAATCGCACCCTCGTTATCTAAAATGATTTCTAGGGGGTCTTGAATGGTAGAGACCATCCCTAGATTGGCGATAAATTTCTTTATCCATGTAGCTTCCTGAGCTGCTAATGAGGTGGCTATGTATTTTGATTCTGTAGTGGACAATGCTACCACGTCTTGTTTTGAACTCTTCTAGGACACTGCTCCTCCATTCATAATGAAGACATACCCCGATTGTGATCGAGAATCATCTCGATCAGTTTGGAAGCTCGCATCTGTGTAACCTTTACGACGAGTTCCTCTTCACCAGACCTGGATATTATAAACATATCCTTAGTCCTCCTAAGGTATTTCAAAATACTTTTAACAACCATCAAATGGCTATTACCTGAATCTGCTAATATCTGCTTGTCATGCTTAACGCGCATGACACGTCCGGTCTAGTGCATATCATCGCATACATGATGGATCCTATAGCAGACGCATATGGGATGTCCTTCATTTGATCTTGCTCATCCTTTGAGCTTGGACATAGAGATATACTCAATATTGTCCCTCTTTGAATAGGTACCATACCTTTCTTAGAGTTTTCCACCTTGAACCTTTTCAAGACTTTATCAATAAATGCACTTTGGTTTAGACCTATCAACTGCGTTGATCTGTCCCTATAGATCTTTATTCCCAAAATATTGGCGGCTTCACCGAGATCTTTTATGAAAAAACAACTTCCAAGCCAGGTTTTAACACCTTCCATGGTTGCAATATCATTTTCAAAAAGTAATATGTCATCAACATACAATACTAGGAATGTAATTATGCTCCTCCCACTAGCCTTCGTATATACACAAGCCTCATCAGCATTCTTGATGAAATCAAATTTCTGTATCTCTTCATCAAAATGTTGATCCAACTCCTCGATGCTTGTTTAAATCCATAGATTGATCTCTTTAACTTGCATACTTTATTAGGATGTTATGGATCGACAAAACCATGAGGCTGAACCATATGGATAGTCTCTTCAACATGTCCATTAAGGAAAGCAGTTTTGACATCCATTTGCCAAATCTCATAGTCATAATATGCAACTATGGCAAATAATATCCTAATTGACTTTAGCATTGCCACAGGCGAGAAAGTTGCATAACAATCAACCCCTTGAGTTTGAGTGAAACCTTTTGCTACAAGTCTTTCTTTGTAAGTATCCAAGTTTCCATGCACATCCGTTTTCTTCTTGAAAACCCACTTGCATCCAACCAGTTTGGAGTTAAGTGGAGGGTCAACCAATTCCCAAACATGGTTGTCATACATGGATTGCATCTCAACGTTCCTGGCTTCTAGCCATTTGTTACAATCCGAATTGGACATTGCATGATGGTATGTGGTTGGCTCATCGGAGTCGACCACATAGCATCCATTCATGAAAGATCCATATCTTTCAGGTGGAATGCTAACTCTACCAGATCTGCAAACGTTATGTGCGTATTGATCAACCTCTTGATCATCATCAACAACCTCTTGCTCATTGCCAGTGTCAACCAAACATGTATCGGCTTGTGCATCTTGATCCTCATCAAATTCCAGTGTTCTATACGTTATTCCTTCCATAAGGAACTTAGCTTCCAAGAACTCTGCCTTTCGAGCAATAAATTCCTTTTGCTCTGTTGGATCAAAGAAGTAGTATCCTATACAATCTTTGGGATATCCAACAAATATACAATTAGTGGATCGAATTTCCAACTTGTTTTGGGTGTTTAGTGTAACATAAGCTTCACAACCCCATACATTTAAATATGATAGCAATGGAACTCTTCCATGCCATTTTTCAAAAGGTGTCGCGTCAACATTCTTGGTCGGGGCCATATTCAAAATACGATTCGCGGAGAGCAATGTGAAACCCCGAAATGATAGAGGTAGTGAGCTTATAGCCATCATAGATGGAACCATATCCAATAGGGTTTGGTTTCTCCATTCAGACACACCATTATGTTGTGGTGTTCCAGGTGGAGTAAGTTGTGAGACGATCCCACAAGTTATTAGATGATCCTGAAAATCCTCACTGAGGTATTCACCTCCTCTATCTAAACAAAGAACTTTGATAGTTCTATTGAGTTGATTTTCTACTTCATTCTTGAACATTTTGAACATTTCAAAAACTTCATACTTATGTGTCATCAAGTACACATAACCATAGCGACTGTAATCATCGGTAAAAGTAATAAAGTATGTTTCACCATTTCTTGTCATTGTCTTAAAAGGACCACATACATCTGAATGTATGATTCCCAATAATTCTTTTGCCCTATCGTTAGTACCACTAAAGGGTGACTTGGTCATCTTACCCTGTAATCAAGATTCACACTTAACAAATGAAACATTTTCATTTGTTTTCAAAAGACCATTCTTTTGAAGTGTTTGAATCCAATTCTTGTTTATGTGACCAAGACGACAATGCCAAAGATAAGAATCACTTAAACCCATTTTAAGTTTCTTGGTGGTTGTTTGGTATAATGAGCTATTATAGGATGAATCATCAGGAACCAATTCATAGATCCCATTAAAAGGCATAGCCTTGAAACAAAATACATCATCCATACAAACATAAATACCATTGTTAACAAGCTTTAATTCATAACCATATTGTTTTAAACAGGAGACAGAAGTTATGCTCCTAGTCAAACTAGGAGCATACAAAATGTTCTTAAGAACAACTTCCAAACCATTTGAAAGTTTCATAATATTGTCCCTTTGGGCTTCGACATCAACTTTTGATCCCTTGCCTATGTAGAGACTTGTGTCTCCCTTCTTGAAGTGCTTAATTCTTTTGAACCCCTGCAACAAATTGCATATGTGAGTTCCACATCCGGTATCTAATACCCATGTGTTTAAAGAAATAAGATTTAAACCAATATGAATCATGAAAGTTGTAGAACATCCTAACATCCCTCTTGTTTCTCAACTCTTTGAGATAGGTTGAACAATTCCTTATCCAATGTCCTATCTCACCACACTCCAAGCATGGATCATTCTCCATTACCTTAGGCTACTTAAGCTTAGGCTTTGGAGGTTCCGCTTTAGCCTTCCCTTTACCCTTGCCTTTGATGTACCCCTTTCCTTTGGCAACATTTGCCTTGGGATTAGGGAATGGCTTTTTCTTATTGCCTCGGTCATGGATGGAGAGAACAGGTAGAACCTTTCTACCCATCCCTGCCTCGGCTGTTTTGAGTATTGCGTGAAGCTCACCAATGCTCTTGTCCCACCCGTTCATATTGTAATTCATTATTAATGTCTCAAACCTTTTGGTTAGACCATTAAGGATAAAATGTGTGGCCAACTCCTTTGAGATGGGGCGATTAAGCCTCTCGAGGCGATCAATGTGGCTTTTCATCTTAAGAACATAAGATGATACCGATTGGGTCTCCTCCATGCGATATGCGTGAAGCGCTCAAACCATTTCGAAGCTCTCTACCCTAGCTTGTTGAAGGAACATTTCCTTTGGCTGGGTAATTATGTCATATGACCCAAGATGCTCCAAATCCTTTTGGAATTTGGAAATCATAGTTCCCAACATGAGGCTGGAAACCTTCATGGAATCCTCAGTTTACTAAAGCCAATCGTTATAGGCTTCAACATCCCCAGGGTCGGGTTGGTCAGGAATGGGATTGTCAAGGACATAGGCCTTTTTTCTCTTTCTTAAGAACAATTCTCAAGTTTCAAAACAAGTCCATAAAGTTGTTATGGTTAAGACGATCCCTCTCCAAGATGTTTCTCAACAATAGGATATGGACAGTTGGGGTGGTAGCATTATTGTTTGTGGCCATTTCTACAAAATTTACAAAGTTCATATTAGTATTCTAAAAATTTCATTTTAACCATTAATACCCTTTCCAAGTCTCATAGACAATTAATAATTAAAATCTAGAATCCGACGGTACATTTAAATCATGATTAGGTGACCTTTATCCCATTATTTAAATTAACAAGGTAGTCAACATTTGACAATTGCAACCTTTTGCAACTTCTAGCCTTATGGAATCGGTTAGTTGGCATGTAAAATCCCATCAACACCATTGTATGCCATGCTTCGGTGACCCTATGCACATGGTTTCCAATTCAAGTCGTCCTACTTACACACGCATGTGAGTTTACGCATACAAGTGGTTAGGTGACCTTTATCCCATAAATACGTTAAGCCCACCTCAAACACACAAGTTCCCTAAAAGTGGTTAGGTGACCTTTATCCCACAAAAAGTTCTCAAGTGATTCGAGTGTTAAATTTAGTTTCCAAAGGGATTTTAGTTTCCATTAAATTTAGTTATGAAAACTATATGTACCTTGTATTTGCATGCTTTCAAATACATGGCACCCTATGGTTCTCTTTTTAGTAAAACCCCTTTTTATTAAAATCATTAATCCTTTTAATAACTTTTTATTAGTCACTTAATGATTAGGAACCATAAATATTCAGCTTGTAATGTTTGTTAATTAGTTTGTAAGCACATCCAAATATCAAACAACCATCATATAACAAACAACCAAACAAGCATAATCAAACAATCACACATGCATAACCATAGCCACTATGTTAACAACACTTGTTTGCCATCACAAGTGTTGTCATTTGGTCTTTCCTAAGGGTTGAACACAACACAAAAGATGGGATCTCCAAAGACCCCCACTTGAAGTTTCATCCAAATGCTTCAAGTCCTTCTCTTTGTGTCTTTCGTTTGTGCTTCTAACTTGTGCATCTTCTGTTACCAAATTTTTTTCCTAATACAATTTTTTTATTAAAAAAACACACTTAATCTATCTATTACATCACCATCGAATGAATAAATAAATTACATCCAAATACAAGCACAAAAAAATAATATTACAACCCATCATGAATGAAATAAACCAAAACAAACATTCAACCAAAACCAAACCAACACAAGGTCAAGGTTAGGCTATGCACCAATATGAAACAACATATAAGAAAGAAAATAAATCCCCATTTCACCCTAAATTTTCAGCCAACATAAACCAAGAATTTAGGGTTTTTGTCCAAACAAAATACAATCAACCATTTGATAACTTTCTTTCAAGGTTTAATCATAAGCATGTAAGGTATAACCTTGAATGATTGGGGATTCATCATAAGATCACAAAACAACCCCTTTAAGGTTGTTAGAGTCCTATAAAACCTGGGAAGTCGGTTTTTCAGGATCAATAAACATCCGAGCATGTTCTTGACGGAAGGATGAACAACCAAAACCAAAAGTCAAATCAATAACACGAACTATCAAATATTGGTTTCATTGATAAAAACCTAACCATTACAAGCTCGTTACAACATAAGAATCAAGACTCTTGGCAAGGGAAGATCGAGCATGATCTCCCCTCTCATTCGGCAGCCCTAGGCTCCGGGCAGACTTCCTCTCAATCCTTCATCTCTCTAGACATTGAAACTGGTATATATAGGCCTCGGCCCATATTATATGCGACTGGGCCATTCGTGCGAATGGACCATGCGTATGGTTCAATCGTACAACTGGACCATGCGTATGGTTCAATCGTACGACTGGACCATGCGTATGGTTCAATCGTACGACTGGCCCATACTTATGGTTCAGTCTTACGAATGTCCCAATCGCATCTCTCAGTCGCACGGCTGGTCCATTAGCATGGCTCAGTCGTATGACTGAGTCTCATTCGCATATGCTCCTGCGAATGACCCAGTTTCATGTGTTTACAACATATCAGATGTATAACATTAAGCCTAGACTATTCGACAAGCGACGGCACACTATATATGACTATATATGCTCCAACAAAACCAATTTTACAAGGACAAAAGAAGCTAGTCATCCACATATCCGGCTCTAGATGCCAATGTTGGGTTTGTTGGACCATTAACATAGTTGTTTAACCATTTAAACAAGAAAACGCAACTGAAAAGCAACACATACAAACTACCTTCGTAGAGCTGCTGAAAAGCGTGATTTTGATGAAGAGAATGAGGTTGTTGAATGACCAAATACGAAGGAGAGGTGTCCTCAAGCGCCCATACCCACAAGCATCAAGAAAAACCCTTTCTTGCTAGGATATGTACACCAAAACCACCAAAGAACCTACTAAAAATTCACTTCCAACCGTGTGTGTTCTTCGAAATGGAGAGAACTTTTGTTCTTCAAAATGGAGAGAACTTTTGTTCTTGTGGTTCTTGCATGTGAGAGAGAGAAGAAGGTGGAGTGTGTGTAACTAGTTAAGGAGTTTTGTTCTTCCAAGACACAAAAGGATCCAACCCATAAAGAGGGGTGGCTGAAATGTGTCAAAAGATGGGGTTCCCCCCCCCCAAATCTATTCTCCATTTTAAACTAGTTATTTAATTAGTTACATAATTAACCTTTAATTATATAAATTATACACACTTTTACTATTTGATGTTATTTAACAAACTTAAACAACATTACAAATAATACCCATGAACAAAATATCCTTATAAGTTGTTCCATCTCATATGCAATTTATTTAGAAAACCCATTTTCTAAATTGGTGTATTTATTTAATTTCATTATTACATCATAACTAAATATCATTTGGTGTTGCTAAGCTTGCTATTGGGTTTGACCCGACTTGGATCATAACTTACTAACCACATCAATGTTCTATGTGTCTTGGGCATAAAGAATCCACCACGTACTACTATAGTCTCAACATCCAAATCGCTATCATCGTGACGCCATTTCTTGCGAGCAGGCACCACGTAGTCTGCATTAGCCACATGCCCAAACAATTGCCTGACTGGGGGCTTCATCTGGTTCCCCTGGTAGACCTTCATCCTACCCAATGTAGTGTCATCCATAACCTCCAGAACTATAGCATCATCTTTCTCTTTCGGCAGCAGAGGAAGCTTCTCGTCAATGATCTTCTGTAAAAACCTTGGGTTCATACAGAAGCCTTCCTTGCCCTTTCCCTTGATGTTCTCTATTATGTAAGCAAATAGCATATGGCAGAAACTAAACGGGTGGTTCAGTACCAAAGCAACATATTCGTTCTACATTTGATCTCATACCTCATCAAACCCTCCTTTCCTTGAAGCTATGCACTATAGAATGACATGAGCTATGTAATTGAACTAGGGGCACAAGTTGCTCTTGTTGAGCACACCTGTATTGATGTCCCCAGTGCACTTCATACTTAGAAAGCATCCCTGAATAGTTATAGGGTGTAGCTTGGTAGGGTGGGTACCATCCCCACCAAGATCCAAGACTCGCCTTAGATCATATGCAGTAATCCTGATCTCTTGTTCAATGATCGAGCTCCGGATACTGTGGGGCTCAAAGGACCTGTCAACCGAAGCAGCTTCCCAAAAGCTGTTAGGACCATGTATGTACGGAGTACTAACTGTTAATGCATGAAAGTAGATCAAATGATGCGGAATCCTATTTTATTGGCAATCCAATCAGTGAGAACGCTATCTTGATCAATCTAACGATTAAAGAAACGTTAAGAATGAGTAGAGCAAGATCAGATGCGAACTACGAACTTGCATCAGGTTCTAGATGTTTTGGATGGCTAGGTGACGAGTTTGTGTCAAAAGTGTTCAAGTCTCTCAAATTGTCACATTTTTCCACAAATTAAGTGGTATTTATAGGTTAGGGTTTGCCAATCGTATGACTGAACCATTAGCATGGTTCAGTCATGCGATTGATCCATACGCACAACTGAAGGTTTAGTCATGCGATTGTGTGAATCTTACGTCTCAAACGTGCGACTGGTCTAGTGTCCTTGTTCAGTCGTGCGACTGGTCCATTAGTATGAACAATTCAAGCATATGGTGCATTAGCATGGTCCATTGGCGTCAATACTCATACGACTTTGTTTGAACATATTTCTCAATCATTATTGACTAGAAACTATGCACAAGAACCTCAAACCTATATAGCTAGTTCAATAAACTTTATTACACAATAAATAATGAAACATTAACATTATAAGCATCAATCACAAATTCAACTCATTCATTACATATTTGTAAGACATGACCAACATTTACATTAAGCTCATAAACTATGTACATATGTATTAACAAACTCCCCCTTAGACCAAGTTTACTTTACTGTCTGACATTCTTCATAAGCTCCTCAAACCTCTTCTACTTCTCCTCTCTAGTAACTCCTGCATGTATTTCAAATGCAAAGTAGAGTCGTATAACATTCTGGAACTAGAGAGCTTGTAAAATATCTTGCACGTCATAGAATAGGGCCACTTGTACAATATGTAGACATCTTCTGCAGACAAGTTTGTAAGCCACATTGGGTCGAATACCTGGTTAGTTTCCATTTTTCATCCTCTATTTAGAACTACGACTGCTTCGCTGTGTTCTCCAATCATAATACCACCATTTGAAGGGTGGAGTGAAGTCCTGTGGCATTTCTCGTAAGGGAATCTTGGACATTGTGCGTGGGGGACATCACTTGAGCACCACTTTAGGCTTTCCAGATATGGGATCCACTTCAGACCTACGAATGTGCCACTTCAGTTGTTGAGGTCTGAAGTTTAACCATCTGGTGTGGTATTCCTTCTTTAGAGCAGCCTCAAACCAATCTGACATCTTTCTAGGATTAGCAAATACCAGATTTAAGCGTGCAAGATGGTTGAGCTCAAAACCTGGGAGAGTCTTCAAATCATGTGGATATCTGAGGTACTCTATTCCCTTTTCCCTCATTATAGCATAAACATTTAGATCCTCAAAATACGCCCGTGAAATAATCTTGCCAAACACCTTCAGATGTTTCTTGACCTTGTAGAGTTTGGTGTAGGCATTTTGCTTTTGAGCTGTGCGTTGGGCTCGTATCTCAGCAAAACAAGTTTCCCATTCAGCCTTCTTTAGACCAACATCTGCATCCGAGGCTTGGCCTTGGCTTTCATCCTTATTTGTTTCTTTCTCCATCTCATCCAGTTTTTCAAATGTAGCACTACCGAAAGTATCACCTAAGTCGGGGATCACATTGCCCTCTCGTTAGTGTACTCTTGATAGTGCTCAGATCTGACATCCTCTATCTCTGTTTCATCATCATCGTTTAGTTCGTCATCACTCATAATATCAACCTTTGCAGTGTCTTTGACGAGCTCGTCAGGATTCAGTCTAAACATCTCTGCAAGTTGCTCATCGGTCAGGTCATGTATGATTTCTCCTTCTTCGTGAGTGTAGGTCACTGACCTTCACACAATCCCATGCAAATCAAGAATCATTGTGAATTGAGACTTGATTTGCTGAAGGGGAGCAATATCATATTCATGTTTTTGGGATGTTGTATCTTCTTGATTTAAACATTAAACACATCAATCATTAGTAATTAATCATCACATTTTAACATATATAAACATACATAATCATAAATTACATCAATATAATGTTTGAATCAAGTACAAAAGTCTACTAAATAAAAAACATCTAATCTGTACTTTTATCTTGATCTGTCAATTCTTCAATGGTAGGGGCTGAAGATGATGCTCCTTCGTCTTGAGCTCTATTAGTACATCTTTCTTGACCTTGCATAGAGCCTGATGCAGCAGCATCACCTTCTTCATCATCATCATCTCCTTTCTTCTTTCCCCTGAGTCCTTAATCATCACCCTTATCATCTTCATCATTATCATCATCATCATCATCATCATCATCAACATCATCATTATCATCATCATCATCATCATCATCACATTCCCTAACCTTTAGAGGCTCATCTTTTGATCCTTTTAGCATCAACATGATCTTCTTATTCTTGGCCTCTAACTTCTCAATACTCTTAAGCAAATGAGCATTCTTCTCCTACAACTGTATAATCTGCTGAGCTTGAGCAGCATTTAGCTCCACAAGCTGGTTTAACTGTGTAGATCTTTGCTCATTGGCAGTTAGCAGCTTTAGCACAATCCGGTTTAGATTGGCTAGCTATTCCTCTACCCAGATGAAGGGTAGAGTCGATCCATGGCTCAGTGGGACGTGAGCAGATGTCCCGACTCATTGGTTAGTCGTGGTGGTGGTGGATGTAGTGAACATGGGTGGTGGAATAGAGTGGATGGTGAAGGGGTGGATATGGTAGTGGAGGTTAGGAGTGTGGTAGTGATACTAGGAGGTGTGGTAGTGGTAGTAGGGGGTGTCGTAGTGGTGGTGGTAGAAGTGGTAGAAGTGGGAGGTAGTGGTGGTGATACTAGGAGGTGGTGATCAAGGTAATCCTCCTCTTTTTGCTCTTTATGCCGTGGGGCTGAGCCATCCTCTTCATCCTTGATCCCTTAGAGGAGGATGCTCCCCTTGGGCTAATAAGGTGGTCAAGGTTGTATTATGGATCAGTAGTAGCAGCAGCAATATCCCTGGACTCACCCTGGTGTCCACCAACCGCCGTAAGCCCTCTTTCAGTGGCAATAACCTTGCTGCCCACTGTCCTCACAAGTGGCTCCTCATCCGACTCCTCCTCCTCATCTATCTGAAAGTCGGGGTGGATTGGAGCCGGCTCGGATCCACCTACAGCCTCACTGCCTTGACCATCACCATGGTCGTCGTAGTCATCGTTTGAATCATCCATGGGTAGCTCAATAGGCTTGATGTCTGAGTCACTCTCATTGTGACGCCACTCTTCTGAGAAGGCGCCACTTAATCAACATTTGCCAGGTGCCCGAACAATCTCATAACAGGGGTTTCACCTACTTCCCCCTGTACACTTTCATCCTTCCTAGAGTGGTGTCATCCATCACTTATAACATCACTACATCGTCCTTCTCCTTAGGAAATAGAGGGAGCTTCTCATCTGTGATCATCTGCAAGAACCTTGGATATATGCAGAAGCTCTCCTTACCCTTGGCCTCAAGGTTCTCGATCAACTAAGAGAAAATAATATTAGAGAAGCTGAAGGGGTGATTTAGCACCAGTGCCACGTAAGCATTTTGGATTTGGTCAGATAGATCATCAAATCTGCCCCTTTGTGAAGCAATGCACTTTAGAATGACATGTGCCAGGTACTTGAATTGGGGACACAGGTTTCTTTTGTTGAGCACACCTACGTTGATATCCCCACAATACTTCATCCTAAGAAAACAGACCCGTACAGTCAGAGGATGTAACCTGGTTGGGTGGGAAACATCATCATCCAGGTCCAGTACCCATTGAAGGTCTGTTGTAGTAATCTCAATCTCTTGCCCAAAAATGGTGCTACGAATGAAGTAGGGCTCAATAGATTTGTCAACTAACGCACCTTCCTAGAAGGCCTCTGGTATAGACAGGTAGGGTGCGCATGGAGCAGATATGGCACTATAGATCCTTGATCGCCTCAGAAATGCAATAATACCAACAAACTCAGCAACATTCCTAGTGGTGGCATCCAAGTGAGCACAAATGTTGTGCTTGGTGTTGATGATCCACCTATCTGCTAGGTTTCTGTAACACAAAAAACATAAAATGTTGTTCTTGGTGTTGATGATCTCCCTATGGTGCAATTGAACCATACAATTGAGTTCAGCCGTGCGATTGAGCATGTGGCTAAGTTCAATCGGGCGACTGAGCATACAGTTGAGTTCAATCGAGTGACTGAGCATGCAGTTGGGTTCAATCGGGTGATTGAGCATGCTGCTGAGTTCAATCGAGCGATTGAGCTCATACGCCTTGTTCATTCGGTCAATGAGCCATTCACCCAGCTCAATCGTGCGATTCAAGTTCATTTGGAGTGTCTATTCTCATATCTCTCTGTTCGACACTCCAACCTTGAATCTAGGTCAAAACTTGATGTTAAACATCGTGTTTAGACTAAATTCAACACATATTTTTGTATTTTTTGTGGAGATGGATTTAAACCTATCAGCTTCAATTCAATTTTATCATTTCTCGTACAATTCATAATGGAATCCTACAGGTATATCAAAATAATTTGGCATATTTTAATAATCTATTTTGATTCTAGATTCTTGTTTTTCACTAGGAGACAATAGCAATTTTAGGAAATGATACTAGTTCTACAAGATGCACACAATGATTTTGGCTTTCAAGAACTGTAGCTCATGATGATTGTCCTCTTAAATACATACACAAATTTTTGACACACATTGATAATGAGTTAAGGTTTAATTATTTCAACACGCATTTGTGGATCCCACGCTTATATGGTAATCAACGTTTCTCGGGAGATTTTTGAGCGGTCTACGGGTATATTTCAAGAAGAAACTATTCTAAGCCTTTCAAAGAGATGCCAAGCCTTAGGTTAGTGCCATTGCACAACAGAGAGGCACAAACAACAATGAATTCTAGAATATTGAGGTTACGCTTACCCTTAGGTCAGTGCCACCGCAAATCAGAGGGGCACATAATCTATCTTCTTGTTAGAGCATCTATTTTCTTTTTGCACATAACACACCAACAACATAAGTTTTGAGCTTGATTGCATTTTTCATTTTTCATGTGTTTTGTTCATATTTTATGGTCGTCCGCACACATTTGTGGCATTTGTTTTGCTCTTCACCCCTTATTGGAACTGTGTTGATTGTGTTAACTACTGCTAAGATGGGTACCCACAACGAGTTGAACAACTTAGTTTGAATTTTAAACCACCAATGAGGTCTACTTATCTATTGTGTTGAACCTACCGACACATCATATAATGAACTAGCAGCCTCTAGGTCTACTTTCTCTATGTTACCTTGGTAGCATACTAGTTTTACTATCATTTTTCCTTTTATTTTGCTTAGACTTTTTAGACTTAAACTTTGAATTTTGCATCATAATCAGTTAAACCCTTTTGAAGTCCAAAATAATCAGTTCTCTGTGTACTATCATTTTCCATATTCGTTGAAACAATATCATAGATTTGATTACTTTTCTTTTAGTTAAATTGTCCTTCTCACTCGTTTTTTTTAATAACTAAACAAAACAGCTAATTTAATACTAATAACCTATTTTCCCTATAAAAATCTAAAACCGAATTTTTTTATGTTTTTGGATTTTAATAGAAAGGAAAATTATTTAAAAATAAAATAAAATAAAATAAAATTAAATTAAATTAAAACCTATCCCGGACTAGGCATTTTCTTCCTCTATGATCCACTTTTCATTTTCATGCCATTAACCTCTAATAGATATAAAATCTCGGTTTATCAAATGCTTTTGTGTAGAGGTGGGCGCGTTGAAAATCCGTATTTATTTTAACCACATCGGTTAATTGCTTTTCAAAATAGTCAAGTATAAAGTGATTCTTAATATCGATGTGTTTAGTTTTACGATGTTGGACTGGATGTTTTCTTACGGCTATAGCAGCAGAATTATCAACATAGATATGTGTGTTAGAGAATTGCAAACCTTAATCGCGCATTTGCTTTTGAATCCAGATAATCTATGAATAGCAACTAGCAGCAACAACGTATTCAGCTTCACAATTGATAGAGCAACGGAGGTCTGCTTCTTACACTGCTAGGTGACTAAGCGTCTACTAAAGAACTAAGATCCTGCTAGTGTTGACTTGTAATTCATTTTGCGTCCGCCATAATCGGAGTCACTATATGGTGTAAGCTCAAAAGTATCCTCATGAGGATACCACAACCCGAGTGTTGGAGTACCCTTCAGATAACGAAAATTCCGTTTAACACCTATGAGATTGTAGTCTTTCGGTTTCACCTGATATCTGTAACAAAGACACGTTGCATACATGATATCAAGACGAGATGCTGTGAGATACATAAGGGATCCTATCATTCCTCTACACATTGTAACATCAACCAGATCACCATTTTCGTCGGGTGCCACATCGTGGTTCGTGGAAAGTGGAGTTCGAGTTGGTGAAGCATTTTCCATGTCAAACCGACTGAGGATTTCCCCTACATATTTAGTCTGAGGCAGGAAGATTCCATTTGGTGTCTGATCCAGCAGTAATCCTAGGAAGAACTTCATCTCCCCCATTGCACTCATCTCAAATTCTGCTTTCATTACATATTCAATTCTTTACTTAACTCTTCGCTTTTGGAACCGAAGATTATGTCATCAACATAAATATGTACTAGCAGTAAGTTGCCATTCTTTTCATTGATGAATAGTGTGAAATCAATAACTCCTTTGCGAAGGCCGTGTTTCACCAGATGAGTTAAGAGTTTCTCATACCGTGCTTTAGGGGCGTGATGGAGCCCGTAGAGAGCCATATCAAGCTTGTAAACTCTGTCCCGAAGATAAGGATCCTCAAATCCTTCAGGTTGACTGACATACACTGTCTCACACATTTCACCATGAAGCAACGCACTCTGTACATCTAGTTGATAATCTTTGATCTTCATGTAAGATGCATAGGCTAGGAAGAAACGGATTGCTTTCGTTCTAGCCACAGGTGCAAACACTTCATTGTAATCAATTCCTTCGAGTTGTCTAAAACCTTGAACAACAAGTCGAGCATTGTTTCTAATTATGACCCATTGGTCATCTTTCTTACACTTCAAGACCCATTTGGTGCTAATTACTTTAGCACCTTTTGGTCTATCCACAAGTGTCCATACACCTAGCTTCTTGAATTGAAGGAGTTCTTCTTGCATGGCACTAACCCATGCCTCATCGTTTTAGGCTTCACTTAAATACTTTGGCTCAAATTGTGACAAAAAAACATCGATAAGCACCATCATGAAGATAGCCTTTCAAATTATTCTAAGACCTTTCAAAGAGATGCCAAGCCTTAAATACTTAGGTTAGTGCCATCACACAGCAGAGAGGCATAAACAACAATGAATTCTACAATATTTAGGTTACGCTTATCCTCAGGTCAGTGCCACCGCACATTAGAGGGGCACATAACCTATCTTCTTGTTAGAGCATCTATTTTCTTTTTGCACATAACACACCAACAACATAAGTTATAAGCTTGATTGCATTTCATATTTTTCATGTGCTTTGCTCATATATTATGGTCGTCCACACATATTTGTGGTGTTTATTTTGCTCTTCACCCTTATTGGAACTGCATTGATTGTGTTAACTAGTGATAAGATGGGTACCCACAGCGAGTTGAACAACTTAGTTTGAATTTTAAACCACCAATGAGGTCTACTTATCTATTGTGTTGAACCTACCGACACATCATATAATGAACTAGCAACCTCTAGGTCTACTTTCTCTATGTTACCTTGGTAGCATACTAGTTTTACTATAATTTTACTTTTATTTTGCTTAGACTTTTCAGACTTAAACTTTGAATTTTACATCATAAGAAGTTCAACTCTTTTGAAGTCCCAAATAATCTGTTCTCTGTGTACTATCATTTTCCATATATGTTGAATCAATATCACATATTTGATTACTTTCCTTTTAGCTAAGTTGTCATTCTCCCTCATTTTTTAATAACTAAATAAAATAGCTAATTTAATACTAATCTAACCTATTTTCCCCTAAAAATCAAAAACCAAAAATATTTTTGTGTTTTTGGATTTTAATAGAAAGGAAAATTATGTAAAATAAAATAAAATAAAATAAAACAAAATAAAATAAAATAAAATTAAAAACTATGTCGGACTAGGCATTTCTTCGTCCGTGATCCATTTTTCATTTTCACGCCATTAACCTCAAATAGATACAAAATCATGGTTTATGAAATGCTTTTGTGTAGAGGTGGGAGCGTTGAAAATCTGTATTTATATTAACAACATCGGTTAATTGCTTTTCAAAACAGTCACGTATAAAGTGATTCTTAATACCGATGTGTTTATGTTGGACCAAAAGAACCAATGAGCCAGATCAGAAAAACCTTTAAGTCCCACAGACGTCACAACAACTGCTGAAGTCAACAACAGCTGAAGATAACAACTGATTGCACTCTATATAAGGAGTGTCAACCTAATTGTAATCGGCAAATGATCGAGCAGAAACATTTGATATAATTGAAACATTCCTTTTCACAGAAATATATTCTCTCGTTACAACCGTATTTGTTCTTAATGCATACGAGTATCAAATTCTTGCTATAATTTGTCTAATTCTTGATCTTATTCCGCTTCGTTACACTCTAATCCATCAAACTTGAGATCACTGATCCTGTCAAATGGTATCAGAGCAGGTTAATCATTGATCGATCTAATAATTGATCATTGAAACTGCTATCCAAGATCCAAGTTTGATTGAATTAGCATTTTTGCAAGAAACGGTTATAGAGATTGAATTTTCTGTGTTTTTGGTCATTCATCATGAGATTTATTCTTGGTTTTCATTGAGTCTGTTGTGGTCTGTGTAAAATCTTCTAAAGGCTTGAATTAAATTGTATTTGAACCTAAAATGACTACTCCTTCCAATGATCCTCACAATACTGGTTCCTCAACCAAGCCTCCAATGCTGGTTAGGAGTGAGTATAACATATGGCAACGATGAATGCTCCATCACATGTCTATTAACAGCTCAGGTTGTTGGACATCAGTGGTACATGGTCCACACAAGCCTATGGTGAATAACCCGGAAACCAATCAAATGGCTCCGAACAGGAGGGAGCAATACTCAGATGAGGATAAGAAATTGTTTGAGATTGATGCAAAAGCCCATGGAATTCTGGCCATGGCATTGCCCAATGAAATCTATTCTGGGGTAATGCATTATGAAACTGCCCATGACCTCTGAAATGCCTTGAAAGAACAATTTGGAGGAACAGATGAGGTCTTGGCAAATAATAGAGAAATCCTTGCCCAAAAATATGAGACAATCTCTCATAGGAAGGGTGAGACACTGACTCAACAGTTTGAGCGGTTCTCTTGTTTGATCTCTGAATTAAAAATGGTCAAACATGAGTACACCAATTGCCAGATGAATAACAGATTTCTCAGATCACTGCCTGAGAGATGGGACACATATACTATTGTCCTACGCTCCAGTGCAAATTTGGACAAACTATCTCTCACCCAACTCCATGGGAAATTGCTCACATTTGAGAGAGAGATAGAGCAGAAATGAAAACTGTCATCATCTGGAAAGCTCACTCATGACTTTGTACCAGGAAACACTGCCTTGGTAAGTCATGAGTCAGAGTATGCAGGATCAGAATGCCACTATGATGAGCATATTGATTTCACCTCAAACAATTCTAATCATGCCTTTGTGAGTGTTGATTGTCATTCTGGTAATAATGGTGACAATCTATGCTTTATCATGGATGATTTGAAGGGCATTGCTGATGATGATTTAGAAGAGATGGATATTTTGAGCCAAATGGCCTTGATCAATATCAGATCTCAAAATTCTACAAGAGAACTGGCAGGAAATTCCTGGACTCTTTGACAAAACCAAAGTCGGTTTTGACAAGAGCAAGTTGAAGTGTCACAAATGCCACAGGCTTGGACACTTTGCAAGAGAGTGTAGATCAACTGGATCTAACACCTCTGCACCCTTTTTGACTTTTCCAAATAACAATTCACAATCCAAAGGGAAACATTCTGCTGGTTATAGTCATTCATCACACCCTCAATCTCCTGCATATTTTGTTCCTCAGGGTCAAATGCCATATCCTTATCCCCGCTATTATATGCCACAGTCAAATCAAGTTCAAGCTCCTATAGTACAACAACCTCATGCACTACCAGAACCTCAACCATCTCCATCTCAATCACAACCTCATCACAGCTTCTTCACACCTGGAGTCGTTGACTGGAGTAGCTTACCTGATAACTTGTCTCGTCACACTGAGCAATACTATGTTGGTGCTAGTCAACATGGTGGTGAACACCCTTTTGGAAATCTTGCTCTCATGGCCCTGGAGTCTACTGAGGGTTCCTGCTCAAATGCATCATCTTCACAGGTAACTCAGGTATCTTCAGAGGCTAAAGCCAAGTTATGTTCTGAATCATGCATAGCTGCCTTTGTCTCTATTAGAGAGGCAAATGTAGCATTAATAAATCAAAAACTTGAGTTTGAGAAAATCATTTCCAAAAGAAAAGCTGAGTATGATTCTGCTCTTAACAGTAAAAGTGATGAGATTTTTAAGCTTAAATGCCAATTAAAAGATGAAAAGGCCAAGCTAGAGATTATTCTGGAAGACCATAGGAGTCTCAAAGAAAAACTTGCAGTGACCCAAGTTGAGTGCGACCGCTGGGTCTCATCATGCAAGGGATTTGAAATGCTTCTTAGCAAGCAAACTGCTTCAAATGTGAAGTTTGGTATTGGTTACAACCATACTGCTCCACCAACAGACTTTACTCCTAACTCCATAGTTAAGTCTGAAAGTGAAAGCAATCTCCAACCACATTATCATGTGAATCATTCTCCAACGATAATCTAAGATCAGAGAATGAAACCAGTGTTAAGATCTCAGCAAATAAATTGACTGATGGTCTAACTACTGAGACTCACATGAAGCTGAGTACTTCGGATGTTGTTCCTCAATGTACCCCAAGTACTGAAAGAGACCCAACATCTGAAAAGCATTTCAAATCAGTTAAAATACAAGGACCAACAACTGCTGAGGAATCCATCAAACGGTCTATTTGGACGGATGGAAAACAGTTGAATTAACAGTCTTCAGTTGTTACAAATCCTTTAGTACCTAGTACTGATAGGAGGAAAGTACTGAAGATCACACCTTCAGTAGTTTCCACTTTAGTAGTAGAGATGTTCAAGATAAAAGAAACCATGTGAAATATGTGGTTTGTTTAATCATCTTACAGATGATTGTAGGTACAAAAGAGGATCCAAACTCAAACATAAAGAGGAAATTAAAGAGAAAATGGTTAAAATGAAAACTGAGTTTGAAGCCACATTTGTACCAGCAACATCAAATCCGGTAACCCTTAAGTCCAAAAAGAAATCCAAAAAGGAAGGTTAAACAGGTAACAACTGAGATTGCTCAAAAGAAGAAGGTGCAACATAGGAACTTATCAAACTCCATGCCAATGTGTCTCGAGAGCTAAAAGCTTATCACAAAATCAGACACAGCTGGTTATGATGGTTCAACATCTATTGGGAAGAGTTAACCAATTAGATTTTCCTATGTTGAAACCGCAGAAAAGGAGGTCCAATCCAAAGGATTGCTCTTCTTCACCATCTTCTTCCTCTCGGGTTGTTGTTTCCAACAAAACTGTTAGTTTACCATCTGTTGATGAGAACAGGCCCAAAACCAAAATGGTTTGGGTCTCCAAAGCTAACTAGTTTCTTATTATTTTGCAGGGTTCTTCAGCATGCCAAAGAAGCATCTGGTATGTGGACAGTGGATGATCCATGCACATGACTGGGAGCAACTCTCTTCTTCATGATTACTCTCAAGGAAAGAAGGGATTTGTCTCATTTGGAAATGATGCTAAAGGTTACATCATTTGAAAGGGATTTGTGTCTAATGGAGATATTAGATTTGATGATGTCAACCATGTGGAGAATCTCAATACAATCTGTTGAGTGTCAGTCAGATGTGTGACAAAGGACATGTTGCTCTTTTCACAAGCTAGAACTGTAGGATTCTGTCTTAGAAGATTCTGAGCCTGATTGACAAAGTACTGGATGATAATACTCTCCTGAAGGCCAACAGGATAGGAAGAGTATATGCCTTGGATTTGTCAAAGAAAATTGAGTTAAAAGGCCATCCATGCTTGTTCTCCAAGGCCTCTCTCCAAGAATCTAAACTATGGCATAGAAGGCTGGGTCATGTTAATCTCAAAAACATGAATGAGCTGATCCACAAGAGTTTAGTGAGAGGTCTTCCAATAAAGGAGTTCCATTGTGATAAAATTTGCACTGCATGCTTAAAAGGAAACAACATAAAGTTTCATTCCCACCCATAGAAGAATCCAAGTCTAATGCCTGCTTACAACTACTGCACATGGATCTTTTGGTCCTGTGAAGGTAATGAGTATGGCAAAGAAGAAATACTGTCTGGTAATTGTGGATGATTACTCTAGATATGTATGGACTTTCTTCTTGCATTCAAAGGATGAGGTTGTTCAGTCTATTATGAACTTTGTGTTACACGTTGAGAAACAGTATTCCCTACCATTTAAGTGTGTGAGGAGTGACAATGGTACTGAATTCAGAAACCACACTCTTGATGAGTTTTACTTGTCAAAGGGAATCAAGAGGTAGTATAGCATCCTAAGGACTCCATAGCAAAATGGAGTAGTGGAGAGAAAGAACAGGACCCTCATTGAAGCTGCAAGGTCCATGTTGGCTGATTCTGGTCTGCCACTGACTTTTTGGGCTGAAGCTATCAATACAGCTTGCTATGTACAGAATAGAGTTCTAGTAAATCAGAGGTTGATAAAGACTCCATATGAAGTTCTTCATCATTTGGCCCCTTCGATTTCATTCTTTAGAGCATTTGGGTGTCCCTGTTACATTCTCAACACAAAGGATCAACTCCAAAAGTTTGATTCTAAGGTGGATGCAGGGTACTTTGTTGGTTATTCATCAACTTGCAAAGCATACAGAGTCTTCAACTGTAGAACAATGATGGTTGAAGAGACTCTACATGTTAAGTTTAATGAATCCCCAAGGACAAGATTCCCCAAAGCCCTGTGGAGCTATTTGATTTGGACATACTGCAATATGTTCCTTATCAAACTCCTGCTGTTGCTCATGACAACAGTTCACCATCTGGTGGTACTGCTGGTGTTGATGATGATGATGATAGCCGTACTCACCTTTTCAAGTTTAGTGATCAACTGCCTGATTCAGCTAGACCCGATATTCCTATAGCTCCAGTACCACAATCCATAACAAATGCTGATGAGATTTCTACAACTTCAACTTCCTTTGAATTACCATCTACTGATTGGTTTCAAGGAAATGCTTCACCATCACCATCTGTTGCTGCTGAGCCTGCTACAAACACTTGCACAGATCTTATTTTGTACCAAGATCTGAAGAATCACCCTATGTCTCAAATCATTGGTGATATCAATGCTGGCGTTTCAACCAGAAGTCAATTGTCCAATTTCTGCTTCTACACTCTCTTCATCAGTCAGCTAGAGCAAAAGAATTATCATGTTGCACTTAGAGACAATGGTTGGGTTGAAGCAATGAAGCTTGAGCTTCTTCAGTTCAAAAAGCAGCAAGTGTGGGAGCTTGTTCCTCTTCCCCCAGGTAAGTGTGCAATAAGCACTAAATGGGTGTTTAGGAATAAAACAGATGAAAATGGGCTTATTGTTAAGAACAAGGCCAGACTGGTCGTTCAGGGGTTTGCACAAGAAGAAGGCATTGATTATGATGAAACCTTTGCCCCTGTAGCCAGACTGGAGGCAATTAGATTGTTCTTAGCCTATGCTACACTCCACAATCTTAAAGTTTTTCAAATGGATGTTAAAAGTGCATTTTTATATGGTAAAATAAAAGAAGAAGTTTATGTGTGTCAACCACCAGGTTTTGAGGATAATAAACACCCAGAATGGGTATACAAGCTTGATAAGGCTCATTATGGGTTGAAACAAGCTCTTAGAGCCTGGTATGAGACATTATCTAACTTTCTTCTGCAAAATAATTTCACTAGAGGCTCCATAGATAAAACCTTATTTATTAAGAAGGTGGATCAGCATAAGCTACTTGTTCAAATTTATGTAGATGATATTATTTTTGCATCCTCTGATCCACAGTTGTGTGATGCCTTTACAAAGTTGATGCAACTGAAGTTTGAAATGAGTGCCATGGGAGAATTACAGTTCTTTCTGGGTTTGCAAATCAAACAAAAGGCTGAAGGAATTTTCATTCATCAGTCCAAATACACAAAAGATCTTTTGGAAAAGTTTGATTTACAAAACCGTAAGCCATGTTCTACTCCCATGTGCAACACCACACAACTGGATACAGATCAGAAAGGTAAAGTGGTTGATGAAACACTTTACAAATGTATGATTGGGTCCTTGATGTACTTAACAGCTTCTAGACCAGATATTATGTTTGCTACATGTGTTTGTGCTAGATATCAGGCTGCACCTAAGGAGTCTCATTTGATTGCAGTCAAGAGGATCTTTAGATATCTGCAAGGCACTCCATCTCTAGGTTTATGGTATTCTACTAGACATTCTCGTAAATTAGTTTCTTTTTCTGACAGTGACTATGCAGGGTGTAAGTTGACAAGAAAGTCCACTTCTGGAGGATGCCAATTCTTAGGCAACTGCTTGATTTCTTGGCAGAGTAAGAAGCAGACCTCAGTTGCTACATCAACTGCTGAAGCAGAGTACATTGCTGCTGCAAGCTGTACATCTCAGGTACTCTGGCTTCAAAACCAATTATTGGATTATGGCATAACAAAGACTAAGACCCTATTGTTAATGGACAGTTCTTCAGCTCTTTGTATTGTCAAGAATCCTGTCCAGCACTCTAGGACTAAACATATTGAAATCAGACACCATTTTATTAGAGATTGTTTTGAAAAAGGTTTGATTGATCCAAAATTTGTTCCTAGTGCTAATGAGCTTGCAGACATTTTTACTAAGCCCTTGGATAGCATAACTTTCCAAAACCTAGTGCTAACGCTTGGTATGCTGCAGCTAGAATAAGTGACAACTACTGATGATCTCAGCTCACAAGTACCGATGATCATTAGTTTATTAGTGTCATATATAAGTACTGAAGTTATCCTACCTTCGGAAGTTTTTAAAACTACTGGAGCTTAACTTCTTAGTACTCCAAGTACTTTATTTGCTAAAACAGCTCGTAGTTACAACAGCTGATGCAGTCACAACAGCTGATGTAGCTACAACTGCTGATGTCAGAAATGCAAATAAGTACTGATGACCAATGATACGTCTGAAACTCAGACATAAGTCTGATGAGTAAGTGTGGAGGTCAGACTGAAACAGCTGAAAAGCTACGAATTGACGAAAACAGCTGATGAGAAATTTCTCTTCAGTCGTTTATACAACTACTGTTTCATTAAAACAACTGAAGCCAAAACTATGTCTTCAGTAGTTTACAACTACTGAAGACTAACACCAAGTCTTCAGTTGTTCACAACAACTGATGGCAAAACCACTGTCTTCAGTAGTTTCACAAATACTGATGACAAACACCAAGTCCTCAGTTGTTTACATCTTATGAAGTCAAAACCACGACCTTCAGTAGTTTCATAAATACTGATGGCTAACACCAAGACTTCAGCTGTTTCAACGTCTGATGGTCAAAACCAAGTCTACAGTTGTTTTATAACAACTGATGACAACACCACCACTGTCAGTCGTTTTAAACCTCTGAAGGTTAATACCACGTCATCAGTAGTTTCAAATAGCTGATGACCACACCAAAACCTTCAGTAGTTTTCTTTCAGCGTTTTCCTATCCCAACCCTATAAATACCTGTCTTCTTCTCAAACGTTCCATTAGCCGTTCTTCTGACCTTCATACTTTCAAAAAATGGCAACCATGAGCCTAAAACCACGACACAACTGCGTTGCATACCATACCAAGTCGGCTTTATGGAACAAATTTGATAATGCCATTGACCTAATGGTGGATTCCCCATATCGCATAGCCTTTCTCTTGAATCCGACCATCTACCCTGCATCTCTCAGTCAATTCTGGTCAAATGTTTTTGTTCATACTGATGAGTCTACCGGCCAAATCTCTATTCGGTCCCTCGTCAACAAGAAACCAGTGGTTGTTACAGCCGACATCATTCGTCAGGCATTACACTTACACGACTCCACCACTGTGACTGAATACCAAAGGGCAAACGGATATGTCCTTTATCAATAATGGGTATGAAGGTGATCTTCGAGCTACAACTATTCTGAAGAAACATTTCCATGATGCTGAAAGACTTATCTTTCACATGGTAAATGTATGCTTATCTTCAAAGACATCCTCTTGGGATCAAATGTCTTCCCGGTGGCAACAGGTATTATATTCGATTCTAGAACACCAACCTTTAAATTTTTCACAAATTGTGTTTCTAGAAA
This sequence comes from Flaveria trinervia, assembly GCA_025506515.1. Lineage (NCBI taxonomy): Eukaryota > Viridiplantae > Streptophyta > Magnoliopsida > Asterales > Asteraceae > Flaveria > Flaveria trinervia. The sequence continues at coordinate 28,214,459 of CM046456.1, forward strand.
TCAAAGATCTGGCACAGAAACCTGTGGGAAACAGATGGCTATTATATCCCAGGTTTCTGATGGCCATAATTTTAAATGAATTATAAACTGATGGCCTTGTTAGCCTTAGAGTCCCTGCACCAGTTGTTCTAGCTGAAGTATACTCTAGGCATAACTCCGACCAATCTCTCAAAGAAGCTGCCCGTTTGCTCAAACCCAAGCAAAGGTGTTGGACCAAAAGAACCAATGAGCCAAGATCAGAAAACCTCTAAGTCCCACATGATATCACAACAACTGCTGAAAGCTTCATGAGCAGTTTGACAAGTACTGAAGACTTCAACAGCTGAAGATCAAGTGCTGAAGACTTCAACAACTAAAGAACGAAAGTGCTGAAGTACAACAGCTGAAGAACACAAGTACTAAAGCTGAACAGCTGAAGAACACAAGAACTGAAGCTGAACAGCTGAAGAACACAAGTGCTGAAGCTGAAGACCAAAGTACTGAAGTACAACAGCTGAAGAGTTTACAAGTGCTGAAGATCAACAGCTGATGTACAAAGTCTGAAGACAAAGACTGAAGACATCAGCTGATGATATCTAATGAAGTCATCAGCTGATGAAACATCTGAAGTTCAAGTCTGAAGACCAAATACTGAAGTTTCAGTAGTTTGTCACAACAGCTGAAGAGTACTTCTTCAGTAGTTGTGATATCAGTAGTTTTATATTTTTACTTTCAGTAGTTTTGTAAAACGACTGAAGAGCTTGTTCTAACAACTGATAACACTTAGCATTTTTGTAAGGAGATGTCAGCTGTTTTGACATCTTTAGTAGTTGTGTTTCAGTTGTAATAAATCTGTTAGATGTCACTATCAAGTGACATCAGTAGACGTCACATCTCTTATATAAGAGGTGTCGACCTAATTGTAATTGTGACATTCTGTTACCACGAAAGCGAATATTGAATGAAATATATTTGCAGAAATTCTCTCTCTATAACCGTCTTTGTTCTTCATTGAATATCATTTCGTTCTTGTGAATTGGCTAATTCATTGTTCGATTTCCACCGCTATACTCTCTAATCAATCAAACATAGATCACTGATCCTAACAAGTGGTATCAGAGCTGGTTAATCATTGATCGATCTAACAATTGATCATTGAAACTGCTAATTGATATTTGTGTTTGATTGAATTAGCGTATTCACAAGAACTGGTTATAGATTATTGAATTTCTGTCGCTTTCATTCATTTACTTTGAGATCTCTTTTGGTTCAATTGGTTGTTGCGTTTTGTTCTAAATCTGTTTTAGCTTAATCGAATTTGATTGAATCTGAGATGACGACTCCTTCTAATGATCCTCACAATACCGGTTCCTCAACCAAGCCTCCGATGCTGGTTAGGACCGAGTATAACATATGGCAACGAAGAATGCTTCATCACCTGTCTGTTAACAGTTCAGGTTGTTGGACATCTGTGGTACATGGACCACATAAGCCTATGGTGAACAATCCGGAAACCAATCAAATGGTTCCAAAGAAGAAGGAACAATACTCTGATGAAGATCGAAAACTATTTGAGATTGATGCTAAAGCCCATGGAATTCTGGCCATGGCACTGCCTAATGAAATCTATTCAGGGCTTATGCATCATGAAACTGCTCATGATCTCTGGAATGCCCTGAAGGAACAATTCGGTGGCACAGATGAGGTCTTAGCAAACAACAGAGAAATCCTTGCCCAACAATATGAGACATTCTCTCATAGAAAGGGTGAGACACTGACTCAACAGTTTGAGCGCTTTTCATGCTTGATATCTGAGCTTAAAATGGTGAAACAGGAATACACCAATAGCCAGATGAACAACAGATTCCTCAGATCACTGCCTGAGAGATGGGACACATACATTATTGTCCTACGCTCCAGTGCAAATCTGGATGGCCTATCTCTCACCCAACTTCATGGGAAACTGCTTACATTTGAAAGAGAGATAGAGCAGAAGAGGAAACTGCCTCATCAGGAAAGCTCACTGATGACTTTGTACCAGGCAACACTGCCTTGGTTGGTCATGAGTCAGAATATGCTGCATCTGAAAGCAATTATGATGAGCATATTGATTTCTCTACAAATAGTTCTGATCATGCATTTGTTGGTATTTAGAGTCATTCTGGCAGTAATAGTGACAATTTATGCTTCATTATGGATGATCTGAAAGGAATAGCTGATGATGATCTAGAAGAGATGGATATTCTGAGCCAAATGGCATTGATTAATATCAGATCTCAGAAGTTCTATAAGAGAACTGGCAGGAAATTTCCTGGACTCTCGCAAAACCAAAGTTAGTTTTGACAAGAGTAAGTGAGGTGTCACAAATGCCAAAGGCTAGGACACTTTGCAAGAGAGTGTAGATCAACTGGATCTAACTCTTCTGCACCCTTTGTGACTTTTCCTAGTACTAGTCCACAAAACAGAGGGCAACATCCTGTTGGTTCTGGTTATCATTCACATCCTAGATCTCCTGCATACTTTGTTTCCCAGGGTCAAATGTCATATCCTTATCCCTGCTATTATATGCCTCAACCAAATCCTGTTCAAGCTCCAATTGCACAACAACCACAAGCATTGCCTGAACCACAACCTTCCCAATCTCATCAACAAACTCAACCTCAACAACACAGCTTCTTCACCCCAGGAGTTGTTGACTGGAGCAGTTTACCAGATGACTTGTCTCGTCTCATGAACAACTGTTCTCAGGTGCTGGTCAACATGGTGGTGAAAGTCCCTTTGGAAATCTAGCTCTTATGGCTTTGGATTCTGCTGATACTTCATCCTCTAATGCCTCTACACCAAAGGTATCACAGGTATCCTCTGAGGCAAAAGCCAAATTATGTTCTGAAACATGCATAGCAGCATTTGCATCTATTAGAGAAGCAAATGTGGCTTTAATCAACAAGAACATTGAGCTAGAACAAATAATTTCCAAAAGCAAAGCTGAATTGAGTGTGTGCTTAATGATAAAAATGATGAGATTTACAAACTTAAATGCCAAATAACTGATGATAAGGCTAGGGAAGAGATACTTCTAGAGAAGTATAAAGATCTCAAAGAAACCCTTGCAGTTACCCAGGTAGAGTGTGATAGATGGGTACAATCATGCAAAGGTTTTGAAATGCTTCTTAGTAAGCAATCTGCTTCCAATGTGAAGTTTGGCATTGGTTACAATCACACTGCTCCACCTACAGATTTTACTCCCAGAGCAGAGGTAGAATCTGATGGTGAGAGTAATAACCAATCCATCTCATCATGTGATTTACTTTCTGATACAGCACAATCAGAAGTAGAAGTCAGCACCAAGCCCTCTCAGAACCTATCAGCTGATGTTGATGGTTCCACTGCTGACACTCACATGATCCATGAGTTGATCAACTCAGGAGTTAATTCTGAAAGTCCTGAAAGGACTAGCGAGCAGGATTTAACACCTGAAGTTCAAACTCCAACTACTGAGTACTGGAAAAGAAAAACTGTCAGTAGAAAGAGTTTGAAGACTACTAAAGAGGTAGTCAAGAAAGCAAACAATGCTTCCAAAGCACTGAAGAACAAGTCTTCAGTTGCTTCACCCTCTTTAGTTGATGATCAAACTAAGATGAAGAAACCATGTGAAGTATGTGGTTTGTTCAATCATCTTACAGATGATTGCTGGTACAAAAGAGGTTCCAAACTCAAACATAAAGAAGAAATTAAAGAGAAAATGGTAAAAATGAAAATTGAGTTTGAGACCACATTTTTGTTCAGCAATCACAAATACCTGTAACCCTAAGTCCTCAAAGAAATCCAAAAAGGAAGGGGTTTAAACAGGTGACAGCTGAGAGTGCTCAGAAGAAGAGAAGGTGCAACATAGGAACTTAACAAACTCCACTGGCAATGTGTCTGATGAGCTGAAAGCTTTATCACAAAATCAGACACAGCTGGTTATGATGGTTCAACATCTGTTGGGTAGAGTTAACCAATTAGACGCTCCTATGTTGAAACCACAGAAAAGGAGATCCAAGCCAAAGGATTCCTCTTCTTCACCATCTTCTTCCTCTCAGGCTGTTGTTTCCAATAAACCTGTTAGTTTACCATCTATTGATGAGACCAGGCCCAAAACCAAAAAGGTTTGGGTCTCCAAAACTAACTGACTGTTTATTATTGCAGGGTTCTCCAACATGCCAAAGTAGCATCTGGTATGTAGACAGTGGGGGATCTATGCACATGACTGGGAATAGTTCTCTTCTTCATGACTACTCTCAAGGAAAGAAGGGGTTTGTTTCTTTTGGCAATGATGCTAGAGGTTACATCATTGGAAATGGTTTTGTCTCCAATGGAGAAATCAAGTTTGATGATGTTAATCATGTGGAAAATCTCAAGTACAATCTCTTGAGTGTCAGTCAAATGTGTGATAAAGGCCATGTTGCTCTTTTCACCAGTCAGAACTATAGGATTCTGTCATCCAAATTTCTGCATTTGATTGATAAGGTGTTGGATGATCACACTCTCCTCAGAGCTAACAAACAGGAAGAGTGTATGCCTTAGATCTTTCCAAGAAAATAGATCTCAGAGGCAATCCTTACCTATTTTCCAAAGCCTCTTCTCAAGAATCTAAACTGTGGCACAGAAGGCTGGGTCATGTTAATTTCAAAAACATGAATCAACTTATCCACAATAGTTTAGTCAGAGGCTTACCAATAAAGGAGTTCCACTGTGATGAAACCTGCACTGCTTGTTTAAAAGGAAAACAACACAAAGTCTCATTCCCTCCTATGAAGAGCCTAAGTCCACTGCCTGCTTGCAATTACTGCATATGGATCTATTTGGTCCTGTGAGAGTAATGAGCATGGCAAAGAAGAAATACTGTCAGGTAATTGTGGATGATTACTCCAGATTTGTATGGACTTTCTTTCTACATTCAAAGGATGAGGTTGCTCAGAAGATTATTCACTTTGTGTTGTATATTGAGAAGCAATTTCCCTTCAGTCAAGTGTATTAGGAGTGACAAGGAACTGATTCAGAAAACATACACTTGATGACTTCTACCTTTCAAAGGGAATCAAAAGGCAGTTTAGCATCCCAAGGACTCCAGAACAAAATGGAATAGTGGAGAGAAAGAACAGGACCCTAATTGAAGCTGCAAGGTCCATGCTGGCTGACTCTGGTTTGCCACTGACCTTTTGGGCTGAAGCTGTTAACACAACTTGCTATGTGCAGAATAGAGTCTTAGTAAATCAGAGGTTAATGAAGACTCCCTATGAAGTTCTCCATCACTTGGCTCCTCTAATTTCATTTTTCAAAGCATTTGGGTGTCCCTGTTTTATTCTCAAACACAAGGATCAACTCCATAAATTTGATCCTAAGGTGGATGCAGGGTATTTTGTTGGTTATTCATCTACTTGCAAGGCATACAGAGTCTTCAACTGCAGAACAAAGATAGTTGAAGAGACTTTGCATGTGAAGTTTAATGAATCTCCTTTGGACAAGATTCCATAAAACCCTGTGGAGTTGTTTGATTTGGACATACTGCAATATGTTCCTTATCAACCTCCAGCTGTTGCAGATCCTGTGGATAAATCATCTTCTGCAGCATGTGTTCCACCTGGTGGTATTGATGATGATGATGATAATATCAATACTCACCTATTCAAGTTTAGTGACCAACTGCCTGTGTCTGCTAAAATTGATGTTCCTGTAGCTTCAGCAGTTCCATCCACAACAAATGCTGATGAGATCTCTGTTTCCTCTACATCTTTTGAGTTACCATCTAATTCTTGGTTTCAAGAGTCTACATCAACATCTGCTGCTGCTGAAGGTTCTACAAACACTTGCACAGATCTCATTGTTTATCAAGAACTGAAGAATCACCCCATGTCTCAGATTATTGGTGATATCAATGCTGGTGTTTCAACAAGAAGTCAATTGTCTAACTTCTGCTCTATGCTCTCTTTATCAGTCAGCTAGAGCCAAAGAACTACCATGTTGCTTTGAGAGACAATGGATGGGTTGAAGCTATGCAGCTTGAGCTACTTCAGTTCAAGAAACAGCAAGTGTGGGAACTGGTTCCTCTTCCCCCAGGTAAGTGTGCAATAGGCACTAAATGGGTGTTCAGGAACAAAACTGATGAAAATGGGCTTATTGTTAAGAACAAGGCTAGACTGGTTGTACAGGGGTTTTCACAAGAAGAAGGTATTGACTATGATGAAACCTTTGCCCTGTAGCCAGACTAGAGGCAATCAGATTGTTTTTAGCCTATGCTGCATTCCACAATCTTAAAGTTTTTCAAATGGATGTCAAAAGTGAATTTTTATATGGTAAAATAAATGAAGAAGTTTATGTGTGTCAACCACCAGGCTTTGAGGATAATAAACATCCTGAATGGGTGTATAATCTTGATAAGGCTCTTTATGGGTTGAAACAAGCTCCTAGAGCCTGGTATGAGACACTCTCTACTTTTCTTCTTAAGAATAGTTTCACTAGAGGCTCCATTGATAAAACTTTGTTTATTAAGAAGGTGGATCAGCATAAGCTACTTGTTCAAATTTATGTTGATGATATTATTTTTGCATCCTCTGATCCCCAGTTGTGTGATGATTTTACAACATTAATGAAAAAGAGGTTTGAAATGAGTCCAATGGGAGAATTACAGTTCTTTCTAGGCTTGCAAATCAAACAAAAGGCTGATGGAACTTTTATTCATCAGTCAAAATATACAAAAGATCTTTTGAATAAGTTGATTTACAAAACTATAAGCCCTGTTCTACTCGCATGTGCAACACCACACAACTGGATGCTGATCAGAAAGGTAAAGCTGTTGATGAAACACTTACAGATGTATGATTGGGTCCTTGATGTATTTAACAGCTTCTAGACCAGATATTATGTTTGCTACATGTGTTTGTGCTAGATTTTAGGCTGCTCCTAAAGAGTCTCATTTGATTGCAGTCAAGAGAATCTTTAGATATTTGCAAGGTACACAATCTCTGGGTTTATGGTATTCCACTGGACATCTTGCAAATTAGTTGCTTTTTCAGATAGTGACTATGCAGGGTGCAAGTTAACTAGAAAGTCAACTTCTGGTGGTTGTCAATTCCTAGGCAATTGTTTGATTTCTTGGCAGAGTAAGAAACAAACATCTGTTGCTACATCAACTGCTGAGGCTGAGTACATTGCTGCTGCAAGTTGTACTTCTCAGGTACTCTGGCTTCAGAACTAACTTCTGGACTATGGCATTACAGACACTAAGACTCCATTATTAATGGATAGTGCTTCAGCTCTGTGTATTGTCAAAAATCCAGTCCAGCATCTAGGACCAAACATATAGAGATCAGACATCATTTTATTCGGGATTGCTTTGAAAAAGGTCTGATTGATCCTAAGTTTGTGCCTAGTGTGATGAGCTTGCAGATATTTTACTAAGCCTTTGGATAGTTCTAGTCCTAAACCTTGTGATAAGGCTGGTATGCTGCAGCTAGAATAAGTGACAACTACTGATGATTTCAGTAATAATTACTGGTGATCGTTGGTACCATGTCACATATAAGTACTGATGAGTCCTTTCCCTTCAGTAGTTTTTAAAACTACTGACGGCTAAATGACTCACAAGTATACTAAAGTACTTTATGTTCCAAACTATTGATGTAGGTACAACTACTGATGTAGTTACAACTACTGAAATCAGTACAAACAGATAAGTACTAAGTCCTACGAAACACCTGAAAAGCAGATGCAAAGTCTGATGAGTAAGTGTTGAGGACAGTATGAAACAGCTGAAAGGCTATGAATTGACGAAAACTACTGAAGAGAAATTTCTCTTCAGTTGTTCTACAACTGTTGTTTCATTTTAAACAACTGAAGCAAAACCATGTCTTTAGTAGTTTTATAACTACTGATGACTAATACCATGTCTTCAGCTGTTTACAAAAACTGATGACAAAACCACTGTCTTCAGTAGATTCACAACTACTGATGACAAACACCAAGTCCTCAGTTGTTTCATCATCTGAAGTCAAAACCATGGTCTTCAGTAGTTTTCTAACTACTGATGCCTAACACCACGACTTCAGCTGTTTCAACGTCTGAAAGGGTAATACCATGTCAACAGTCGTTTAAAACTACTGATGACAAACACCAAATCCTTAAGTCGTTTTCTAACCCTTACCCTATAAATATCCCTGACCTAATCCTTCAAAGCCTCATCTTCTTCAAACCTAACGTTCATCTGTCCGAAACTTCTCTCTTCCAAATGGCGTCCATGCAAATCAAACCGCAACACAACTGTGTAGCTTACCTCACCAAATTGCCATTCTGGGTTAAGTTCGATACTGCTATCGATCTTATGGTCCAAACTTCCAAATGGCATCCATGCAAATGAAACCGCAAACCCACGCAGCTGGAACCCACAGCCACCACCTCCAAATCAAAAGTCCCCACCAAACCCACCAAAAAGAAACCCAAAACGGCTACTCAGGGAAATGAGTCCCCTGAGGATGCCCTGCAACACAACGCAGGATATATCCACTGGTTATAACCCCCTAGTGGATATCAGGACTCTTCCAGCCATAGCCGCTCAGGATTCCTCTCAACAGGAGCCTGCAGCAACCACACAAGGGGTACCCACACATCTGGGATCTTCCTCACTTGAAGGGATTGCCATTGAAGAGCACCTTCCTCCCCAGGTGCACACTGCTTCTATCCCTTCACCGCATGCAACCGCCCCCAAAGCCTACATTGCTTGTTGCACAAGTGCTGACTCATTGCACTCCTCACCCCCTCCCTAGATACCAATTACTACTAGGAACACCTCTACCATTGAGGGGGAGGACCAAAGTGCAGCTGAGAACCCATAGCATAGGGGTTACAAGTTCCTTCTCCTAGTGTAGCAATGGAGATTGGAACTTCTGGTAAGGCTGCCACCTCTCCTGTGTCAGCATATGATCATGTTGAAGTTGGTACCATTACTAAGTCCTTACTAGAGGCAACTGCTGATGACGGACATAGTCCTGAGGCAGGAAGTCTCCAGTACCAAGACAAAGGGGCACATGCTACAACTAAGCTACACTCAGTGCATGTTCATCCTGCTCCAAGCAGGAGGTCAGGTGATTCAGCTTCTGTTGATGATGACCTGGGCTTTTTCTACGATGTTCTTGCCCAGAACACAATCCTTGAGGAGGAAGTCAGTAGGCTGTAAAAACTACTTGACCAACTCTCTCAAGGAGAAAGACCATCTGCCTCCACCAACCCACAGATGGCACCTTCAGTTGAAGGTTCCCCAAACACTTTACCTCTCACTCCAATGAGCCTCCAGCTTCTGCCTTTGGCACTATCTCTCTGGGACAGAACCTCCCAGAGCAGATGGTTGCTGTATTCAACAATCCATACCTCTCATCACTCCCATCATCAATGAAGTTGTTACTAAAGCCATTGATGAGAGGAATTCCTAAACTCTACCACCACTGATTCATGTTGTTGTGCAAAAGACACTTTCTGCGGTACAAACCCCTACCACCAATGCATCCAAAAAGGGGGAGAGTACTGCAGTGAAAGAAAAGAAGAGGAAAAGAACAGAGGATGAGAAGGCAAAAGAACAAATCCAGGAGTTGGAAAAAGAAAAGCAACAACTGATCACCTATAAAAGAAAGAAAAGTGCTGATGATCAACCTACTGCTGAAGAAAAATCCTTGGAAGAGCTGGTAAAAGATGCTGATGATACACACAGCCGATCCATGGATAAAATCATTGAGCAACTCTTCAGGCAAGGTTTTGATACAGCCACATTAGATAGTGAAATCAGGAAGTTGGAAGTGGAGGAGATTCAACCCTATGGGCTGGGTATGATGTACTGGAAAAGGAGAGATTGGAGATCATGATCCGTTTCATTGCCAAATACTTAGGAAGATCTTTGATGGAGATTCGTGCGTGGACCAGAGACAGTATTCTGGCTATAGCCACCAGAATCTGTCTGTCTGAGCAATTCCACAAGCGGATTATCATTGAAGCCCTTGATGAGGCTGGGGCTGGAAAAAGGTTTGAAATGGCAAGACTTACAAAGGCTAAACTCATAACAAAGATGCTGGAACGACCTTCCCTTCCACCCACTCAAAAACAGCCTACCCCTCAAATCTCCAAACCAATCTCAAAGCCCAAATCTAAACAACCACAATCCACAACCCACCAAACCAACTCCCTTACCCTCTAAACCAACAGCCATGATGCCCCAAGAAGAAGTAGAGAAGGGTGTTGAGGCTAGAAGAAGAAGAAGAAGAGGATGATGTGGAAGAAGATAGGATGCCTCTGTCTGCAATCCTAACATTGGCGAAAGCCAAACCTATGCCCATCACTCCCACCTCACAAATGGATGCTGTGAGAGTAAGATTGAAGAAGAGGAGCAGCAAAAGCTTCATGATGATGAAATGCTGAAAAGCATTGACAAAACTTATGCTGCTTCGTCATCAATTATTAGCATGAAGAAAGAAGCTCTGAGGTTGTACACTCTCGCCAACACATTTCAATATCAGAAGGAAAGGGTGAGAGTATGGCCTGATCCTAGGGTGGCTCACAGGATTGTAAAGAAAGACATTCCTTCGAGATACAAGGGTCAAGTCAAGAGGATCGTAGATGAAGAGATCACAGTGGCCCTTGTAGTATCACCCTGGCAGATTGTCGAAGACTTCAAGAAGGCCTACGAGACTAAACAACCACCCCAGAAGATGCTAGTGAACGGAATTATTAAAAAGGGGTTAGTCTACAAGAGGCTTGAGAACTTCAAACAAAATGAGCTCAGTCTGTTACTCGAAGGGAATCACCCTGATGAGTTTGCATACAGACAAATTACAACAGTTGAGCTCAATGTCAAACAGGACAAGTACATCTCAGAGCTGTATGGGCGAGAAGTTGTTTGATGGTGAAGCCGAGAACCTGACCATGGAAGAAAAAATCATGTTTCTCAGAGCCTACACCAGAGAATCCTACAGGCTCATACACGGGAAGCAGATCTCATGAATGGGATAACAACTCTGTGTCCAGTTCCCCAAAACAGAGTTCCCATTCATATCTTGCCAAACAAATATCTGAGATTTCTTCCCAGGCCGGAGCTTATATGGGTCATCTTCTCTACTGATCAAGAAGGAAAAGACCAACCTTTTGCCAACAATAAGTGGGAAAATAAATAAATTAGAGGTTTTGGCTGCATTGGTTCAGGGGGAGTTTGTTGGACCAAAAGAACCAGAGCCAAGATCAAAAAACCTCTAAGTCCCACATGATATCACAACAACTCTGCTGAAAGCTTCATCAGCAATTTGACAAGTACTAAAGACTTCAACAGCTGAAGATCAAGTGCTGAAGACTTCAACAGCTGAAGAACTAAAGTGCTGAAGTACAACAGCTGAAGAACACAGTACTGAAGCTGAACAGCTGAAGAACACAAGTACTGAAGCTGACAGCTGAAGAACACAAGTGCTGAAGCTGAAGACCAAAGTACTGAAGTACAACAGCTGAAGAGTTTACAAGTGCTGAAGATCAACAACTGATGTACAAAGTCTGAAGACAAAGACTGAAGACATCAGCTGATGATATCTACTGAAGTCATCAGCTGATGAACATCTGAGTTCAAGTCTGAAGACCAAATACTGAAGTTTCAGTAGTTTGTCACAACAGCTGAAGAGTACTTCTTCAGTAGTTGTGATATCAGTAGTTTTATTTTTTACTTTCAGTAGTTTTGTAAAACGACTGAAGAGCTTGTTCTTCAGTCGTTGTAGTTTCAGTAGTTTTATGTTTTTCAGTAGTTTAACAACTGATAACACTTAGCATTTTTGTAAGGAGATGTCAGCTGTTTTGACATCTTCAATAGTTGTGTTTCAGTTGTAATAAATCTGTTAGATGTCACTATCAAGTGACATCAGCACACGTCACATCTCTTATATAAGAGGTGTCGACCTAATTGTAATTGTGACATTCTGTTACCACGAAAGCGAATATTGAATTAAATATATTTGCAGAAATTCTCTCTCTATAATCGTCTTTGTTCTTCATTGAATATCGTTTCATTCTTGTGAATTGGCTAATTCATTGTTCGATTTCCGCTGCTACAATCTCTAATCAATCAAACATAGATCACTTATCCTAACAAAAGGAACCCACAGCTTCAACTGCCAGATCCAAAGTCCCCACCAAGCCAAAATCCAAACCCAAACAAGCTAATCAGGGAGATGAGTCCCCTGATGATGCTCCTGTACCACCCAAACATGATAAACCTACTGGTTCAAACCCTCCAGTAGGTCAAAGACTCAACCAGCATAGCCGCACAGGTATCCTCTTAAAAGGATCCTGTTGCAACCACTTCAGGGGAATCCACATTACTGAGACCTCTCTCACTTGAGGAGGTTATCATTGAAGAGCATCCCTCTCCCGGATGCAATCAGCTTCTATCCCCTCTCCACATGCAAATGCCCCCCAAAGTCCAACCATTATAATTGTAAACGTGTTGACTCAGCTGCATGCCTCTCCTCCTCCCCAACAAACACCAACAAAGGGGAGAACCACAGCAATTGAGGAAGAGGATCAACATGCTTCTGACAACCATAGCACCAGGGTTTAAATGTTCTATCTCCTGGTGTGGATATGGAGATCAGAACATCTGGTGAGGCTGCCACCTCTTCTGAATCAGCATATGATGAGACTAAGGTTGGTAACATAACTAAGACCTCACCAGAGGCAACAGCTGATGAAGGACAAAGTCCTGAGGCTGGAAGTCCCCAGTTCCAAGACAAAGGGGCACATGCTACATCTGGTCTACACCCAGTGCATGTACATCCTGGTACAAGCAGGAGGTCAAGTGATTCAGCATCTGCTGATGAACCTGGGCTTCTTTTATGATGTTCTTGCCCAGAACATAATCCTAGAGGAGGAAGTCAGTAGGCTGCAAAAACTACTTGACCAACTCTCTCAGGGAGAAAGACCATCTGCCACCACATCACCCAACAGATGGCACCTTCCTTTGAAGGTCACTTAAACACCAGCCACTCAAAGAATCTCAGCCACCTGCCTCTGTTTCTAGCACCATTTCTCAGGACCAAAACCCCCCTGAGCAAATGGATGCTATCCCTCAAAATCCCCTATCTCTCATCACACCGCAGATAACTGAACTTGTCATTAAAATGTTGATGAGAGATTTTCTTCTGTGTTACAACCTATAGTGGAGGATGTACTGAGCCAAAAACTTTCTGCTGCTCAAAACCTTAAAACCAATGCACCCAAAAAGGGGGAGAGTACAACAGTGAAAGAAAAGAAAAGAAAAAGAACTAAGGATGAGAAGGCACAAGAGAAAAACAAGGAGTGGAGAAGGAAAAGGAACAACAACTGATCACTTACAAAAGAAAGAAAAGTGCTGGTGATCAAAAGAATGCTGAAGAAAAATCCTTGGAGGAGCTGATAAAAGATGCAGATGAAACACACAGCCGATCCATGGACAAAATCATTAAGCAACTCTTCAAGCAAGATTTGATACAGCCAAACTAGCTAGTGAGATCAGGAGGTTGGAAGTAAATGAAATCCAAAACAGATGGGCTGGGTACAGTGTGCTGGAGAAAGAGAGATTGGAGATCATGATTCGATTCATAGCCAAATTTTTAGGAAGATCACTGATGGAGATTCGTTCATGGACCAGAGACAGCATTCTGGCTATAGCCACCAGAATCTGTTTGTCTGAGCAATTTCATAAGGGGATAATTATTAAAGCACCTGATGTGGCTGGAGCTGGGAAAAGGCTTGAAATGGCAAAACTCACAAAAGCCAAACTTACAACCAAAATGCTTGAACAACCTTCCCAATCACCCACTCAAAAACAGCCTACCCCTCAAATCTCCAAACCAATCTCAAAACTCAAATCCAAACATCCTCAACCCTCAAAACCAAATCCTTTTCCACAAAAACCAACCCAACAATCATCCAGTGATGCACCTAGAAGGAGGAGAAGGGTGCTGAGGATAGAAGAAGATGATAAAGATGATAGTCTGCCACTCTCTGCTGTTCTAAGGGTGCCAGAACCCAGGAGTCAACTCATGATCACACCTGACTCACAAAGGGAAATGGTTAGAGTCAAAATAGAAGATGAAGAACAGCAAAAGCAGCATGATGAGCAACTACTGAAGATGGTTGACAAGGAATTTCCCCAGTCATTATCTATACAAGCCATGAAGGGCATGCTCAGAGGCTGTACACTCTCAGACACACATTTCAGTATCAAAAAGAGAGAGTGAGAGTATGGCCAGACCCCAAGGTGAGCTCTAGAATACACAAAAGACCCATTCCACATAGATACAATGGCCAGGTTAGAAAAACAATAGACGCTACAATCATGTTAGCCATTGTAGTCTCACCTTGGGAAATACTCGATGAATTCAAGAAGGCTCATCATTCAAAAATGACCCCTCAAGCCTTACTGGAAAACAAGATGATCAAAAAGGGGTTATTATATAAGAAGCTTGAAGACATTAAGAAGAATGAGCTCCAGTTACTCCTTGAAGGCACCCATCCTGATGAATTTGTCTATAGGGAGATAACTACTGTGGTGTTGAAGAATGGCAGGACTGTAAAGTACCTATCTGAGTACTATGGTCCAGAGTTCTTCTTTGAAGGAAGAGTAGAAGACTCTCCAAGGAGGAACAAGTTGTTCTCCTTGAGCCCTATGTTCGTGAGTCTTACAGACTCGTAAAAGGGAAGTAGGTTTCATGGTTGGGATCACAACTCTATGTCCAGATTCCCCAAAACAGAGTTCCCCTCCATACTTAGCCAAACACATGATTAGAAACCTCTTCCTGGCCTGTGCTGATCTGAAGCTAATCAAGAGAAGTCTTTGCCAACAATAAATGGGACCTCAATAAAGTTAAAGGTTTTGGCTGCATTGGTTCAGGGGGAGTTTGTTGGACCAAAAGAACCAATGAGCCGGATCAGAAAAACCTTTAAGTCCCACAGACGTCACAACAACTGCTGAAGTCCACAACAGCTGAAGACAACAACTGATTACAAAGTCTGAGACACAAGTGCTGAAGACAAAGTCTGAACATAAGTGCTGAAGACAAAGTCTGAAGACACAAGTGCTGAAGACAAAGTCTGAACACAAGTGCTGAAGACAAAGTCTGAAGACACAAGTGCTGAAGACAAAGTCTGAAGACACAAGTGCTGAAGACAAAGTCTGAAGACTCAAGTGCTGAAGACAGTCTGAAGACACAAGTGCTGAAGATAAAGTCTGAAGACACAAGTGCTGAAGACAAGTGCTGAAGACAAAGTCTGAAGACATAAGTGCTGAAGACAAAGTCTGAAGACAAGTGCTGAAGACAAGTACTGAAGACCAAGTATCAGACGTTGTCACAACAGCTGAAGGTCTTCTTCAGTAGTTGTGACGGTTTTCTTTCAGTAGTTTTATGTTTTTCTTTTCAGTAGTTTTGTAAAACGACTGAAGAGCTTGTTCTTCATCATTGTAGTTTCAGTAGTTTCTTATCAGTAGTTTTATGTTTTGTACTTAGCACTCTGATATGTTCTCAGTAGTTGTGAACATTTCAGTAGTTTGTTAAGTTTTAGTTATTTTTGTAATAAATCGCCAGATGTCACTATCCCATGATATTAGCAGTGATTGCACTCTATATAAGGAGTGTCAACCTAATTGTAATCGGCAAATGATCGAGCAGAAACATTTGATATAATTGAAACATTCCTTTTCACAGAAATATATTCTCTCGTTACAACCGTATTTGTTCTTAATGCATACGAGTATCAAATTTTTGCTATAATTTGCCTAATTCATGATCTTATTCCGCTGAGTTACACTCTAATCCATCAAACTTGAGATCACTGATCCTGTCAGTTTAGTTTAAGGATGTTGGACTGGGTTTTTTGTTACGGCTATAACAGCAGAATTATCAACATAGATAGGTGTGTTAGAGAATTGCAAACCATAGTCGTGCATTTGCTGTTGAATCCAGATGATGTGTAAATAGCAACTAGCAGCAACAATGTATTCAGCTTCACAGGTTGATACAGCAACGGAGGTCTGCTTCTTACACTGCTAGGTGACTAACCGTCTACTAAAGAACTAAGATCCTCCTAATGTTGACTTGTAATTCATTTGCATCTGCCATAATCGGGGTGACTATACGCTGTAAGCTCAAAAGTATCCTCATGAGGATACCACAACCCGAGTGTTGGAGTACCCTTCACATAACGGAAAATCCGTTTAACACCTATGAGATGGTTGACTTTCGGTTTCACCTGATATCTGGAACAAAGACACGTTGCATACATGATATCAAGACGAGACGTTGTAAGATACATAAGGGATCCAATCATTCCTCAATACATTGTAGCATCAACCAGATCACCATTTTCGTCGGGTACCATATCATGGTTCGTGGCAAGTGGAGTTCTAGTTCTTGAAGCATTCTCCATGTCAAACCAATTGAGGATTTCCCCTACATATTTAGTCTGATGTAGGAAGATTCCATTTGATGTCTCATCCAGCTGTAATCCTACGAAGAACTTCATCTCCCCCATTGCACTCATATCAAGTTCCGCTTTCATTACAGATTCAAATTCTTTAGATAACTCTTCGCTTTTGGAACCGAAAATTATGTCATCAATATATATATGTGCTAGCAGTAAGTCACCATCCTTTTCTTTGATGAATAGTGTGCAGTCTATAACTCCTCTGCGAAGGCCGTGTTTCACCTGAGTTGAGAGTTTCTCATACCGTGCTCTATGGGCTTGATGGAGCATGTAGAGAGCCTTATCAAGCTTGTAAACTCTTTCTTGAAGATAAGGATCCTCAAATCCTTCGAGTTGACTGACATACACTGTCTCACAAATTTCACCATGAAGGAATGCACTCTTTACATCTAGTTGGTAAACTTTGATCTTCATGTAATGCATAGGCTAGAAAGAAATGGATTGCTTCTATTCTAGCCACAGGTGCAAACACTTCATTGTAATCAATTCCTTCGAGTTGTCTAAAACCTTAAACAACAAGTCGAGTATTGTTTCTAATTATGACCCCTTGGTCAACTCTTTTGTATTTCAAGACCCATTTGGTGCCAATTACTTTAGCAACTTTGGTCTATCCACCAGTGTCCATACACCTAGCCTCTTGAATTGAAGGAGTTCTTCTTGCATGGCACTAACCCATGCCTTACTGTTTTAGGCTTCACTTAAATATTTTGTTTCAAATTGTGACACAAAACATTGATAAGCACCATCATGAAGATAGCCTTTTTCCATGACTGAGTCATAATCAACTGAGTATAGCTGGTTTCTTGTCTAGACACCCATTGTACATCCCCTATGACGTTGTCCAGGGGATGACATAGATTTAGTTGAGATCTGGGAGTGTGGGTACAACTACTTCCTGATCCAGGTTTTGAATGATTGGTTCAATAGGTGTAGTCGTTGGAGTGTGAGGTTTCAAAGTGTCAAAGGCATCAACATCTCATGCTTGTGTACTTTCAGTAGCAATAACCTATTTCTCCTGATCAACCTAATCATTCTTCACGTCTTCATTGTCAGAGGAGGAGTCACTTACCTTAAGTGCTCCCCTGAAGGACTAGAAGACTCACCTTGTTAACGTGATGTTGTCGAATTTAGTGATGGTGTGTTTAAGATATCGTACATCATTTTTGTCGATAACTCATCATGAGGAGGGGAGAGAGGGATGTTAAAGGACTTAAAGAATCCATCATAGTCGAAAGGATGCGGGTCCCTTTCCAGCAGGGGGATGGTGTATCTCTGAACGTTAATGTTGCACCACACTTCTACTTGACCCCTTGAGTTATTATAAACTCTCTTGTTTGGTATATTGGATCCTAGAATAACCCTTCTTTAGCCTTCTCACTAAACTTCCTAACTGAGTATTCTTCAGCAGTGTACATGGTGCGCCAAATGGCTCGAGATACTCCAGATTAGGTTTATATCGCTGGAGCAACTCATAACACGTTTTACCATGACGTTTGACCACCAAGACTCGATTGAGGGTGTAACATGCATTAGCAACTGCCTCATTCCAAAATTGGATAGGCAGTTTCGAGTCTACTAGCATCGTTCTTGCTATCTCTATCAAGCTCCTGTTCTTCCGTTCAGCAACTCCGTCCATTTATGGAGTGTAGGCAGATGTGAACTCATGTACTATTCCTTTCTCTTTGCAGAATTCCTCCATCCACTGGTTCTTGAACTCCGTGCCATTGTCTGAGCGATGCTCTTGGTGCTCAAAGGACCAAATAGATCCATGTGAAGAAGTTCGATGTAAGGCCTCGTTCCCGGGATGCTCATAGCTGGCAAACCATTGCACGTAAAACATATACTTTACATTAATCATACATAAAACATTGCAGCGGAAACATAAAAATAAATTTTTATATCATTATAAATGCTTTTGCAAGTTAATACAAGCGTTCATTTCAAAACATCATTCGTTCACATTACAATGCAAAAACATTAAACAACAGAATGCCATCCAAAAGAGCTGAGTAGCCACCCCGTGCCATCCTCAGCAATGCTCACCTGCAAACTGAAAAATGCTTAAAAAGTCGGCGTTGTTGAGTGAGTTCTAGTTTTACAATAAAACAATACTTTTACTTTGATTAAACCATTCATTACTTTTGCATGTGATCACTCATCATACGTACGCATAGATAATATCATTATCATCTTCATTAATCGTTCATTAACATTCATTCATTCATCATACGTCATTATCATTCACATTCATTCATACTTCTTACTTTCGTTCGTACGTACATTTCGTTCGATGACATGTACATTACCCCGAACATTGTGCACGAAGCTGGAAACCAGGCCTGAGGTCTTTCATAGACCTCAAACATTATGCATGAAGCTGACACCAGTACCTAGGGCAAGTACATTTACCACTTATCTTTTCTCTTTCATTCTGGATCTATGCCAAATGCTATACCCCAAACATTGTGCACGAAGCGGGTAACTAGGCATGAGATCTTTCATAGACCTTTAACATTGTGCATAAAGCTGACTCCAGTACCTAGGGCAAGTGGCAAGGATCTCATAGTTATGGTCAATCACAAAGATGGACACCAGTGTGCATCCTTTTCGGGTAGCTAACCCGCACACTGTTAAGCTAACACCCTTCATTGGGTGTGAACCTCTATACATTTGCTTGCAAACCTTTCTTACGTTCATTCATTTATTAATGCATGCATTAATCATCATGTTCCTCTTTTCAGTATCTTCCACTTTACATTACATAATACTTTCATTTCATTCATTTACATTCCACGTAAAGCCCTAGGAAAATAATCATACATAATAAGGAACTTAAACAATCAACATCATCATACAGGGCATCATACATACATATCATACATCATACATATCATCATGCATAAGTACCAAACATTCATCATAACATGCCTATCATTACATCTATGACTTCAAAAGTCAACTTACATAGCCCTCAAGAACCACCCAAGTCAAACCCTACATTCATATTTTCCTCAAAAAGTCAGAAAACAGTCTAAGTGTTCATCCACATTTGCTATAGTTCACCCACCGGTGAGGAGCAACAGCAGTGCCATTACAATAAAAAGTAGGGGGCTTGCATCGTTGGAACGCCCCATAGTTACAGCCTCGTGTCGCCTCCGGAGTAGGCTCTTCTTCTTCCTCTTCTTTATCATCAGAGAGAACCGTTTTAGGCTCTGGTTGCTCCTGTCCTCCCGAAGACCGGTTTCTCTCCTTTCTTTCCCCTTGTCGTACAACCTTTATCACTTCAGTCACCACAGACGATAGGATCGTCTGCATGACCTGACGCACTTCCTCGACCACCGCTTCTTTCATAGAGGCTCTTAAGTTAGCACTCTCATCACCGCCCTCCGAATGAGGCGTCTCTGGTTCCTTATGAACCACCTTTCCGGCTCTAGGCCTTCCTCTCGTAACCCATGTGTTGGAGCATATATTGTCATATATAGTGTGTCCGACACTTGTCGAATAGTCTTGGCTTAATGTAATACACCTGATATGTTGTAAACACATGAAACTGGGTCACTCTTAGGAGCATATGCGAATGAGACTCAGTCGTACGACTGAGCAATGCTAATGGACCAGTCTTGTGACAGAGATATGTGATTGGTCCATTCATAA
Source organism: Flaveria trinervia (assembly GCA_025506515.1). Classification (NCBI taxonomy): domain Eukaryota; kingdom Viridiplantae; phylum Streptophyta; class Magnoliopsida; order Asterales; family Asteraceae; genus Flaveria; species Flaveria trinervia. The sequence goes on from CM046456.1 coordinate 28,234,610, forward strand.
GACTGAACCATAAGTATGGTCCAGTCGTACGAATGAACCATACGCGTGGTCCAATCGTATTAATGAACCATATGCATGGTCTAATCACACGATTGGGCCTAGTCGCATCTAATATGGGCCGAGGCCCATATATACCAGTTTCAATGTGTAGAGAGAAAAAGGCTTTTGAGAGCCTGCTCCAGGCCAAGGGCTGCCGGATGAGAGGGGAGATCATGCTCGATCTCCCCTTGCCAAGTGTCTTGATTATTATGTTGTAACGAGCTTGTAATCGTTAGGTTTTATCAATGAAACCATTTAATTATAGTTCGTGTTATTGATTGTCTCTTGGTGTTTGATGTTGTTTATCCTTCCGTCAAGAACACGCTCGGATGTTTACCGATCCAGCGACTTCACAATTGGTATTAGAGCAGGTTACTGCTGGAATGATCTAACAATCATTCTTGCAACCCAAGCTCTTGATTTCTGGATCGATTTTAGGTTCTTTGGCGTTAAACACACTTCGTGTTCTTTGTGTTTTGCTCAGATCTTGTTACGTGTGTTGTTTCTATGTTAAAATCGAACTCGAAACTACATTCCGATCACCCTTTTGGATCTGATGATGTCTATTTTGGTTCGGTTCATGTATCATTCATAAGATTAGGGTTTTTGGCAGCCTGGCAGATGCATATGTGAAAATCTACGTGCAAAGCCGTTCATGCGACTGGGCCATGTGAATGGACCATTCGTACGACTGGACCATGCTAATGGACCATTCTATGGACTATTCGTATGACTGGACAAGTCGTATGTTCAGTCATATGTTCAATAGCACGAATGAGCCATCCGTATTGACTCATCCACAATTGTTCTAGACCAAAAAAATCTGGAACTGCCTCTTGCATAGATTTGAGGATTAGCAATGCACATTCACCCTGAGGTTCTTTTGTCAAATAAGTTCGATGTATACCCCATTATTCATCGGACTTCCAGAATAGGTAAATTTAGTTGGAACACAAACGAGAGAAGAGAAGATGTCAGCAGTCGGTGCTGATTTTGGAGGGTAGTCAGGAGCATCTGACTATTTATGGGCTAATTAGGTTATATCTATCCGCACATAGAGGATTCTCATTCTTAGGGGGAATCCATGTATAGAGAAATTGAAGGTGCAATCAGAAAGTGATTATGTGAGCTGTTTTTGATGATGAATCTTAATGCATGCTGATTTGGTTGAGATTGTCAGTCGTGGATTAGAACCCTCTACCTTTTGCCCAATACACCGTATGAAGACGCTAGGAGAGCACAATGTCTATATATTGGGATATGTTGAATTTGAGGGGGAATTTCTGCAAGCGTTAATGTTAATCAAGTTAGCCTGTGTAAAGATTGAAGCAATGGAAAACTGCTCATGTCATTATCTTGAAAAATTAGTCATATGGGGAATATTGCTGCTATGATGGTGTTCTGCAAAGTAAACGAAAGCTATTGTGCCTAAATTCATTTTCAAGGATACTGTAGCAACCTAACGGATCGGCGACGTTGGCTAATACGGTTTTTCGTTTGATTCTATTGACAACCAGAGCAAAGACTCACTGTAGATTGTAAGAGGTGTATCTACTATTCACAAGCAACGTCCAAGGGGGAATTTTTTGGCCCCTATATTGTCATATATAGTGTGTCCATCACTTGTCGAATAGTCAACGCTTAATGTAACACACCTGATAGGTTGTAAACACATGAAATTGGGTCATTCGCAGGAGCATTTGCGAATAAGACTCAGTCGTACGACTGAGCCATGCTAATGGACCAGTCGTGCGACTAAGATATGCGATTGGTCCATTCATAAGACTGAACCATAAGTATGGTCCAGTCATACGAATGAACCATACGCATGGTCCAATCATATGAATGAACATACGCATGGTCCAATCGCACGATTGGGCCCAGACACATCTAATATGGGGCTGAGGCCTATATTTACTAGTTTCAATGTGTAGAGAGATTAAAGGGTTTTGAGAGGAGTCTGCCTGGGGCCTAGGGCTGCTAGATGAGAGGGGAGATCATGGTCGATCTCCCCTTGCCAAGAGTCTTGATTCTTATGTTGTAACAAGCTTGTAATGGTTAGGATTTGTCAATGAAACCATTTAATTATAGTTCGTGTTATTGATTGTCTGTTGGTGTTTGATGTTGTTTATCCTTCCGACAAGAACACGCTCGGATGTCTATCGATCCAGCACCTTCATACCATGGTTCAGAACAACGACCTCCACCACATGAAGCTTTAGATGATCTACCACCGGCCATCCTCACACACACGCTGAAAGATTAAAACACCAACATGGTCATTCAAGGAAACAGCTCAGTTTATGTCAAGTATAGTAAGTCCCTAATTACAGTGGCTAGTTATGATTAGCCACTTACTTTACTCTTCATACCCCAAGCATTACCTGTCCTGACCTCATCAGTATCTAAATCTACTAGCAACACACAAACTACATAACATGCGCACATAATACCAGTTAACATTACGAAAATACCTCATGGCACGCAACTACTCAGACTAGCATCCCTTCCTTTCCATCCTATTTTTAGTTTAAGTTTAGGTTTAGTTTAAAAATTTACCCGTTTCACTTAAACTTTGGCTGTGATACTAACTTGTAAGGCTCCGTTCCTAGGCACTTACTGCTGGTAAATCATTGCACGTAAACATATACTTTACATTTAATCATTCATAAAACATTGGAGCGGAAACATAAAAATAACTTTTCATATCATTACAAATGATTTTGCAAGTTAATACAAGCGTTCATTTCAAAACATCATTCGTTCACATTACAATGCAAAAACATTAAACAACAGAATGCCATCCAAAAGAGCTGAGTAGCCACCCCGTGCCATCCTCAGCAATGCTCACCTGCAAACTGAAAAATGCTTAAAAAGTCGGCGTTGTTGAGTGAGTTCTAGTTTTACAATAAAACAATACTTTTACTTTGATTAAACCATTCATTACTTTTGCATGTGATCACTCATCATACGTACGCATAGATAATATCATTATCATCTTCATTAATCGTTCATTAACATTCATTCATTCATCATACGTCATTATCATTCACATTCATTCATACTTCTTACTTTCGTTCGTACGTTCATTTCTTTCGATGACATGTACATTACCCTGACATTGTGCACGAAGCTGGTAAATGGGCCTGAGGTCATTCATAGACCTCGAACATTATGCACGAAGCTGACACCAGTACCTTGGGCAAGTACATTCACCACTTATCTTTTCTCTTTCATTCCGGATCTATGCCATATGCTATACCCTGAACATTATACAGGAAGTGCGTAACTGGGCCTGAGGTCTTTCATAGACCTCGAACATTATGCACGAAACTGACTCCAGTACCTAGGGCAAGCGGCAAGGATCTCATACTTATAGTCAATCACAAAGAATGGACCCCAGTGTCTATCCTTCAGGGTAGCTAACCGCACACTGTTGAGCCAACACCCTTCATTGGGTGTGAACCTCCATACATTTGCTAGCAAGACTTTCTGACGTTCCTTCATTCATTAATGCATGCATTAATCATCATGTTCCTCTTTTCATTATCTTCCACATTACATTACATAATACTTTCATTTCATTCATTTACATTCCACGTAAAGCCTAGGGAAAATAATCATACATAATAAGGAACATAAATAGTCAACATCATCATACAGGGCATCATACATACATAGCATACATCATACATATCATCATGCATAAGCACTAAACATTCATCATAACATGCCCATCATAACATCTATGACCTCAAAAGTCAACTTACATTGCCCTCAGGAACCTCCCAAGTTAAAGCCTAGTTTCATCTTTTCCTTAGAAGTTAGAAAACAGTCTAAGTGATCATCCGCATTTGCTATAGTTCATCTGCATTTACTATAGTTCATCCGCATTTGTCTTACTTCATCCACATTTGTTCCAGTTCATCCGCATGTGTTTATCCACATTGACCTTACTCATCCGTATTTCCCATACTTAGTCAATGTTCATTCGCATTTCTCATTACTCATCCACATTGACTTACTTAGAGTTTAATGCTCATCTGCATTATCTGTCATCCACATTGACTTTTTATACTCATCCGCATTGACTTTCCTTTCTCATCCGTATTGACTTTCCTTACTCTTCCGCATTGACTTTCCTTACTCATCTGCATTGACTTTTCAACACTTATACAGATTCTAAAACTTAACATATGAGCCTTAAACATCTTATTTCAATTCTGAATCACTATCCATCTTGGTCTAAACTTAAATCATACATTCTAAGCCTTAAAAACAACATCGTACATCATCAGCATGAACAATCATACATTATATCATAACATCAACATACACACACTCATATATACGGGTCCGAAACCCAGTTAAATGAAAGCATACATTCATGCATTTCCAGCCCCAAAATTTGTTAAAACAGGTAAAGGAGGGGTCCTAGAACTCACCTTTGCAGCTCTTGAGTATGGCTTCTTCCAAACTCATTTGCAATTGAGTTCAACCGCCTAGAAACCCACTAAAAACATACCCGAATATATACAAACACACATAAGCACAAACCCGAGGACAAAACTGGTTAAGATCACCTAACAACATCAATTCTACCTTGAATTCACAGTTTTCTCCTTGTTTCTCTTCAAAACCGAGAGTTCTTGGTCGCAGCTACTCTATCTCTGTCTCTAAAACCCGAAGATCAGTGATGTATGTGACATATGGGCGGGCATACTACCTTTATCACCAACTTTTAAACTTTTTTGTCCTTTTTACACTTTTAACCCCTAGACTTGGGTTTTATTTCCTCTTGTTCTTTTTACTTCACATTATTCATTCTTTCATTGTCTTTAATATAACCGGGCGTTACATTCGAGAGGCAAATCAATGGAATGTACTTTCTTTGCCTAGTGAGACTTCTTGGTCTCTTTACCTTTCTTACACGCTACACAAAAATCCAGAAGTTGAAAATTCTTGACATTTACCCCATTTACTAAATGATTCTGAATCTGATGTTCATCTTCCATGGATTTATGTGTCCCATTCTCCTATGGTAGGAGATCGAGTCCCTCTTTGTTGCCTTTAACAAGAAGCATTGAACTTAATGATCAGTTGTGGAGGTTTTTGCTAGATCCAAGACATATAAGTCATTATATCTTGAAGCTAACATTAATATTTGGTCCTCCAGGATAATGCAATCCTTCTTCAATACATAGCACTTCTTGTTGTTAAAAACAACTTTGAATCCTTTGTCACAGATCTAGGAGACTGAAAGCAAGTTATTTTGTAGTTGTTGAACGTAGTTAACCTTATCAAACTTGACTTTCTGGTTTCCCACTTTGCTTTGAGCGGTGATGTATCCTCATTTATTTCCAGCAAATAATACATGTCCCCCTTTAATTTGTTTGACATTTGAAAGGAAAGACAAGTTTCCAGTCATGTGCGTGGACGCCCCACTATCAACAATCCAGGTATTTGTGATAGCACTGTAATGGACACCCTGCACATTTATAGGAAATTATCAGTTTAGGTTTGGGACCCAAGCCTTAACTGGCTTGGGTGACCCAGAGGAATCACATATCATAAACTTGACCCAGTGTCCATTTGAGGGTGATGGCACATCAATCTTTTTCTCTTTCTCATTATCAGACGCTGGACTTGACTTTTCTTTCATAAGCCAGTTTTGTGTAAGGCTTGTTTGTGATAAACAGAGGACTGGCTTACAGTTTGAACTTTAGGTTCATTAGTTATTTTTGGTGGAGTAATAGAACTCCTTTTCAAAGAACTTGGTTTTTTATCATAAAGTTAAATTTTATTTCTGGGAGTCTGATAATAAGGACAATTAGAAGCGATGTGTCCTCTCTTTCCACAACTGTAGCATGATCTAACCTTTACATGTTTGGAAAATTCTTTATGTGGGGTTGAGTGTGATACAGGTGCAACACGAGTCTGGTTGGGTTTAGTCACTTCTTGTTTAGATGTTTCTGCTTGTTTAACAAAATTAATTGTTTGAACATTTTTAACATCTTTAACCTTTAACTTATTTGGACTTTGACGTGTAACACTGGTCTGGTTAACTGGTTTTGTCATTTTGGGTTGAGAAGAAGACCTGTGTGAACCTGACTTTACATTAACATTTTCAAATTGTTCATCCAAATTAACAATAGGCATCTTTCCTTTTGATTTTAATGTAGCCTCCTTCTGTTTAGTGACAGATTCCACGGGTTACCCGTGGAATCAAGGTCACTTACGAGAGGAGTGAACACGACATGATCCTTTACTGGGTTGTTATTAACAGGTCTACATTTTGTATTTAACAGGATCTCATCTGGTGGTGGTACTACTTTGTAACCCAGCCCTTCCCCATTATTTCGTTCTTTCACTAAGTGTTAAACTATGTGTGAGGAACTAGTCTAGTTATGCAGTTTTTATTTTAATGAATTGACGTCAACTTCCAAAACCGCTTTTTCTTTCTTTGTTTCTTCTAAAGAATTTAAATAGAACTTTATATCATTTGTTTGATTAAAACCAACAACCTCGATTTCCCATAGTTGTTTACCTAAAAGTTCTATTTTTTCTTTAAAACTACACTCATTTTGTTTTAAAATCCGATTAGCTTCTATGCATAGTTGTAGGTCATTTACTAAGCTATCATTGTGGTCTAATAACCTACAAAATTTTAAATCTATGCTTTCTATAAATTTGTTACATTCAATACAAGCATGATCTTCAAAGAGTTGGTCTTTTGTACTTACTTGTGAAGACTTGGTTGAATCAGCCATGAATGCAGAGTTTGACTCTTTGGATGATGGAGATTCAGAACATGTCATTCTGACTTCTTCATCAATCAGTTGATTGACCACATTCACAGCTTCTTCATTATCTAACGTTGTTTGTTCAACTGTGATTTTACCTTCACTCGTAGAACCATCATCCAGTCCTTCGACACGGGCAACGTTTGATTCACCTAGAGACACAAAACTGAAGGTCCTATCCTATCCTTTGTCACCCTGAGCAGTCAAGGCCTTAGTCTCTTCTCTTGACGAGGTAGACCCGCTCCTGTCTGTTTCCTAACAGTTGAAGGTTGAGAATGGATTTCCGTTACCTATTTTCTTGGGCTTTACACATTCCTGTTTGAAATGCCCTTTTTCTCCACAATTAAAGCAGGTAACTTTGGTTTTGTTGAAACCAAAGGTTGTGTCCTTTGAGGCAACCAAGTTTGTCCAGTCTTTTTCACAAACTTTTTCACTCTTTTGACAGCACTAGCCAAATCCCATATTATATCCATTCTCTCTCGTTTTTTATCATGTCCTTCGTCACCTTGAGCAGTCAAGGCCTTTGTCTCTTTGCTTGATGAGGTAGACTTGCTCCTGTCTTTGTCCTAAGAGTTGAAGGTTGAGAACGGATTTCCGTTACCTATTTTCTTGGGCTTTACACATTCAAATGCCCCTTTTCTGTACAATTAAAGCAGGTAACTTTTGTTTTGTCGAAACCAAAGGTTGTGTCTTTTGTGGCTACCAAGTTCTATCCTGTCTTTTTCACAAAATTTTTCGCCTTTTAGACAGTACTAGCCAAATCCCACATTATATCCATTCTCTTTTGTTCATCTTCGTCCACCTGCTCATAGTCTTCATCTGCAAGATAGCAATTTCCAGTCTTCCCAACAACTAGGTTGGAATGGACAACAGCTGCTAGGAGATCCATATGGTCCTTTGTTATTTCCATAGTTATATTACCGAGATTCTCAGTCTTCAACTTTGTAGTGTTGGCTTCATGCACTATATATTGGGTAGAGGATGACCCTGGCGTTTCTGGTCCTGAAGCGGTGGTTTGGGAAGGAGTTGCTGAACTCACACAAAGGCAGTTGGAATTGGTGCTCCTGAACTCGTTGGAGTGGGAGATGAATTATAAAGTGAACGATTATGGTCGTAGGATCCTTTCTGTGACCTGTATTTCATCCTCAGTTCCTCCTACCTTAGTTTCAGGATGAAGTCATTTATATCTAACTTTGTCAGTATATTGTTCTGTCTCAGGTAGACACAAACAAGTCCCATTTCTTTAGTAAACCATCAGGAAAGCTTGACACTTTATCTTCCATAGACGTTGTGACCCCATGAGTGTGCAACTCACTCATCAGATGGTAGAATCGGTCGATGATATCGTCCAAGCTTTCTTTCCCTGTTGAGGAGAAGTTATCAAACTCCATCATGATTGCCTTTGCCTTTAATGCCTTTAACGTTGCATTCCCATCATATCTTTTCTCCAAAGCCTCCCATAACTTCTTCACCTATTTGTTCTCAGAACACTGATGAAATATGTCTTTCATTATCGACTGAGTCAACATGGCATACACCTTCTTTTCAACATTGTACTTCGCTTTCTAGCTATCAGTCATACCTCCCAAAGTGAGCTTAACACCATCAACACCAATTGGCATACTAGAACCTGTTTCAATGGATTCCCAAAGATTTGGATCGACTCCATTTAAATAGATCTCGAACATTTGTTTTCATTGTGGGTAATCATCTAACGTTATAAGTTTAGGTGGTTTATTGTCATTCCCAATTTCATTTTCCAGAAGTAGAAGTTCTGGATGCGAGAGTCCCTTCCGGCAGTAAATGCAGAGAACTGATTTTCCATATTTATAAACTTAGAACTTTAGAACACGACTGGTTCACTTGTGCGAATGGACAGATGCGAATTATTCAGTCGTGCGATTTGACAAATGCGGATGAGTCAATCGTACGATTTGGACAAATGCAGATGGCCAGTGCGGATGACTCAGTCGTGCGAACGAAGGGTGCGATTGTAGTGTGCGAATGAATTCAATCGTGCGATTGGATATAGTCGTACGTATGGAGTGTACGAATAGAGACAAGCAAATAGGATGACTCAGTAGTACGAATGAGTGAGAGACTGAGTTCAATCGTGCGTATGGAGTGTGCCATTGAGCTCAGTCGTGCAATTGGGCCAATCATGCGACTGAAGGCTGCTATTTTTAAAAAATCGATATTTTTGACTCTTTGACACAAAAACACGGTTTTTCAAGAACTCTAATCTGCCGTATGCCGAAAACTGTAAACTTTGAGACCTAGAGATGTCCAAAACACTGTTTTACTAAAAAAAGGTGACTCTTTTGAATGAAAAACGTGATTTTTATGCCGAAACTAATTGAATCACACGCAAAATCAAGAGCCAAAGCTCTTATACCACTTGTTAGGACCGTGTACGTATGGAGTACTAACTGATAATGTGCAGGGAAGAGTGATAGCCTTGTACATCCTCGATCTATGTAGAAAGGCTATAATCCCAGCAAACTCGAAAGCATTCCGAGAGGTAGCATCTAAGTGAGCACACATAATGTGCTTGGTGCTTATCATCCATCTATCAGCCATGTTGCTAAAACACAAGAAAAACATATATTAGGTTAGTGCATAACAGAAGACAGTTTGAACTTAAAATGTTTTGATCATACTAGCTCAGTCGTGTGACTAAACCATACGACTGAGTTTTAGTTGTATGATTGAGTTCAGTCGTACGATTGAGCCTGCGATTGAGTTCAATCGTGCGATTGAGCCTCCGACTGAACTTAGTCGTATACTTCACCACTCGGTTGAGTCAGTCGTGCGCCTAAAACCATACGCATGATTCGTTCGTGCGATTGAATCATGGGCCAAGCTCAATTGTGCGACTAAAGTTAATTAGCATGTCCATTCGCATCCTACACTGTTGAACACCCTAAATTTGAATCTTTTTCAAAACATATATTAGATTTCGTGCTTAGACTTATTTGGACCACAATGACTCTAAATAGCACTTAATGTCCTTTAAATCAACTTTTATGTCCATTTAAGTGGTCTACTATTAGGGTTTAGTCTCGGTTCTAGGTCTCAAAAGTTTAGATCATTTTGGGTTTGATTCACCCATTCATTTTGGCTGATTTCAGTTGCAAAGTACCTATAGATGAGTAGCAAGCAAGTAAGAATCACAATCAGGCAGTAATCTCAATGAGAAAAATTTGGGTAGAGTGTGAGTGTGTATGGGTGATTTCAGAGAGTTTGAAGGGTGGTAAGGGTTACGACCGACTGACCCCTTATTTATACTGTTTTAAAATTCAGTCGTGCGACTAGACCCAGACTCATGCTTCAGTGGTGCGACCGGACCCATACTCATGCTTTAGTTGTGCGACTGGGGTTCAGTCGAGCGACTGGCTTATACTTCTTCATCCATTCGTACGATTGGTTCAGTCTTGTGGTCCAATCGCATGGTTGTCCCATACTCATGGTCTAATCGTGTGACTGGCTCATACGTACGGTTCAAACGTGTGATTGGCTCATCCTTATGAATCAATGGTACAATTGGCTCATACATATGAGCTTGAACTCATACACCTCAACACTTAATATTTTTAACTTTTGATATAAACCATTATGCCCTTTGATCATCTCAAACATGACCCTTTTAATTTAACACCATTTGATCACCTCAAGTGTGATCTTTTTAGTTTGGAACCGATTGGTCACCTCAGACGTGACCCCTTCTGGTGAGTGAATCACAGACTTCTTCTAGTTGTATAGTCCGACATCTACTCAAGAAAAGAATAGAAAATAGAGAGAAACTTGAAATTTTGAAGAAAACAAGACATATTTTTGTTGTTTGGGTTTGAGAAGGATGAAACCTTTTAGAATACATCTAAGCAATTTTACTTCCTTAGCAGAACAACTTCAAGTTAATTTGATTATTTCTAGAAAAATTCATTATGGAATCATACAAGTATATCATAATCATTTGGGAACCCCATTTTAATATGCACTTTGATGCTAGATTATTGTTTTGTCTAAGAGTCAATAGCACTTTCAAGAAATCATACTAGGGCTATAAGATGCACACAATGATTTTGACTGTCAAGAGTTGCAGCCACGATGATTGTCATTATATTTTTCCACTTAAATCCATACACAGATTGTTGACTCACATTGGTGATGAATTAGGTTACATTGTTTCAACAAGCATTGGTGGATCCCACACTTATATGGTAATCAACATTCCTTAAATGATTTTTGAGTAGTCTACGGGTATTTGACAAGAAGAAACTATTCTAAGAGATTTCAAAGAGATGCTAAACCTCAGGTCAGTGCCATCGCACAACAAAGAGGTGCAAACAACAATGAATTTTAGAATATTTAGGTTATGCTTGTCGTCAGGTGAGTGCCACCGTAGAACAGAGAGGCACACAACCTATCTTCTTGTTAGAGCATTTGTTTCTTTTACACATAACACACCAATAACATTAGTCATTAGCTTGATTCCTTTTAGTAGTTTTTCCATGTGCTTTGCTCATATTCATGGTCATCCGCACACATTTGTGGTGTTTATTTTGCTCGTCACCTGTTATTAGAAATGCGTTGATTGTGTTAACCAGGGATAAGATGAGAACCCAAAGCAAGTTGAGCCAATTAGTTTGAATTTTAATTCACTAATGAAGCCTACTAATCTATTGTGTTGAATCTACCGACATATCATATAAGGATCTAGCAACCTCTAGGTCTACTTTCTCTATGTTATCTCAGTAGCAGACTAGTTTTACTATCATTTTTCTTTTTATTGTTCTTAGACTTTTGAGACTTGTAGTTTGAATTCAGCATATTGAGCAAACTAGTTTTGAAGTCCCAAACAATTTGTTCCTTGTGTACTATCATTTTCCATAAACTTTGAATCATAATCACAAATTTGATATCATTTCTTTCGGTTAATCTGCCTTCCCCCTCGTTTTTTAAGTAAATAAATACAACAATTAATTAAATACTAAACTAAAACTATTCTCCCCCTAATTCTAAAATTGAAAATCTTTTTTTTGTTTTTGGATTTTAATAAACAGGAAAATAAAATTAAAATAAAATAAAATAACCAATAAACTAATAAACTAATTGTTGGACTAAGAACTGTTGTCTTCTTGAATCAAATCACTTTTCTTTTTCATGCCACTAACCTCTAAAAGATATAAAAACTGTGGTTTGTCAAATGCTTTTGAGTAGAGGTCGACGTGTTGAAAATCAATATTAATTTTAACAACATCAATTAATTGTTTTTCAAAACACTCACGTATAAAGTGTTATTTAATACCGATGTGTTTTGTTTTAGGGTGCTGGATCGAATTTTTGGTTACAGCAATTGAAGCAGAATTATCAACAAAAATAGGGGTGTTAGAAAATTACAAACCGCAGTCAATCATTTTCTATTGAATCCAAATGATTTGTGAACAGCAACTTGCAGCAACAACGTATTCAGCTTCACATGTTGATAGAGCAACTAATGTCTGCTTCTTACAATGCTAGGTGACTAACCGTCTACCAAAGAATTGACATCCCACTGATGTTGACTTGTAATTCATCTTGCAACCGCCATAGTCCGAGTCACTATACGCTTTAAGCTCAAAGTCATCATCATGAGGATACCACAACCCGAGTCTTTGAGTACCCTTCAGATAACAAATACTCTTTTTAACTCTGATGGTATGATTTACTTTTGGTTTTGCCTGATATCTGGAACAGAGAGACCTGGTGTACATAATATTAGGATGAGAGGCTGTGAGGTACATGAGAGATCCGATCATTCTTCAATAGATGGTGGCATCAACCATATCAGTATTTTCGTCGGGTGCCACGTCATGGTTCGTGGCAAGTGGCATTCCAGCAACCGAAGCATCCTCCATGTTGAATCGACTGAGGATATCTCCTATATATTTGGACTGAGGTAGGAAGATTCCTTTCAGTGTCGGATCCATCTATAAACCAAGAAAGAACTTTCTTTGCCTTGTGCTGACGGGGCCAAACAAATCCATGTGTAGAAGCTCGAGAGGAATATCAATAGAATTCACTTTCTTTGCCTTGTGAAACTTCTTCGTGTATTTCCCTTTCTTACTTTCTATACAAAAATACAGAATCTGGAAATTCTTAATAGTTACTCCATTCCCTAAATCATTCTGAACCAAATGATTCATCTTCCTTGGATTAATATGGCCTATTCTCTAATGCCATGAGACTGAATCCCTCTCAGTTTCTTTGACAAGAAGCATTTAATAGTGTGATCAGTTATGGAGGCTTTTGATTGATCCAAGACATACAAGTCGTTATATCTTCAAGCTGATATAAGAACTTTATCCTCCTCAATCACATAGTCTTTCTTCAACATGTAGCACTTCTTGTTGTCAAACACAACTTTGAATCCTTTATCACATATCTAGGAGACTGAAAGCAAGTTGTTCTGTAGTTGTTGGACGTAGTTGACCTTGTCAAACTTTACTTTCTCGTTTCCCACTTCGCCTTGAGCGGAGATGTAGCCTACTTTATTCCCAGCAAATGATACGTGTCCCCCGTTAATTTGTTTGATGTTAAAAAGGAGAGAAGAATTCCTCATCATGTGCCTTGAAGCCTCAAAGTTGTGTTATTCAAATAAATTTATTAGTTCAGATTTGGGACCCAAGCCTTAACTGGCTTGGGTGACCTAGAGGAATCACATATCATGAACTCAATCCACTATCCTTTAGAGGATTAAAGAATATCGTTCTTCTTCTCGTCACTATCCGACATATTACTTGATTTTTTTTCATAGGCCAGTTTTGTGTAAGGGTTGTTTATGGTAAACAGACGACTAACTTACGGTTTGAACTTTAGGTTCACTAATGCTCTTAGGTAGAGTATTAGAGTTCATTTTAGAAAAACTTGGTTTTGCAACATAAAGTTCAGTTTTCCTTTTAGGATTCTGATAATAAGGACAATTCGGAGAGATATGTCCTCTTTTCCCACAACTGTAGCACGATCTCACTTCTACAGATTGAAGAAAACCTTTATGTGGTGTTTAGTTTGGTAGGGGTGTGAGGTGTGTCTAGTTGGATTCTGTCACTTCTCTTTTAGATGTTTCAGCCTTTTTATGAAAATTAAATGTTTTAACATTTTGAACATCTTTACCTTTCATTTTATTTGGACTTTGATGATTAACACGTTTGTGGTTAATTGGATTAGTCCTTTTGGGTTTAGAAGTGACGTGTGTGAACCTGACCTTCAATTAACCTTTTTAATTTTATCATCCAAAGTTTCAACAGGCATTTTTTCTTTTGACTTCAAAGTAGGATCCTTCTGTTTAGAGATAGATTTCATAGTTTTAACCATAGAATCAGGATCACTAACCAGAGGAGTAGACACCACATGATCCTTTACTGGATTGTTATTTACAGGTCTAAATATAGTATTCAAAAATATTTCATGTGTAGTGGTACTACCTTATAACCCAAACCTTCCCTGTTATTTCATTCTTTCACTAAATTTTGAACTATGTGAGAAGAACTTGCCAAACTGTGTAGTTTTTGTTTTAATGAATCAACCTCGACTTCGAAAACTGCATTTTCCTTTTTTGTTTCTTCTAAAGAATTTAAATAAAGCTTTATATCAATTGATTGATTTAGAGCAATAACCTTTGTTTCCCTTAATTGTTTCCCTAAAAGTTCTATCTTTTCTTTGAAACTGCACTCAATTAGTTTTAAAATATGCTTAGCCTTAGAATTGTAAATCATTTACTAGAGTATCATTATGTTCTAATAACCTAGCAAATTTCAAATTAGCGCTTTCTCTAAATTTGTCACTTTCAATACAAGCATGCTTTTCAAATAATTGGTTTGTAGAACTTACCTGTGATGAATCAGATGAATCAGCCATAAAAGCAGAGTCAGACCCTTCGGTGACCGGAGATTCTGAACTCATGGCTCTAAGCTCTTCCTGAACAAGGTGATTTACCACATTCATAGCTTCTTCAAGTATCTAGCATCGCTTTCTCAGCTACGATCTCACCTTCACTAGCAGATCCATCATCCAGTGCATCGACAAAGGTAATATTTGATTCCCGAGGAGAAACAAATCGGAAGGACCAGTCTTGCCCTTCATCACCTTAAGCAGTCAGCACCTTTGTCTCTTTACTCGAAGAAGTAGTTCTAATCGTGTCTTTCTCTTGAATGTTGAATGTAAGAAATGGGTTTCCATTACAAGTTTTCTTGGTGTTAGCACCATGTACGTACGGAGTACTAACAGATAATGCGTGAAACCAGTTAAAATAGTGTGGAATCCTATTTGATTGGTGATCCAATCAATGAGAATGCAATTCCGATCAATCTAATGAATAAAGAAATGTTAAGAATGATTAGAACAAGATCAACTACGAACTATGAAATTGGAATAGGTTTTTAGGAGTCTCTGAACGGCTAGGGTATGAATATGTGTCAAAAGTTTTTCAAGTGTTTTGTTTTTCCACGAATTAGGTGGTATTTATAGGTTAGGGGTTTTCAATCGTACGACTGAACCATTAGCATGGTTCAGTCGTGCGACTGAATCATGCGATTGCTTCATACACATGACTGAAGGTTTAGTCGTGCAACTGAGTCAATCTTATGTCTCAATCGTGCAACTGATCCAGTCTCCTGGTTCAATCGTGCAACTGGTCCATTAGCATGTGGTATTCATGCGTATGGTCCATTAGTAAGGTCCATTCGCATGAAGACCTCATATGATTAGGTTTGAACACATTTGTAAATCATTATTGACTAAGAACTATGCATAATAACCTCAAACCTATATAGTAGTTCAATATACTTTATCACACAATAAACAATGAAACGTTGAACATTATAAGCATCAATCACATATTGTATTTCATTCAACTCATTCATTACATATGTGTAAGACATGACAAACATTTATGTTAAGCTCCTAACTGGGTACATGTGTATCAACAAACTCCCCCTTGGACCTAGTTTACATCAACGTCTAACATTCTTCAGAAGCTCCTCAAATCTCTTGTACTTCTCCTCTCTAGTAACTCCTGCATGTATTTCAAATTTAAAACAGAGACGTATAACATTCTGGAACTAGAGGGCTTGTATAATATCTTGCGCATCATAGAATAGTGGCCACTTGTACAATGGGTAGACATCTTCTGCAAACAAGTTTGTAAGCCACATAGGGTCGAATACCTGGATAGTTTCCATTTTTCCTTCTCCATTTTATAACTATGACCGCTTCACCTATTCTCCAATCATAATACTACCATTTGAAGTGTGGAGTGAAGTCCTGTGGCATTTCCCGTAACAGAATCTTGGACATTATGCGTGGGGGACTCCACTTCAGCACCGCTTTAGGCTTCCTAGATACAAGATCCACTTCAGACCTACAAATGTACCTCTTTGGTTGTTGAGGTCTGAAGTTCACCCATCTGGTGTGGTATTCCTTCTTTAGAGCTGCCTCAAACCAGCCTGACATCTTTCTTCGATCAGCATATAGTAGATTTAAGCGTGCCAACTAGTTAAGCACAATACCTGGGAGAGTCTTTAGATTTAAGGTACATGTGTATCAACACTTGGGCTTTACACATTCACGTTTAAAATGCCCCTTTTCACCATAGTTAAAACATGTGACTTTGGTTTTGTTAAAACCAAAAGTCGTATCCTCAGTGGCAATTAGATTTTTCCGCGTTTTTTTTACAAACTTTTTAGCTATTCTGACTGCACTCGCCAAGGCCCACATTATGTCCATTCTTTCTAGCTCATTTTCGTCAACTTTCTCATAATCTTCATCTGCAAGATGAAAATTTCCAATCTTACCTTCAACTAAACCATCATAAGATTGTACAATTGCTGCTAGAAGATCCATATGCTCCGTAGCCACTTCCGTTGTGACATTACCGAGATTCTCGGTCTCTAACTTTGTAGTATTTTCCTAATGAACTATGTATTGGGTTCCAGATGACCCTAACATTTTGGTTCCTCAAGCAGTGGTTTGGGAAGGAGCAGAGGAACTTGACACGAACGTTGTTTTTAACGGTACTCCTGAAATAGCTGGAGTTAGAACTAAGTTGTATACTGAAGGATTCTGAACGTAGGATCCTCTCTTTGAATTGTATTTCATCCTCTTTTAACTTCAAGATGAAATCATTTATGTCTAATGTTGCAAGAATGTCATTTTCTCTCAAATTAGACACAAATGAATCCTATTATCTGACAAACCATCAACAAATATCTTCCATGGATTTGGTCATGCCATTAGTGTGCAACTCACTCATCAGATGGTAGAATTTGTCAATAATATCATCTAAGCTCTCATTCCCCATCAAAGAGAAATTACCAAATTTCTTCTTAAGAGCTTTAGCCTTCAGTGCCTTCAACGTTGCATTTCCATCATATCTCTTCTCCAATGCATCCCGTAACCTTTTAGCCTACTTATTCTAAAAGAACTGATGAAAGATGTCCTTCGGTATCGACTGAGTCAACAAGGCATATACTTTCGTTTCAGCATCGAAAAGAATCTTCCGAGCTTCACTCATTCCTCTGTAACACCACGAATTTTTATTTAAAGGAAATGAAAAGAAAAGTAAATAGAAAGAATAGATAATGAGCACAAGTGGAGGGGGATAAAGTGTACAAAGTACAAAACCCTATTATTTTAAGGTTTAAAGGGGCATGGCCGCCCATCCCTTCTTCAGCATCTTCATTCGGCTGAAAGGAAGAAAGAAGAGAGAGAAAGCCCTTGGTTCTAGAGAGAGAAAGAGGAAGAAGCAGCTGCAAAGGTGAGTTTTCCCTATATGAGCTTGGTTGCGACTCGGTTTCGAGTTCTTGACCAAAGTTCTTGGTGTCTAGTGTTTGTTTTCGGGATTTAAGAGCTTAATTGAGGTGGGTCTCGAACATGAAGTGTGTTGCTCAAAGGCTGCTCAAGGTGAGTTTGTACAACCCCTCTTTACTGATTTTCAATGCTTTTGGGCTATTATGCGCCTAAACAATGGCCCATGCCATGTTTTGAAAGTAACTGTCGGTCTACAGCCTTGTGTTCGAAAATGGTGTATGTATGCATGTTTTAGAGTTTAATTATGGGCTAGTGTAGATGATTAGCATGTTTAGGTGCCCCTGGTATGTTAGATCTATGCTTGGGTAATGTTAGAATGATAATCAGGTGATGTTAATAGCATGGAAAACAATTCAGAATGTTCTCATGCGCCTAAACAGTGGCCTATGCGCCAAGCATGTTGGCCAGACGCCTAAGTGTTGGTCATGCGCCCAAGAGTGGGCCATGCGCCTAAATAGTGCCCATGCACCGAAGTGTCAAAATGGCTAAGTGTTGATGCGCCTGAACAGGTGCCATGCGCCTGCATAGTGGCAAAGCGCCTAAACAAGGCAGAAACGCCTAAATAGTGCCCATGCACCCAAACTATTTTACACATAGAATTTTTATGCTCATGCACCTTAAAGGTCCCATGCGCCCAATTTGGACTTACGATTTTCTATGTGGTCTTAAGGGGTAAAATAGGGAGATAGGCCTTGTTATGATGTGATGACTTATGCTTGATGTGTGCATGGTGATGTGATGAATTATGATGTGTTATCTTTCTTCGTCAAAGAGTTTTCAAAACATACGTATTATGTTTTATAATACATTATGTATGACTTTACGTGGTGTGATGTATGAACGAATAAATTAACAAACGTAAAGTATTGTGTAATGAAGTGAAAGATAACGATAAACTACGAAACGAATGAAAACGATAGAGTATGAAATGAACACATAATGAGGTGAGCGACCTTGTCTTGCAACAGGCTCGGATAGAGTTCAATCCCTATGATTGACTCGAATGGGATCTTCGTCGCATATCCCGGTGTTGTGTCAGTCTTCGGACATGAGTCGGGGGTTTATGTACAGGCCCCGACACAGCATCAGCTTTCGAGCATGAGTCAGGGATATTGCATGACAAGATTCGAGTAGTGAAGGGTAATGAGCGAAGAAATGTATGAAAGAACAAAACGAATAAAGAACATAGAATGAGTGTACGTATGATGTATGACCACGAATGAATGTAAAGATAGTTTTTAAAGGAAATAAAGTATTTTATTATATAAAAACTAGAACTCACTCAGCGTCGCTGACTTTTGTATGCATGATAGTTGGCAGGTATTTTGTTGATGCTGAGGAGTTACAGGCAGGGATGCATAAGCTACTCGGAGCGTTTTGAGGCTGGCATCCATATTTTGACATGTCGTTGTATTTTGAGATGAAAATGAATGTTGTAAATGAATGAAATGACATGTTTTTAGTTATTAATGAAAGTTTTAAATTCTGTTGCAAAATAAATGTATGTTTTAAAATGTTTTATGTGCGATGAATGACCAGCTTTAAGTGTCCCGGGAACGGGGCCTTACATCCTCCCAAGGTCAACTTGACTCCATTAGCACTGACTGGTACCATGTGACTAGTCTCAATGGATGTCCAAAGATTAGGATCAACTCCATTTAAATAGATCTCAAACCATTGTTTCCATTGTGGATATTTAGGGTTGCTTTTTCCAATAAACATTGGTTACATTTCTTTATGTTATTTGTACGAGTAACTGGTTTATGGATGAGTTCTCTTGGAGTAGTCGGTCTGGCGTTAAACCTACGTGCCTATGACTTCGTTTCTCAAAAAATCCACGCGGTGGAAGATCCTTTTCCGGTAGTAAACGCAGCAAACTAATCTTCCATTTCTATAAACATGCTACTTTCAGAACAAGACAGTTTCACTTGTGCAAATGGGCTATGAGTATGGATCACTCGTGCAAATGAACAAAGCGAATGAATTCAATCGTGCAATTGGATTCAGTCGTGCCTATGAACAAGACGAATGGAGTCAAACTAGCACAATTCGAGCAAGAATACCGAAGATATAGCAATGAACAGAATTAGTTATAGAGAGAGAAAGTTTCTGCAAAAGGAATATTTCATTCAATCACACGCTTTGGCATGGCATTCGCAAAATTACAATTTAGGTCATTCTTCCTTATATAAGGAAAAATGACATAGGCTGATGTCACTTGATAGTGACATCTAACCGTTATTTAACAAACTACTGAAACACTAAAACTACTGAAGATGTCTAACAGCTGACATCTTCTTACAAGAAGCTAAGTGTTTACTTATTACAAAACTACTGATAAGAAACTACTGAAACTACAACGACTGAAGAACAAGCTCTTCAGTCATTTTACAAAACTACAGAAAGTAAAAACATAAAACTACTGATATCACAACTACTGAAGAAGTACTCTTCAGCTGTTGTGACAAACTACTGAAACTTCAGCACTTGTGTTCTTCAGTTGTTGACCTTGAGTACTTTGGTCTTCAGCTTCAGCACTTGTGTTCTTCACCTGTTGTCCTTCAGTACTTTGGTCTTCAGCTTCAGCACTTATGTTTTTCAGCTGTTGGACTTCAGCACTTTAGTCTTCAGCTTCAGCACTTGTGTTCTTCAGCTGTTGAGCTTCAGCACTTTAGTCTTCAGTTGTTGAAGTCTTTAGTACTTGATCTTCAGCTGTTGAAGTCTTCAGCACTTGTCAAACTGCTGATGAATCCTTCAGCAGTTGTTGTGATATCATGGGGGACTTAGAGGTTTTTTGATCTTGGCTCATTGGTTATTTTGGTCCAACAAACTCCCCCTGAACCAATGCAGCCAAAACCTCTAGTTGATTTATTTTCCCACTTATTGTTGGCAGAATGGTTGGTCTTTTTCCTTCTTCATCAGTTAAGAAGATGACCCAAATATGCACTGGCCTGGGAATGAGTCTCTGATGATTTGGTGGTAATGTATGGATGGGAGCTCTGTATTGGGGAATTGGACACTGAGCTGTTCCCCCATCCATGAGACTCACTTCCCAACTATGAGCCTGTAGGATTCGCTGGTGTAGGCCTCCAAAAATACAATTTGTTCCTCCATGGTGAGCTCCTCTGCCTCACCATCAAAGAATCCTTCTGGCCCATAGTACTCAGATAGGAATTTGACCTGTTTTCCATTTTTGAGTACCACTGTTGTAATTTGTCTATAAGCAAATTCATCAGGATGATGACCTTCTAACAGTAGTGGTAACTCATCCTTTCTGATCTCATTCAGCCTCTTATACACCAGCCCCTTTTTGATCATTCTATTCTCTAGCATCTTTGTGGAGGCATGTTTGAGGTGTAGGCCTTTTTGAAATCTTCCAGGATTTCCCAGGGTGAGACTACAAGGGCTAAGGAGATCACTTCATCTATAATCTTTTTCACTTGCCCATTGTATCTCTGAGGGATATTTTTCTTTTGTATTCTATGAGCCACCTTGGGATCAGGCCAAATTCTTACTCTTTCTTTCACATACTGAAAAGTATGTCTAAGAGTATAAATCCTCTGATCTTGTTTTTTCATATTAATGATGGAGGAAGTGGCTGCATATGCTTTATCTACTCTCCTCAATAACTCTTCATCGTGCAATCTGTGTTGTTCTTCTTCTTCCAATTTCACTTTGATTGCATCTCTTTGTTGCTCAGGAGTTATTGCAAGAGAGAGATCTTTGGCCTTAGGAACTGCAGAACAGCTGAGATCGGCAGCCTATCTTCTTCATCATCATTTTCTTCTTCTTCCACAAGCCTCAACACCCTTCTCTTCTTCTGCTTAGGTGCATCATCGGCTGTTGTTTTTGAGGGTAAGGGAGTTGGTTTTGTGGGTTGTGGTTGTGATTGTTTTGGAGAGGGAATGTTGACAGGCTGAGTAAGCCTTTTGGAGGTGAGTGTGGCTTTTGAGTGTTTGGCTAGCTCAGTCCTGCTCCCTGCTCCTGCTTCATTCAAAGCTTTGACTACTAAACCCTTAGTGTATGCTTCAGACGAACAGATCTTGGAGGTTATGGCCAAGATGCTGTCCCTGGTCCATGATTTTACTTCGATCAATGATCTCCCAAGGTATTTGCTCATAAATCTGATCATGATCTCAAGTCTCTCTCTATCCATAGTGCTGTAGCTGGCCCATCTTTGTTGGATCTCTTCGATCTCTAATCTTCTTATTTTAGAATCCAGTTTTCAGTGTCGAAACCTTGCCTAAACAGCTGATCAATGATATTGTCCATTGATCTGCTGTGTTCAGCATCAACCTCTTTAACCATTTCGTTCAAGTTCTTCTCTTTCTCAGCACTCTTCTTTTTCTTGTATGTGACATGAAAATCTTTTTGACTTTCATGTACTTTTTCAATTTCAGCTCCCTTCTCAATCACATTCTCCTTCTCTTTTTTGGCCTCATACACACAATCCTTCTCTTTTTCCACCTCTTTATCCATCTCTTTCTCTCTCTCCTTCTCCATCCTCTTTCTTTTAGCTTTCACTGCTGAACTCTCCCCCTTTTCTGTGCTAGATCTTTGATTTCTAGAAACACAATTTGTGAAATATTTAAAGGTTGGTGTTCTAGAATTGAATATAATACCTGTTGCCACCGGAAGACATTTGATCCCATGAGGATGTCTTTGATGCTAAGCAAACATTCACCATATGAAATATCAGCCTTTCAGCATGAGGGAAGTTCTTCTTCAGTATGGTAGCAGCTCGAAGATTTCCGTCGTACCCATTGTTGATGAAGGACATATCAGTTGTGCCCTTCGGGTACTCAGTCACACAAGCAGCATCTTCTAAATTTAGCACTCTACGAATGCTTTCAGGTGTAACCTCTACTTGTTTTTGGTTAACCAATGACCTAACAGAGATTTGGCCGGTAGGCACATCAGTGTGAACGTAGGCATTGGACCAAAACGACTCTGGGTAGATGGTCGGGTTTAAGAGCAGAGCTGTATTATATTGAGAATCAGCAATTAGGTCTATGGCGTGATCAAACTTTGTCCAGAAGGCCGATTTCGTGAGGTAGGCGACGGAGTTGTGTCGGGGTTTTAGACTCATGGTTGCCATTTTTGAAAGTATGAAGGTCAGAAGAACGGCTAATGGACCGTTTGAGAAGAAGACAGGTATTTATAGGGTTGGGAGAGGAAAAGGCTGAAAGAAAACTACTGAAGGTTTTGGTGTGGTCATTAGCTGTTTGAAACTACTGATGAAGTGGGATTAACCTTCAGAGGTTTAAAACGACTGACAGTGGTGGTCTTGTCATCAGTTGTTATAAAACAACTGAAGACTTGGTTTTGACCATCAGACGTTGAAACAGCTGAAGTCTTGGTGTTAACCATGAGTATTTATGAAACTACTGAAGGTCTTGGTTTTTACTTCATATGATGTAAACAACTGAGGACTTGGTGTTTGTCATCAGTAGTTTGAAGACAGTGGTTTTGCCATCAGTTGTTGTAAACAACGGAAGACTTGGTATTAGTTATCAGTAGTTGTGAAACTACTGAAGACTGTGGTCTTGCTTCAGTTGTTTAGAAACAACAGTTGTAGAAACAACTGAAGAGAAATTACTCATCAGCTGTTTTCATCAATTCTTAGCTTTTCAGCTGTTTCATACTGTCCTCAACACTTACTCATCAGACTTTTCATCTGCTTTTCAGGTGTTTCATAGGACGTTAGTACTTATCTGATTTTACTGATTTGAGTAGTTGTAACTACATCAGTAGTTTAGAACAGATAAAGTACTTCAGTACTTGTGAGGCATTTAGCCTTCAGTAGTTATAAAAACTACTGAGGGTAAAAGAACTCATCAGTACTTATATGTGACATGGTTACCAATGAT
The DNA here is from genome assembly GCA_025506515.1 of Flaveria trinervia. Lineage (NCBI taxonomy): Eukaryota > Viridiplantae > Streptophyta > Magnoliopsida > Asterales > Asteraceae > Flaveria > Flaveria trinervia. Next base: position 28,258,167 of record CM046456.1, read on the forward strand.
CATCAGTACTTATTACTGAGATCATCAGTAGTTGTCACTTATTCTAGCTGCAGCATACCAAGCCATAACACCAGGTTGTGGAAAGTTGAACTATCCAAAGGCTTAGTAAAACTGTCTGCAAGCTCATCGCACTAGGCACAAACATAGGATTAATTAGACCCTTTTCAAAACAATCTCTTATAAAATGATGTCTAATTTCTATATGTTTGGTCCTAGAGTGCTAGACTGGATTTTTGACAATGCAAAGAGCTCAAGCACTATCCATTAATAACGGAGTCTTAGTCTCTGTAATGCCATAATCCAAAAGTTGATTCTGAAGCCAGAGTACATGGGGTGTACAACTGGCAGCAGCAATGTACTCGGCTTCAGCAGTAGATGTAGCAACAGATGTTTGTTTCTTACTCTGCCAAGAAATCAAACAGTTGCCTAGGAATTGACATCCACCAGAAGTTGATTTCCTAGTCAACTTACACCCTACATAGTCACTATCAGAGAAAGCAACTAATTTGCAAGAGTGCCCAGTGGAATACCATAAACCTAGAGATTGTGTACCTTGCAAATATCTAAAGATCCTCTTGACTGCAATCAGATGAGACTCTTTAGGTGCAGCCTGAAATCTAGCACAAACACATGTAGCAAACATAATATATGGTCTAGAAGCTGTTAAATACATCAAGGACCCAATCATACATCTGTAAAGCGTTTCATCAACAGCTTTACCTTTCTGATTAACATCCAATTGTGTGGTGTTGCACATGGGAGTAGAACAGGGCTTACAGTTTTGTAAAACAAACTTATTTAAAAGATCATTTGTATATTTAGACTGATGAATGAAAATTCCATCAGCTTTTTGTTTGATTTGCGAGCCTAGAAAGAACTGTAATTCTCCTATTGCACTCACTTCAAACTTCCTTCGCATTAATTTTGTAAAATCATCACACAACTGGGGATCAGAGGATGCAAATATAATATCATCAACATAAATTTGAACAAGTAGCTTATGCTGATCCACCTTCTTAATAAATAAAGTTTTATCTATGGAGCCTCTAGTGAAATTATTTTGCATAAGAAAGTTAGATAATGTCTCATACCAGGCTCTAGGAGCTTGTTTCAACCCATAAAGAGCCTTATCAAGCTTGTATACCCATTCTGGGTGTTTATTATCCTCAAAACCTGGTGGTTGACACACATAAACTTCCTATTTTATTTTACCATATAAAAATGCACTTTTAACATCCATTTGAAAAACTTTAAGATTGTGTAGTGCAACATAGGCTAAGAACAATCTAATTGCCTCCAGTCTGGCTACAAGGGCAAAGGTTTCATCATAATCAATACCTTCTTCTTGTGCAAACCCCTGAACAACCAGTCTGGCCTTGTTCTTAACAATAAGCCCATTTTCATCTGTTTTATTCCTAAACACCCATTTAGTGCCTGTTGCACACTTACCTGGGGGAAGAGGAACAAGCTCCCACACTTGCTGCTTTTTGAACTGAAGAAGCTCAAGCTGCTTTGCTTCAACCCAGCCATTGTCTCTAAGTGCAACATGATAATTCTTTGGCTCTAGCTGACTGATAAGAGAGCATAGAAGCAAAAATTGGACAATTGACTTCTGGTTGAAACTCCAGCATTGATATCACCAATGATTTGAGACATTGGGTGATTCTTCAGCTCATGATAAACAATGAGATCAGTGCAAGTGTTTGTAGAACCTTCAGCAGCAACAGATGTTGATGAAGACTCTTGAAACCATGTAGATGGTGGCAACTCAAATGAAGTTGAAGATGTAGAAATCTCATCAGCACTTGTTGTGGATGAAGCTACTGAAGCTACAGGAGCATTAGGTTTAGAGGACACAGGCAGTTGGTCACTAAACCTGAAGAGGTGAGTACTGCTATCATCATCATCAGCAGTACCACCAGGTGGTGAACTGTTGACAGGAGCAACAGCAGGAGTTTGATAAGGAACATATTGAAGTATGTCCAAATCAAATAGCTCCACAGGGCTTTGTGGAATCTTGTCCTTTGGAGATTCATTAAACTTAACATGTAGAGTCTCTTCAACCATCTTTGTTCTACAATTGAAGACTCTATATGCTTTGCAAGTTGATGAATAACCAACAAAGTACCCTGCATCCACCTTAGGATCAAATTTTTAGAGTTGATCTCGTGTGTTGAGAATGAAACAAGGACACCCAAAAGCTCTGAAAAATGAAATTAGAGGAGCCAAATGATGAAGAGCTTCATATGGAGTCTTCATCAACATCTGATTTACTAGAACTCTATTCTGTCCATAGCAAGCTGTATTGACAGCTTCAGCCCAAAAAGTCATTGGCAGTCCAGAATTAGCCAACATGGACCTTGTAGCTTCAATAAGGGTCATGTTTTTTCTCTCCACTACTCCATTTTGTTCGGGAGTTCTTGGAATGCTAAACTGCCTCTTGATTCCCTTTGAGAGGTAGAACTCATCAAGTGTATTGTTTCTGAATTATGTTCCATTATCACTTCTAATACACTTGACTGAGAGGGAATACTGCTTCTCAACATGCAACACAAAGTTGATAATCTTCTGAGCTGCCTCATCCTTTGAATGCAAGAAGAAAGTCCATACGAATCTGGAGTAATCATCCACAATTACCAGACAGTATTTCTTCTTAGCCATACTCATCACTCTCACACGACCAAAGAGATCCATGTGAAGAAGCTGTAAGCACGTAGTGGACTTAGGTTCTTCTATGGAGGGAAATGAAGCTTTGTGCTGTTTTCCTTTTAAACAAGCAGTGCAGTTATCTTCACATTTGAACTCCTTCATAGGCAGTCCCCTTACTAAACCATGGTTTATCAGCTGATTTATGTTTTTGAGATTAACATGACCCAGCCTTCTATGCCATAGAGTAGATTCTTGAGGGGAAGCCTTGGAAAATAGGCAAGGATGGCCTTTGAGATCTATTTTCTTGGAAAGATCTAAGGCATACACTCTTCCTGTCGTGTTGGCCTTCAGGAGAGTGTATTCATCCAACACCTTATCAATCAAACTTAGAACTTTGGATGACAAAATCCGACAGTTTTGACTGGTGAAAAGAGCAACATGGCCTTTGTCACACATTTGACTGACACTCAAGAGGTTGTACTTGAGATTTTCCACATGGTTAACATCATCAAACTTTATTTCCCCATTGGAAACAAAGCCTTTGCCGATGATGTAACCCTTTGCATCATTGCCAAATGACACAAACCCCTTCCTTCCTTGAGAGTAGTCATTAAGAAGTGATTTGTTTCCTGTCATATGCATGGATCCTCCACTGTCTACATACCAGATGCCTCTATGGCATGTTGAAGAACCCTGCAAAGCACAACAAATTAGTTAGATTTTGAGACCCAAACCTTTTTGGTTTTGGGCCTCTTCTCATCAACAGATGGTAAACTAACAAGTTTGTTGGAAACAACAGCCTGAGAGGAAGAAGATGGTGAAGAAGAGGAATCCTTTGGCTTGGACCTCCTTTTCTGTGGTTTCAACATAGGACATGTAATTGGTTAACTCTTCCCAATAGATGTTGAACCATCATAACCAGCTGTGTCTGATTTTGTGATAAAGCTTTCAGCTCTCCAGACACATTGGCATTGGAGTTTGATAAGTTCCTATGTTGCACCTTCTTCTTTTGAGCAATCTCAGCTGTTACTTGTTTAACCCCTTCCTTTTTGGATTTCTTTTTGGACTTAAGGGTTACAGGATTTGATGTTGCTGGTACAAATGTGGCTTCAAACTCAGTTTTCATTTTAACCATTTTCTCTTTAATTTCCTCTTTATGTTTGAGTTTGGATCCTCTTTTGTACCAACAATCATCTGTAAGATGATTGAACAAACCACATATTTCACATGGTTTCTTCTTCATCTTATGTTGATCATCAACTAAAGAGAATGAAACTACTGAAGACTTGTTCTTCAGCACTTTGGAAGCACTATTTGCTTTCTTGACTTCCTCTTTAGTAGTCTTCAAACCCTTTCTACTGACAGTTTTCTTCTTTTCAGTGCTGACAGTAGTTGGAGTTTGAACTTCAGGTGTTAAATCTTGCTCTCCAGTCCTTTCAGGACTTCTAGAAATAACTCCTGAGTTGATCAACTCTTTGATCATGTGAGTGTCAGTATTTGAACCATCAAGATCAGCTGATAGGTTCAAGGAGGGAATAATACTAACTCCAACTTCTGATGGTGCTCTATGAGAAAGTGAATCACATGATGAGGTGGATTGGTTATTGCTTTCTCCATCAGATTTCACTTCTGCTCTTGAAGCAAAATTTGTAGGAGGAGCAGTGTGATTATAACCAATGCCAAACTTCACATTGGAAGCAGATTGCGTACTGAGAAGCATTTCAAAACCTTTGCATGATTGTACCCATCGATCACACTCTACTTGGGTGACTGCAAGGGTTTCTTTGAGGTCTTTGTACTTTTCTAAAAGTACCTCTTCCCTAGCCTTATCATCAAGATTTGGCATTTAAGTTTATAAATCTCATCATTTTTCTCTTTAATCATAGACTCAAACTCAGCTTTTCTTTTGGAAATGATCTTTTCTAGCTCTATGTTCTTATTAATTAAAGCTACATTTGCTTCTCTAATAGAGGCAAATGCTGCTATGCATGTTTCAAAACATAATTTGGCCTTAGCCTCAGAGGATACCTGTGATACCTGTGATGAAGAGGCATTTGAGGATGATCCATCTGCAGACTCCAGAGCCATAAGTGCCAGATTCCTAAAAGGACAGTCACCACCATGTTGACCAGCACCTGTGAACAGTTGTTCATGACCAGACATGCCATCTGTAAACTGCTCCAGTCAACAACTCTAGGGGTGAAGAAGCTGTGGTGTTGAGGTTGAGGAGGTTGATGAGATTGAGATGGTTGAGGCTCAGGAAGAGCATGTGGTTGTTGAGCAATGGGTGCTTGAACCTGACTGGTTTGTGGCATGTAATAACAAGGGTAAGGATATGGCATTGGACCCTAAGGAACAAAATATGCAGGAGATTGTGGTTGAGAACGATGACCATAATTGACAGGATGTTGCCCTCTGTGTTGTTGACTATTGCCAGGGAAAGTCACAAAGGGTGCAGAAGAATTAGATCCAGATGATCTACATTCTCTAGCAAAGTGTCCAAGCCTGTGGCATTGTGACACTTCAACTTACTCTTGTCAAAACCAACTTTGGTTTTGCTAGAGAGTCCTGGGAACTTTCTTCCAGTTCTTTTGTAGAACTTCTGAGATCTGATATTTATCAAGGCCATTTGGCTCAAAATATCCATCTCTTCTAAGTCACCATCAGCAATCCCCTTGAGATCATCCATGATGAAGCATAGATTGTCATTATTACACCCAGTAAACTGACTATCAACACTCACAAATGCAGAATCAGAAGAGTTTGAAGAGAAATCAATATGCTCATCATAATGGCATTCAGATGAAGCATATTCTGACTCATGACCAACCAAGGCAGTTTTGCCTTGTACAAAGTCTTCAGTGAGCTTACCAGATGAAGCCAGTTTCCTTTTCTGCTTTATCTCTCTTTCGAATGTAAGCAGTTTCCCATGAAGTTGGGTGAGAGATAGACTATCAAGATTTGCACTGGAGCGTAGGACAATTGTATATGTATCCCATCTCTCAAGCAGTGATCTGAGGAATCTGTGGTTCATTTGGCTTTTGGTATATTTATGTTTAACCATTTTCAACTCAGAGATTAAACATGAAAACCGCTCAAACTGCTGAGTCAGAGTCTCACCCTTTCTATGAGCAAAAGTCTCATACTATTGGGCGAGGATTTCCCTGTTGTTTACTAAGACCTCATCAGTACCACCAAATTGTTCTTTCAGTGCATTCCAAAGGTCATGAGCAGTTTCATGATGTATAAGCCCGGAATAGATTTCATTAGGCAGTGCCGTGGCCAGAATTCCATGGGCTTTAGCATCAATCTCAAACAACTTCTTATCCTCATCAGAGTATTGTTCCTTCTTCTTCGGAATCAACTGATTTGTTTCCGGATGATTCACCATTGGCTTATGTGGTCCATGTACCACGGATGTCCAACAACCTGAACTATTGACAGACAGGTGATGGAGCATTCTTCGTTGCCAAATGTTATACCCATTCCTAACCAGCATCAGAGGCTTGGTTGAGGAACCAGTATTGTGTGGATCATTAGAAGGTGTAGTCATTTTCGAAAATTCAGACAAATTCAAGATAAGCAAAACAAATTTAGCTCAAAACCACTAAGAACCTCAATAAAAATAGCCAAAAGCGACAGAACTTCAATCTCTATAACAGATTCGTGCGAATTTGCTAGTTCGATCAAACTTAGAGCAAATGAGCAGTTGCAATGATCAATTGTTAGATCGATCAATGATTAACCGGCTCTGATACCATTTGATAGGATCTGAGCATCTAGTTTGATCGATTCGAATGATTTCAGCAGTGGAATAAAGTACCAACTAGCACAATTCGAGCAAGAATACCGAAGATATAGCAATGAACAGAATTAGTTATAGAGAGAGAAAGTTTCTGCAAAAGGAATATTTCATTCAATCACATGCTTTGGCATGGCATTCGCAAAATTACAATTTAGGTCATTCTTCCTTATATAAGGAAAAATGACGTAGGCTGATGTCACTTGATAGTGACATGTAACCGTGATTTAACAAACTACTGAAACACTAAAACTACTGAAGATGTCTAACAGCTGACATCTTCTTACAAGAAGCTAAGTGTTTACTTATTACAAAACTACTGATAAGAAACTACTGAAACTACAACGACTGAAGAACAAGCTCTTCAGTCGTTTTACAAAACTACTGAAAGTAAAAACATAAAACTACTGATATCACAACTACTGAAGACGTACTCTTCAGTTGTTGTGACAAACTACTAAAACTTCAGCACTTGTGTCTTCAGCTGTTGACCTTCAGTACTTTGGTCTTCAGCTTCAGCACTTGTGTTCTTCAGCTGTTGTCCTTCAGTACTTTGGTCTTCAGCTTCAGCACTTGTGTTCTTCAGCTGTTGTCCTTCAGTACTTTGGTCTTCAGCTTGAGCCTTGTATTCTTCAGCTGTTGGACTTCAGCACTTTAGTCTTCAGCTTCAGAACTTGTGTTCTTCAGCTTTTGAGCTTCAGCACTTTAGTCTTCAGCTGTTGAAGTCTTCAGTACTTGATCTTCAGATATTGAAGTCTTCAGCACTTGTCGAACTACTGATGAAGCCTTCAGCAGTTGTTGTGATATCATGTGGGACTTAGAGGTTTTCTGATCTTGGCTCATTGGTTCTTTTGGTCCAACACGTATGAACAAGACGAATAGAGTCAAACGACTGGAGTTGTTCAGTCGTGCGAATGAGGGATACGACTGAGTTCAGTTATGCAAGTGGAGTATACGAATGAGTTCAATCGTATAAATTAGCTAATCGTGCGACTAAGGGCTGCTATTTTCGCAAAATCGATGATTTTGACACTTTGGCACAAAAGACGATTTTCCTAGGAACCCTAATCTGCCGTATTGTGAAAAAATGAAACTTTAATGCCAGAAAACATCAAAAACACCTTTTGAAGCAAAGTGGTCACTATTGTAATTAAAACATAGTTTTTTTACACCAAAACTAATCGAATCAAATGCAAAATCACGAGCCAAAGCTCTTATGAGGACCGTGTACGTACGGAATACTAACTGATTCCACATTTTACCATATCAAATAGTGAGGAATCGTATTTGATTGGTGATCCAATCAGTGAGAACGATAACCTGTTCGATATAAGATTGAACTAAACGTTAAGAACGAGTAGGGATCGATCAGGAACGAACTATGAAGTTGGACATGCTTTTTGGGACGCTTTGAACGGCTAGGGTTTATGTGTATTCGAAGTATCTCTCATAGTGTTTTGTTTTCCATGAATTAGATAGTATTTATAGGTTAGTGGTTTCCATTTGTACCACTGAACCATTAGTGACACATGCGATTGATCCAAACGCACGACTGAAGGTTCACTCGTGTGACTGAGTCAATCTTATGTCTCAATCATACGACTAATGCAGTGTCCTGGTTCAGTCATGCGACAGGTCCATAAGCATGATATATTAATGTGTATAGTCCATAAGTGTGGTCCATTAGCAAGAATAATCACCCGACTAGGTTGAACACATTGCTTAATTATTATTGACTTAAATTGTGTACAACAACCTCAAACCTATATAAGAAGTTTATATATGAATTATAGATAAATAAACATCAAAGCATATATCATAATTCATTACATCGTCACATTACACATATGTAAGACGTGAAAGACTTTTACATTTAAGCTCATAAACAAGGAACATCATCTATCTACACGTACAACATAAAATATACATTTAAATTTACTACAACATTGCACCGGAATGACTGATGGGTGAGGATAGTATATACTTTTTGATAAAGATTTATTGCACAGATTCAGTTTTAATTGGTTATTACAAATATTAAATCACACACACAAAAGGCAGTGTACCTGTCGTGTGGTAATATAGTGTTAGTAAGAACCGAGTATCAATTCGTGGACACGCCTAGCCTACTCAACAAACTTGATGATTGACTATTAGATTTGGATTTTGTTAAAGAAAATGATAATTTGTATTGCAACGATTTTTAGGATTTAAAAAATAAACAATAATAGAAAAAAGGTAAACTAAGATTCGAAGCGTTCTGGATTTAAAACCAGGGAATAAAATTTATCATCCTAATTAGATTCCACTTATGTAATCGTGATGAATTGGTGGTGTGATTTAAAGATATGGATTAATGTAATTATGTTAATGTTTATAAAGATGAGCTAGCCTGATTTCTCGTCTATCCTGCTGCCGTAGTGACTTGATCCTGTCAGGCTGAGTTTTACTACTCAGATCAAAGCCCTAGTAATGTAGGTAAATCTTTTGTGACCTATTTGACATACGATTTCTAAAAACATAAATTAATGCTAAACAAGGAGTCGATGAGGTTCCTTCCTAACATACCATTAATTTTAGAAAACCGTAACAATTACTGAAGTTTCCAAACTAATAAAAGGGAACCGTAAATGATCAGAAAGTTAAAGTGATATGATTTCTAATAACCATTTCTGGTTCATTAGCCATGGATTTATTATGAAGACCGTTTCGCGAATGAAAGTTAATCATACGGTTTTTCAACTTTGTATGACGATCACAATCACAAACCATAATTTATAACTTCCCATTCAAATGTAGATGCTACCCATCAATAGTTTTCCCAAGACCACTATAACATTAACACAATATTTATCACACCATTAGTTCATCACAAATTACATAAGTTTCATCCGATTAGGATGATAAAAAGAGTTTAGCTCTTAATGAGCTTGAACATAACAACATATGACAAAGAAGATAGATATTTAATCATCGGTGAAATGGAACAATCAAACCGATAATCGACAATGGATGGCGTTTAGACGATTCCAAGCTTCTTCCAATTGTTGTGTGCAACTCCCGAGCCTCCAAATGTTCTTGAAGTCTTGATTCCCGAGAGAGTTCTGCAGAGTAACACTCCCACAAAAGCTTACCAAAAATAGTGAACTTAGGCTTCTATATATAGGCTTTCAGGAGTGTTTAAGCACGGCCCCGTGCCTAAAAGGCACGGCCCCGTGCTAGTACAATGCTTACGAAAGTTGGTCGGGTCGTACAGGCAGGTTGTGTCAGGCACGGCCCCGTGCTCAATGGGGCACGGCCCCGTGCCTAAAAGGCATGGCCCCGTGTCTACTTTAATGGAACAGTACTTTTGTCCTTGTCAGATGTCCAAACACGGTGGTGTGTTAATTTAGCACGGGGGTGTGTTTCTAGCGAAGCATGGGGGCGTGCTTAAAGAGGCACGACCCCATGCTCGGACTCCAAAGCTTGGATTACTTCAATTTCTTGCTAAATATGCTTCTTTTGTCCATCTCGCCCTTTTAAACACCTGAAAACACAATTTAAGACTTTTAAGTACATTTTCATCATATTAATGAAGATATTAAGGAATAATTGGAGTGTTTTGATAGGATTTTTATGTATAATTCGGAGCACATCAAACATCCCCCCACTTGAACTTTGCTTGTCCTCAAGCAAAAATCACTTAAAATGACAAATCCACCAAAAACCAAATAAAACAAATTATAAACATGTCTGTTGAGAAATACGCAAGTAAACATTATTTTCATCCAAATATAAATATTCTAAGCATAGGTAAAATGATATCCTAGAAAGCAATAGGTTACTAAAGATTATAATCATGCAAAAATCCACACTTCTCACAAGGTGCACTCACACTCGGCTCAATATATGGAGTCATAATCAAGATTAAATATGACTAATACACTCAATTGCCTAGTATGAATACGTGTGAAATCATATGCTTATTAAGGGATCAAATCTCAAACTACTTAGATATTTACTTGCATAAATCATTAGGTCTTTGATGGGTTTTAATTTGGCTAGGCTCGGGTATGGAATATTTGGAAAGGTGGTTAATTGCTAAAGACGACGGTTTGGCTTATTTTTCTAACTTAAACTACAAGGAAAGCAATAAAGGTTCCCTATACAATACTTCAAGCTAGAAAGGATATGCTAGCTTAGGACTCGTTTAAGGTCAGATTGTCAAGACCGTAATTTGCTTTCAAGAATCGTACTTCATATTTTACGTGAAGATACACAAAACTTTTTTCGCATTTTCCTTTCTAGCTTGAAGTATTGTATAGGGAACCTTCTATGTATTCGTATTGAGATTCAGGTTGATTCTTTTTGCATTTTCCATTATGAGACCAATTTCCACAATTCGGGCATCTTTCATATCTTTTTACCTGTCTCTTTATAGCACTTTTTGAAATTCCACAAAATGGCAGAACTTGTTCCTTTTTTCGCCATTTCTTTCTTGCGTCAAACGTGATATTGGTTTATCAAAATTTTATTTTTGGCTTCTTGTCACAAAAATTACTTGGTAAGTGATCATTTCTTAAAAGTTTTAAATTTGGACCTTTTTAGCAAAGTCAAATGCATTATTCCTATCCCTACACTTCAAATTCACATTGTCCTCAATGTGATTAACATAATCAAGATCGAGAAAGCGTAATGAAATAACTCCCATAAAAATGATGAAATTTTCAGTTGTGTTTGGTTGGCCTCGCGTTGTTAGAATCGTCGGTATCACCTTAAATGTCACCAATTTATTAAAAGCGTTAAAGTCCTAAACACACAAAATAAAACAATAAAATAAGTTAAGAGATAGATTGGCACAAAACAACTGTGTCGGGTCCTCGAAAATGATACGGTTTTCAAGGGATTTATGGGGGAATATCCCCCACTCATGGTACATTCGGCTCCTGATGTACGTGATATCAATGCTGAGGTCATCGACCCGGGAGTGCAGACTTTCGACTTGGTTGAAGGCTTGTTGGGCATATTCAAATGATCTCCTTGCATGGTCACTAGTTGTTTGTATTGACTCGTAAAGGTCTAACATGGTCGGGAATTCCCTTGTACTTGAACTTGAAGATCCAGCTCCGGCTCCTTCCGGCTGTATTAGCATCTCGAGATCCATAGTTATTTCTTCGGGGTCTGCCGGATCCCAGATTTGTCCCTTCTTATCCATGAATCTTGGTTGCCCATTTGGTAGGCTTGTCACTGTTAAGTTCTCTAAGAAAGATTAACATGTTGTCTTTATTAGTCTTTTGATAGTTTGTAATAGTATAGGGACTATTTGTGTCATTTGTTAGTTCCTTTACTTTTTGTTTTCAGTATAAATAGCTTAGATTTGTAGGTAGATAGAAACGAATACACAAGATATTCGAATCTGCCTTTCATACTTGTAATTGTCTTAGCTTGATATTAATGAAAACTTGAAGTTTATTGATATCTTATTTTGATTTGATTACTTTGTGTGAATTTCATTGAATTGTGTTCATAAATCATCACATATTGATTCATTTGATCCTATCAAATGGTATCAGAGCTGTTGGTAAGCTGTTAGTGATTGATTTTTTTGAAGTTTATCAAACTAAAAAACCTCAAGAATCTCACTGAATCTGTGACTGAGATACAATTCAATTGAGAATTTGGGAATTTCAGTTGTGTTTCATCATCAGAAACATGATTTGAATCACAATTAGCAGATAAATTCATCAAATTTAAGTCAATTTTTTGAATTTGTTGTTTGAGAAAAAGGTTTGATGTTTCGAACTGAAAATCTCAAAATCGAGTGATTTGTTGTTGAAATTGAAGAAATTGATATTAAGAAGAATGTTTATCGGCATAAAACTCGTTTAATCGAAAAGTTTCAATCGAATTCATCAACATTTGAAGAATTCAGAAAATTTGAGTTTGTTACATTCATTTGAAGATGATGAATGTGTTGCATGAGCTGAGATTGACTGAAAATTTGGCTAAGTGTTAGTCGCATTAACACCGTGTAGACACCATGTAGACGTTTTTAGTCAGTCGTTTGAGTACTGTTGAAGAGAAGAATCTCAGACGTATCACCTTTGTTGAGTTCATAATTGTTAGGCGCTTGATAACTGTTTAGGCGTTTGACAACTATTTAGACGCTTGACAACTTTTTAGGCGTTTGACAACTATTCAGGCGTTTAACAACTGTTTAGGCGCTTGAAACCTTCCACACGCATTAATACTTAGACGTTTTGAAAAAATTTTCTAAGGCATTCCCTTAGACAACTCTTAACTTAGACACATCAACTGTTGAGGCGTTTGAATACTGTTCAGACGTTTCAACCTTGATACTTAGAATTTAAAAAAAAATCTTTGAAAACTTTTTCAATTTTTTTTTTTAAATTCAAAATATAAGAAAACAACAAAAATATAAGAATGGTAAAATCAGAAGATTCTGAAAACAGAGTTCCAAAACTTAAAAATAGAGCTGATTTCAAAAATTGGTCTCTTAGACTAAAACAGCATTTTAATTCCACTGACACTAATCTCTGGAAATCTATAGAAAAAGGACCATACATTCCTATAATAACTGATGGACCAGATAGAGGATTTGTGTATACAAAAGATTCTCCAGAACCTTATCCAGAAGATGATCTTCAAGGAGATGATCTGAAAAGAGTTAAGAATGATATTAAAGCCTATTCATTGATGTGTATAGGACTATCTTTGGAAGTTCTTACAAGGCTTGATGCATATCAAACTGGATATACACTATATAAAGCATTGAAGATCATTTGTGAAGGACGTCAAGAGATTCAAAATCTAAAGAATCAAAAGCTGAAAAGACAATTAGAATTGTTTCAACATTGTCTGGAGAGACAATAAATCAGATGATGAACAGATTTGTTCAACTCATAACTAAGATGTCAACAGCTGGTATCAAACCTGGTCTTGAGGATTTAAATCTCAGACTACTCAATGCTTTACCATCATCATGGAAACAAACTGTAACTCTACTAAAGCATACTGAGAAGTTTCCAATGGATCTAGATCTTCTTATTGCAAAAATAGAATCAGTGGAGATTGATGAAAGCTCAAGGAACAATGATAGAGCAACATCAATGTCTCAATATCAGTTTGTTGCTTCTCCTGCAACCACTATAGAGAATGCATTCATGGCAAAGAGTGAGAAAAGTCCTGAAGAAGAAGGAGATCTATTTGTTGGAGCAAGATTTTTCACTGACTCATCATTTACCTATATACAACTCAGTCTCATTCTCAATCTCCTCCTAAACCACAGTCCCAATCACCAAATATTCAGACAGAGAGTTCTTCATCATCTAACTCTGCTAAAGCTAGCAAAGTTAAACATGTGATTAACATCCTATTGGAGGATGAAGAGTCCAAAACTGCATTCACTGCATTTATGGCCAGCTTTCAAGCATATCAAGGTAGCCATTTAACTCAACTAGATTTTGTTTTGCAAGATTTATTTGAGATGGATCCTGAAGATGTTAAAGAGATGGACCTGAACTGGCAGATGGTGATGATTGCCTACAGGATGCAAAAACATTCTTATGTCAACAAGAAATATAAGCCTAGTGCAAACAAGACTCTTGGATTTGACAAGTCAAAAGCTAGATGTTTTAACTGCAACAGTTATGGATGCTTCTCAAGAGAATGCAAAGCTCCAAGGAATAACGGAGGAAGTGCCCAATCAAGCTCAAATAATCAAATGTTTCAACAAGCTCAGAAGACTTTTCACAAGCCTTATCAAAGTCTTCCTATGCGAGAGCTTAAAGATGAAACCAAATCATCTGATGAAACAAAGAAAGCACTAGTAGTCACATAAAAGATGGATATGATTGGAGTGCATATGCAGATCAATTTACAAATGAATTAACATCAAGTTTATCTCTTATTGTAGAAATTCAAGGAGAAGATTTTTCAGAAAACAAGGACCCAAAAGTGGAAAGTGATGAAGAGGAAGATGACTATGATTGGAGTGACAACTCTCATCCTAAAGAGGATACAGAGGAAGTAGCTCTAATGGTTCAGTCTGATCAACCAAAGGTTAACTCTTCTACTTCAACACCTGAAACCACAGTTCCAAAATTTCCTGAAATACCATGAGAAGTAAGAGAAAAGCTTTGCACCAAATCATGCTATGAACATGTTGAACACTACAGAAACTATTCATTCAAAATCTGTGAAAAGCTAAAACAAGAGGAATCTATGCATAACCAACTTAAATCTGATCATAAAACTGCAGATCAAAAGATTATCTCTCTTCAAACTTCATGGAACAAAACAATCAAAGATTTAGAAATTCTAAGAAAACAACTAGAAGAGATGACCAAGAATCTTGAACAAGAGAAAATAGCACATGCTGCTACTCAAGTTGATTTGGCAAAAGTAAAGAGTTCAAAAATGATAGTAGAAAAACTAATCAGTGAAAGAAAAGATAAACAAAAGGCAGGGTTAGGTTTCACTCATGAACCTATGCCCAAATCTATCACAAACACACTACCAGAGAACTTCAATACTCATGATCATTCACCTGAAAATAAAGCAAAGCTTAAAGCCTTCCACATCAAAAACAAGAATACAGAAGAAGAAAAAGAAAATGTTCAAGTGTTTGTTGAAAAAGATCAAGAAAAATCAAAAACGGTCATCCAATCAAGATAAAATCATATGAACCAAAACAACCAAAACAAAATATCTCTTTTGATCAAACTCATAATGTAATAGAAGAAGTGAGAGTTCAAAACAAGGATAAACAACAAATAGCAACATCAGAAGATTCAAACACCATCAATATGAAACAATTTCAATCAGAAAAGGAATCTTCTTCTGATAATGTTCAATCTGAAAATAAACCAAGTTCTTCTAAATCAAAGAATCAAAGAAGAAGAAAGAAATCTGCAAAAGCAACATCTGAACAAAACAAAAGTTCTAGAAAATTTGATTAAAGCAACAAATCAAGCATCAAAACTATAACCAACTAAATTTGTGTCAGCATGTATGTTAAATATGAATTCTCTTCCAAATAATAAAGAAAATATTATGAACAAATCAAACTCTGATCTGAAATCTAGTTCAGATTCAAAGACTTCCGTTGTAGCAAAAAGATTTGTTTCTAATATATTCAAGAAGGAAGTTCATGTTAAACAAATGAACAATAATCTGACACAAAATCAAACTGTGAAAAATGAAAGACAACGGTTTAACTATTTGACACCAAAATCAAACATTATGTCATTGTCAAAAGTTAACAAAAAGTTATTTTTAACTCCACAAAAGTACTATGAAATTTGTGATATGAATTATCACAATACTACTGAGTGCTACTTTAACAAGTACTGTCACATATGTGACATGAGAAATCATTCGACAGCAGATTGTTATCATAACAAATATTGTACTTATTGTGATCAAAAGACTCAAAACACTGTAAATTGTTACTTTAAAAATAGATCTCCCACTAGAAACTTGTAAAACCAAACATGAGCAAAGGATTTGCTAATCAACAATATTTGAGAAATCAAACTAATGGATTTCAAAGAGACATTAATCAACCTAATGTAGGTTTGAGATCTTTTCCTAAGAACAATAATGTGAGCTCAAAACATAACATGCAAGAACACTTCATACCAAGATCTGTAAGGATGAATAATAAAAATGTTAGTCATCAATACATTTCAAATGATGATCAATCAAATGGTATGAATGTTCACAAAAATAAATCAAACAATTTTAAAAAATAAAATTGGTAAATTCATCAAAAATAAACCTGATTTGAAAAATCTCCATTATAAACAATTTACAATTGTTGATAAATTTGGAAAGCCCAAGACCATTTCGGCTTGGGTAGATATTTCAACTTAACTTTCTTGTAGTGCAGGTACGCCCAAAAAGACCAATCAATACATGGTATGTGGATAGTGGGTGTAGTCGGCACATGACAGGCAATACTGCCTTGTTACAAGACTTTAAGTCAAAAGATGGAACTCACGTCACCTTTGATGGTGATGATGGAGGAAAGATAACCGGAGAAGGAACAGTATCCAATGGGATAATAAGCTTTGATAAAGTCAACTTTTGTTCACAGTTGAACTTTAATCTTTTAAGCGTATCTCAAATATGTGACAAATCTTATTCGGTTCTGTTTGATGATTCATTTTGTTATGTTTTGAAGCCAGGTTTCAAGATAAGCAAAGATTGGGTGATTGTTACAGCTGAGAGAGACAGAGATGTATACAAATTGGATATGTCTCAAGTTGATCCTTCAACTGAAACAACATGCCTAATTGCAAAGGCATCAAATGATGAAAGCCAGCTTTGGCATAGACGTCTCGTTCATTCAAACTTCAAGAACATAAACAAGCTTGTAGCAGGAAATCATGTCATTGGACTTCCATCTAAGAAGTTTGCAACAAATGATCACTGCTCAGCATGTTTGAAGGGAAAGCAACACAAAGCGTCTTATAAGTCCAAGCCTATAAACTCAACATCCAAACCTCTCCAGATGTTACATATGGACCTTTTTGGACCAACAAACGTCAAGAGTATTGGATGAAAATCATATTGTTTAGTTATCATTGATGACTTCACAAGATTTTCATGGGTTTTCTTTCTTTATGCCAAATCTGAAACAGCTGATTTACTAAAAGAATTTATCATTAAAGTTGAAAATCAATTAGACAACAAAGTGAAAATAATAAGAAGTGATAATGGAATGGAATTCAAAAATGCTAACATTGAAATGTTTTGTGCACAGAAAGGAATAGCTCATCAGTTCAGTGCTCCTAGAACTCCTCAACAAAATGGAGTTGCAGAAATGAAGAATAGAACACTGATTGAAGCTGCTCATTCTATGTTAGCTGATGCAAAAATCTCTATCACTTTTTGGGATGAAGCAATATCAACTGCGTGTTTCGTTCAAAATCGAATCTTAATTGTCAAAGATAAACGGAAACTCCATATGAGTTAATGCTTGGCAGAAAACCGAACATAAACTTTTAAAAATCATTTGGTTGTCCTGTTATGATTCTTAATTCAAGTGATCAATTAGGAAAATTTGAAGCAAAATCTGATAATGGATTTTTCGTTGGATATTCATCGGTTTCAAAAGCCTATCGAGTCTACAACTCTAGGACAAATGTAATCCTTGAAACATTCAACGTTAAATTTCTGGAAAGTTCTTTTCCATCAGTCTCAAATGGTCCTGCATGGTTATTTGACTTAGATTCATTATCAAACTCTTTTCAATCTAATTTGTTTGATCAACCAAATTGTCTTAATTCTACAGATAAGAAGAACTCAAGAGGAGATCTTGGATCTTTCAGTGAAGATTTAGATTCTGATGGCCCAGATGATTCAAGCTCAGACTACCCATTTTTGTCATTTGTCAAGGATTCAACAATACAAAACCATGATAATACAGTTTCAGATCATTCAGAGTCAATTAATCAGGAAGAATCACAAAATATTCCTAATGATGGTAATGAGTTTGTGATACCTGAGTCTGGAACATCATCCATTTCAGGTGATGTAGTTGATACAGGTAACTTTGATTACTTTGTCAATTCACCTACTCAAGTTCCAAACTTCAATCCACATTCTTCTACTTTGATACATGAGTTTTCCAACTTGAATCAAACAAATCTGCATGTTAATGTTCAATGTGATGAGATTACTACATCTCGTATTCACAAGAATCATCCAATTTCTCAAATTATTGGTTCATTGAATGAGAGAACAACAAGGAGTAAATCAGAACAAGCAAACGTATGCTTATACTCTTGTTTTCTTTCTCAAATTGTTCCTAAAAATGTTACCGAAGCATTAAAGGACAATGGTTGGATAGAAGCCATGCAAGAAGAATTACTTCAATTCTGCATACAAGAAGTGTGGAATTTGGTGGATCTACCTGATGGAGAAAATGCAATTGGCACGAAATGGTTATTTAGAAATAAGACTGATGATCGTGGTGTTGTAATAATGAACAAAGCAAGACTTGTTGCACAAGGTTACACACAGGAAGAAGGTATAGATTATGATGAAGTGTTTGCACCAGTTGCAAGACTTGAATCAATTCGAGTTTTTCTGGCTTATGCTTCATTCATGAAATTCAAGGTGTATGAAATGGATGTAAAGGGTGCATTTCTATATGGTCCAATCACTGACGATGTGTTTATGAAGCAACCTCGAGGCTTTGAGGATGCACAATTTCCACATCGAGTATATAAACTGAGTGAAGCTTTATGTGGACTTCATCAAGCCCCTAGAATTTGGTATGAGACGTTGTCACAACACTTAATTCAACATGGATACACACGAGGGAAAATTGATCCAACTTTATTCATAAAGAAGGATAATAATGATCTTTTATGTGTACAAGTGTATGTTGATGACATCATATTTGGTTCTACCTGTCCAAAATTGTGCAATGAATTTGAAGAAATCATGAAATCTCGATTCCAAATGAGTTCTATGGGAGAGATTAACTTATTTCTTCGGCTTCAAGTCAAGCAAACTACAGATGGAATCTTCATCAATCAAGAAAAGTTTGTTGACAAGCTCTTAAAGAAATTTAAGTTGCAAGACTTTCAGTCCATACGAACTCCAGCAGATGTTAACACTAACATTGAACCTGATCCAAAAGGAAAATCTATTGACCAAACGTTATACAGATCAATGATTGGTTCTTTGATGTATCTTACTGCATCTAGACCAGAGATTATGTATGTTGTTTGATGTATGCTATTTGTGTATGTGCCAGGTATCAATCTGACCTGAAAGAATCTCACTTAATTGCTGTCAAAAGGATATTCAAAATCTCAAAGGTAAACCAGCCTTAGGGCTTTGGTATCCTTACGAGGGTAACTTTGAACTATATGGATATACAGATAGTGATTATGGTGGATGCTGTCAAGATAGAAAATCTACTTCGGGTGGGTGTCAATTTCTTGGTCCCAGATTAGTCTCGTGGCAATGTAAGAAACAAACAAATGTCTCTGTTTCAACTGCAGAAGCTGAGTACATTGCTGCATCAGCA
Source organism: Flaveria trinervia (assembly GCA_025506515.1). NCBI lineage: Eukaryota > Viridiplantae > Streptophyta > Magnoliopsida > Asterales > Asteraceae > Flaveria > Flaveria trinervia. The sequence continues at coordinate 28,277,666 of CM046456.1, forward strand.
GGATGTTCTCAAATCCTTTGGTTGCAAAATCAATTATTGGATTATGGGTTCAACTTTCTTAAAACACCAATTTACATTGATAACACAGCTGCTATGTTCATAACAGCTAATCCTGTTCAACACTCAAAAACAAAACATATCAAAATTCGATATCATTTTCTTAGAGATAACTCTGAAAAAGGATTAATCATATTGATTCAAATTGCAATAGAAAAACAATTGGCAGATCTATTTACTAAAGCCTTCCTACCAGGACGGTTTGAGTATTTAGTAGAATCAATTGGTCTTATAAATCATATGTGATCTCCCTAAATCAAAAGATCATAATAAGTGATACTCTCATTATTAATTTCCTGTTTATATTTTTGTGTGTGTATGATTTTATGTTTTTCATAGAAAAATCAAATACAAAAAATATATCAAAAATACAAAAATAGTGTTTTTTAGAAAGGATTATGGTTTGCAACATGTGAGAAATGATAGTACATTAGTGAGATCAGTTGCATACTTCACTGATTAATAAAGTCTAGACATGATCAGATATGATGTGTAGAAAATATCTGACTATTATGCTCAAAAAGTAAATTCTTATGATCAAACTAAACATACATGCTTGTGTGTATTCATCTGAGTACTTTTGAGTTGTTTTAGCTTATGAGAATGAATGTTTGTTATGATACATCTCTCACACCTGTTAAAACTATGTGAAATCATGAGATCTGTTACAAAGCATCATTTCACTTCTCTGTTATGAGTCATCATAGACCTGAAGTACTGAGATATCCTCTGTTATAAGTCATTACAGACTTGGATTCTCTTTTTGATGCAAAAAGATGCCAATGTGCAAAACCTATTAAAATGAATAGTCAGAGCTGATCAAATGGTTATCCATGATCATCCTCTATTAACTAAGTAACATGAACTCTGGTGATATCTATGTTTTAGGTAATAAGTTGAGCATGTGTTCTTTCTTACATTTCATGACGATAGTTGAGCTCTCTTAGTCTCTGTATGCTTTACATCATGTCATATCTAAATCAACACTAATCAGTCCAAGAATTGAAAAGTAAGTGAGTTGATAATTGTGTCAAAAACACTCATTGTCTGTCCTTAGATCTTGTGTCTCCTTTGTTGTGATATCACTGACGTGGAACACACTTGATCAGGATTTATTCATTGTCTATGACTCTTCACATTTATTTTATTTTAATGTGCTGATCTTCATTAATATGATCTCTCTACAGATATTTATTATGTGCTTATATTAGATTTTGATTCTATTTTCATTTTTCTTTTATGCATGTCTTGTGTGTGAAGGCAATGTCTCAATGTGCTGTGTGATCTTATTCTCTTCATAAGAAACTTATAAGTTTTTCAAACTTAAAAGTTTAGGGGGAGTAATAACTAAAAGAGTTGTTCTTAGAAAATATTCAATAATCATAATCAAAATTTGAAATGTTGAATTGAAAGATGATGCTTTATGTTCAAAGTATTTGTGTAAACTGAAAATAGAATGTGTTTGAAAATTACAATATGAATCTACATAATTTTTGCAAATAAATGCTTTTTAAGTTGAAAATCAGATAATATTTGATTTTATGTTGAGACTAAAATGAAGGGACAAAAGAAATTTAAAAATAAATAGAAAATAAAATTTTATAAATTGAAAGTGCAATATGCAAAAAGTTCAAAATTTGGGGATCTAACTGGTAAAAAGTGTGCACGTGAAGAAATTGGAAATCACAAGTGTTTAAATCATGAAAGTCAACTCATGCACCTAAACAGTGCACATGCGCCTCAATAGGAGCATGATGAAATTTTTAGGATTATACAAAGTGTTGGATGTTTGATTTATTCCCATGCATCTAAACAGTTGTAATACATCTATGAAAATTACAAGTGTTGGGCGTTTGTGATAATCCCATGCGTCTAAATAGTGTTTTTGTTCTAGACGTTTGTCATGTGTCATGCGTCTACATAGTTTCAAAATTTCAAGTGTTAGACGTTTCACAAAGTCCATGCGACTGAACAGTGCAAAGGCGTCAAAACAGTGCTTATGCGTCTAACAAAATAAGTGAATTCTAGGTTTTCATACGCCCAAACAGGGACCATATGTCCAAACAGGGTTCATACGCCTAAAAATTTCACTTATATAAATTGAACACTTATGTGTATTTCGCATTTTCACTTCAAAATTCTCAGACCAAAACCCTCGAACTTGCGACTGTCAAGTATCATCACATCCTTATTTCATCTGAAATCAAATCAAATCCATTAAGCATACATTGTATTTGAATATATAAACGTATGTTTGTGATTCAAATATATAAATTTTGGGTTAAATCAGTGCATTGTTATAGACGATTGAATGCTATTTAGGCGTTCGAACACAATATAATCCAAGTTAATCTGATCAAATGAGTATCATATCAAAAACTGATACTGGATTATTAATAAGAACTCATTTTCGAGTACAATGATGTATTGTTTTGATCTTAAAGTGAAAATGTTTTGTTGATGATGAACTCAGTCGATTTTACATAGTCGAAGAAGAAGAAGATGGACAGACAGTCATTCTTTGAACAAAATTAAAAAAAAATTAACAAAAAAAAAAATAAATTAAATCAAAATTGAAGTGTTAAATAATAAATTCAAAATGAATAAAGATTAATGTTTTACAACTTGAAATCTCAATTCAAAAGTAAAAATAAAAAGATCAAATTCAAAAGTCAAAATCAAAAGTTATATGTTGAAATAAATTTCATTAATCAATATTCAATGTTCTCATAATACTTTTGTTGTGTTTTGTAGATGGCAGAATTAAAATTTGAGCCAAAGCATAATGTAGCTGATTTTTTAGATGATGAAAACACAAAAGCTACTGGATATAAAGATATTATCAGATTTTTACTCCGAACAAAATATGTGTATGCTATGTGTGCAAGGCCCATGATAAATGGAAGAATGATTAAAAAATTCTGGAGAACTGCTCAAGTTGAAAGAGATGATCAAGGAAACAAAGTTTTAAGAGCCTTCATCACATCAGAAAGAATGCTTGAAGTTTCTGAAGAAGCAATCAGACAAGCTCTAAGACTGGGTGATAATTATCCTGGAGATTTATCAGAATATACATTTAATGAATGTAGAGAGGTTTTTCTACAGATGGGTCATCCAGATCATTTCCCTAAGAAGCAATTTTTTAGAGCTCGTGTATTTAAGCATTGGAAGCTTTTATGCTATATCTTTCAACATTGCATGTCTAAAAGAAGTGCTGGTTGGGATTCATTCCCTGTAGACATTGCATCTCCAATTATAGCCTTATCCACAAATAGAAGATTTAATATGGCTAAGTAGATAATGAATGGATTCATTTTTAATCTTGAAAGAGGAGTAAGGCATAAGTATTTGATGTACCCAAGATTTCTTCAACTTCTCATTAATGATGCAAATCCAGATCTGTATGCTGAAGAAGTTATTGGTGAAAAGATTCAGTTAGAGCACATGTTAGAGGTTGTTTACAAAAGACTTTCTAGTTTTTGATTATATCAGGAATGTATCAATGGATGAAGTTGATATTACTCAGCCACACTTCCATCTAACTGAAGAAGAACCAATAGATCCAAATGATCTGATTGAAGATGTAGAAGTTGATGAAGAAAGTGATGATGATGTGTCTGAAATTTCATCAAGTGAAGAAAGTGATGATGATGATGATGGAAATGATGATGCAACTGAAGCACATGAAGAAGGTTATGAAGAAAGAAATGCAGAAGATACTGCAGATGAGATTCAACCTTAGAATGAAAAAGGTTATGAAGAAAATGAAGAAGGAATTCTCAAAATCAAAGATTTGATTCTGACTTTATAAATGATATTCTTTTCAACCCAGTATTTGAAATTGATACAAATGAAGGAGTAGAAGAAATCCCTCTAAGTATGTCACACAATGTGTCTATACAAACAGAGGAAATAGTTGACGTTGATGAGATCGAAAAATTGAAAGAAGAAACTTAAGCAAAGAAAAAGAGATTGAAGAGTTGAAAGTGGAAAATGAAAGAATGAAAGAGATAAACAGATCTTGTGAAAAAGAAATTCAAAAGCTTAAAGATGAAAATTAAAGTTGTCTGAAGAAAATGCATTAAAAGATGAAAAGATTGTAAGTTTTGCCAAAGATAAAGAAGACGTGATCAAGAACTTTGAAGTTATGGTTAAAGATTATGATATTCTTAAGGAGAAATTCAAGAAATTATCTGAAGAAAATGAAAATCTCAAAGCTGAATTGCTAAAGGAAAAAGAAGCTTAGAAATCTATATCACCAGTACATGTGATTAGTACTGAGATGCAGATTGATGAAAATCTTGAGCAAATAAAAGGCAAAAGGAAAGTGAGTGAATTAAAAGATATTTCTCAAACTGAATCCTCTTCTAAGCTTCAAAGAACTGAAGAATCTGTTCAAGAACAAAATATTGAAGAACAGATTGATGCTTTAGATTATATTGAGGAAATATACAATGATTATTGGTATGATGAAGTTCTTGATAATGAAGATATTGATGAAGCTTAATTTGTATCACATTTATCTTCACAAGAACATATACAAGAACAAGATGAAGTACCACAAGACTTTGAAGAAAAATATTATTATCTTGTGAACATGAAATACAATCGAGTATATTTGGATGGACTGGTTGTTTCTCAGATTAATGATGAATACAAGAAATGTATCTATGCACAGTCAATTACTTCAATAGATCCAAATGAGATTGTTGTTGAGCATGGTGAATGGACAAGAGCAAAAGATGTAATAAATGTAGAAGAACTGTCTAGTTCTAAGTTGCACCATCCTGATACAGATGATATGAGCATTCCAGCTCTTAGATCATGGTTGCAATCTAGAAATTACCCTTGAAGGAAGCTAAAGAGATTACAATCTGTATCTATAAGCAATCTTGTCAGAAGCTTTCAAGAGACTGAGAAACAAATGAAGAAAATGATAGTACTTGATACAGATAACCCTTAGTATCTTGAAATAACAAAGAGAACAAGAATGTTAAAGCCTCAGGAGATAAAACAAATGTCAAGATTTGATGATGCTCATGCTCATAGAAAAGAATTGATAGAAATGTTTGTTGATCCAGAAAGACAAACTTATAAAGCATCAACTGAACAAAGGCATATTCTTGATAGTTCAAGAACAACTGGAGACTTGGTAAGAAACATATTGCAAAAAGGACAATCAGTTGCTGAACTGTTGAATGCTATGATTGCTCTATATTTTACCAATCAAGTAAAGATCATTGCATGGAAGTATGACGAAGTGTTTGATGCATTTTTGATGAAGAGAGTAAATGCTTTATGTGATGTTTATCATTTTTACTCAAGTATCATAAATCTTCTTGTGCAAGATTTAAAAGATCTGAATAGATTACCTCTGATCAATCCTTCTGATTCAAAACGTGGGAAGATGTTTGTCGAATTATTAAGAAGAGGATTGGATAGATCGAGTAATTTTCTTAACACAAGATGTGATCAAGAGGATAAAGAGTACTTTGCTACTCTGAAGAAAAACAAGAAGCTTAAGGGAGTCCATTCAGAAGAAGAACATTCTTTGATAGAATTTTGTGATAAATATTTTGAAAAAGTTACAACTCCTGGACTGAAAGTGATTGACGGTAATCAAAACTCAAAGCCAATTCTCAGATGGTTTTATAACACTGAGACATTTGAGCTGAAGTTAGTCCGAAATCTAGAAAGATGGGATGAGGACATGATTACTTTATTTGGAGTTTTTGAACTAAAACTGTTACATCCAAGGTATATTTCAGTTTTGTCAGTACAAAATTTGAAAAAGTATCTCCTGGTGTGGCTAAGCAAGATAAGAAATATTTCATTTCTATTATTAATGTGATGAATGCTGCCATGGAAAGAATATCTTTGAGAAAAGCTCTTGCGTATGCCAACATAGTCAAGAAAGATATTAAAGATATTGAATTCACGAGAATATCAAGGAAAGGAGTATTAGAAGTGTACTCAAAGGAAAGTAACAAGCCTATTGAGTTATATGCTAACATTGATATTTCATATCTTTCAAAAGACACATTGGAAAGAATGAACAAGATGGAGATTAAAACAAATGAAGCTAAACCCGAACAAAGCATTCTTGCAAGTAAATTCAAGTCTGCAATATCAAAAGCTTTGAAAGAATTAGATATGTACAAATAGAAGCCAATGTTCAAAGTCAAAGAAGAACCATTACTTTGAATGATGAAGTCAAGGTTGAATATAGAATTGAAGATAAAGTTAGCAGTCAAAGCTTGAAGAGTTTGAAGACAGAAGAACATGTCAATCTTAGGGGGAGTATTGTTAAGTGCTCAAAGAAAGATTAACATGTTGTCTTTATTTGTTTTTTGATAGTTTGTAATAGTATACGGACTATTTGTGTAATTTGTTAGTTCCTTTACTTTTTGTTTTCAGTATAAATAACTTAGATTTGCAGGTAGATAGAAACGAATACACAAGATATTCAAATCGCCATTCATACTTGTAATTGTCTTAGCTTGATATTAATGAAAACTTCTAGTTTATTGGTATCTTGTTTTAATTTGATTACTTTGTGTGAATTTCATTGAATTGTGTTCATAAATCATCACATATTGATTCATTTGATCCTATGAGTCACCATGTACATACTTGTGCAAATGCTCAAGTCTAACAGTCCCGGCATCAGTCCTTCAGTTCCAGTGTTATAACCATAGCTCTTGTATAAGTTCAAAATCCAGCTTCCTCCAAACATAGGTTTGGAGCACCTGCAATCGCATTCCTGGCAAAAAGATTACAAAACAAATACCCAATATTACATGGCAACTAATAACCATACAATATAAAATGAACAAGTCCCTCAAGTTAACAACTCCCTCGCTTTGACCACGAGCTGTTATGGAATGACTAAGTAACCGACAAATGTATCATAGCAATGGGTCTCGTATCTGACTGCTTTTTGTTTTACTCGAGTTGAATCCTCCGGTTCCAATTCGCTTCCAAAATGATTTCTTCATTGCACCACTTTCCGCGTCTTTACTTTCCTCGTCTGGGAAGGTATGGAATGTCGGCATTCAAGATACTGCTTCCTCCTCCATTTTGTGCCAATGGATGTTTTGTGCCAATGTCTAGCAAGTCTGAATGAAACTACATTATTATCCTAAGGATCGAGTATTTCATGCTAAATTTGAAAGATGCTAAAAAGTCAAGAGTTAGTTCATAAACGGAAGGTCTATTTTGTAAGAATAAACGCTTTCATTGGACACTCAATAATGTATTGTATGTTTCTAGTTGTCCGACTGCCACTAATGTTTCTTCATATGCTTGTAAATGGGGTCTTTCGACCTTTTGTAGCAGCCTTTGAAGTCTCTCATGACACCATCTCTCGCGGCTCGCTTCAAAACGTAAGTAGCGATGATTCATGATCATTAAATTTCAAAAATATGTTAATCTATACAAAACCAATTTCGTGACCAATTTCATGATGTGATGAATGCTTCAACTCATGTTCAAAAATAGTTAAAAATTTATCATCCAAGGAAAAATTGTTGAACATGGGGGTGCATTTTGTGAAACGTGGGGCTGTGGTAAACAAGGAAAGGCATGGAATCTTGACTCGAGCACATGTGGTTATGTTTCTACATCGTTGATTAAGCATGGCTTTAACATTTTCTTGTTTTAAAATCAAAGATTGTACATTTAATATTTTAATCATTTGTTAATAATTTAAGATACCCAAAAATATATTTTATGTTTAATACCACTTGGGAACTCTTGAACATGATTAACAAATATTTCACCACAAATTATGAAGATAGTCTTGTTCATGATAAAAGAAAACAAACTAATTAGTTAACTCAACAAACTAATAACTAACGAAACAAACTAACTAACACTAATCTACTTACAAGAATAAACATGAACAAGTAGGTTGAAAGTATTCATCATTCCATACAACGTTTAAGAACAAGTCTTTACACATAATTGCTAGGATTTCGGTTGGTTAGAGACCTAATCACCTAACTACATGTAAATGAATTTCTTAATCAAAGGAATTAGTATACTGACCTTTTGATCAACACTCTTCAAAGAACTGTTGAAAAGATGAAAGAAAAATGGAAAACAAGATGAAAATGAGTGGATACGACTTTGCAGGCAATTGAGGTCGGTATTTGTCATGCAAAATTGAAGAGGAACAAGACAAAAGACTGGAATATGTCAGCTTGTTTCATTTTTTGTCGAACACGAGGGCTTGCATAGTTGAGCATGGGGCCGTGTTCATGTATTTTTGGGTGGTTTCAGTCTTTTGTTGTTCCGTTTTTCAGTTTCGCGCGTTATGTAATTTTCCTGGTTAAGTTTTACCACTTTCAAATCATCAGAAAAGATACAAAAATAGTCCTAGAGTTAAATAACACAAGCCAAAATGAAAATTACATTTCCTAAGGTCCTACGATTACATGATAGGTTAAAAGCCGAGAATCTGAAACAGCAAAACCAGACTCTTTAACGCGCAACAGCACACCTAGCACATCACGAAATGCTTCTAAAAAAAACCTCCACACATTTCGTGTGGAAGGTTCGGGATGGGATAGTGAGAAGTGTGGTTGCTCAATTCCGCAAGCTGCCAGTTAATGGAAATGAGTTCCTCGCTCATCTGTTGAACTTTTTGGATAAGTTAAGCTAAGCGTTAGGATGCAGTGAGGCTCATTTCAGTAAGTTGTTTGATTAGTTCATGCAGCTTGAAGAAATATTCTTGAGTCGTTGGCTCTCGTGTTTCAAAACGTGGCTTATTTGCAGGATTTCAGTTGGAACTTCTGTGACTTGATTCTTTCATTTTTCAGATGTTTATAAATACAAGTGAGTATGATGAAAGAATGGAACATGTGTGGTATTTATATACAGGTCGTGGAAAGTGGACACGGGGGCGTGCTTGGCTAGGCACGGCCCCGTGCTTGTTAGAATTCGTTTTAAATTCGACCTGCAAAGTTCTAGAGTCGTCAGCAGAGATCGTGTACAGAAATTTGTCAGAGACACGGGGGCGTGTTGGATGAGGCATGGCCCCATGCTAGTAATTGGTTATTACTAATACTAAATCACACACACAAAAGGCCGTGTACCTATCATGTGGTAATATAGTGTTAGTAAGAACCGATTATCAATCCATGGACACACCTAGCCTACTCAACAAACTTGATGTTTGACTATCAGATTTGGATTTTGTTAAAGAAAATGATAATTTGTATTGGAAAGATTTTTAGGATTTAAAAAATAAACAATAATAGAAAAGAAGTAAACTAATATTTGAAGCGTTTTGATTTAAAACCAGAGAATAAAAGTTATCATCCTAGTTAGATTCCACTTATGTAACCATGATGAATTGGTGGTGTGATTTAAAGATATGGATTAATGTAATTATGTTAATGTTTATGAAGATGAGCTGGCGTGATTTCTCGTCTATCCTGCTACCGTAGTAACTTGATCCTGTCAGGCTGAGTTTTACTGCTCAGATCAAATCCCTAGTAATGTAGGTAAATCTTTTGTGACCTATTTGACATACGATTTCTGAAAACATAACTTAATGTTAAAAAAGAGTTGATCAGGTTCCTTCCTAACATACCATTAATTTTAGAAAATCATAACAATTACTAAAGTTTCCAAACGAATAAAAGGGAACCCGCAAATGATCAGAAAGTTAAAGTGATATGATTTGTAATAACCATTTCTAGTTCATTAGCCATGGATTTATTATGAAGACCGGTTTCGCGAATGAAAGTTAATCATACGGTTTTTCAACTTTGTATGACAATCACAATCACAAACCATAAATTTATAACTTCCCATTCAATGTAGATGGTACCCATCAATAGTTTTCCGAAGACCACCATAACATTAACACAATATTTATCACACCATTAGTTCATCACAAATTACATAAGTTTCATCCGATTAGGATGATAAAAAGAGTTTAGCTCATAATGAGCTTGAACATAACAACATATGACAAAGAAGATAGATATGTAATCATCGGTAAAATGGAACAATCAACGATAATCCACAATGGATGGTGTTTAGACGATTCCGAGCTTCTTCCAAGTGTTGTGTGCACCTCCCGAGCCTCTAAATGATCTTGAAGTCTTGATTCCCGAGAGAGTTCTGCAGAGTAACTCTCTCACAAAGCTTACCAAAAATGGTGAACTTAGGCTTCTATTTATAGGCTTTCCAGAGTGTTTAAGCACGGCCCCGTGCTAGTACAATGCTTACGAAAGTTGTTCGGCTCGTACATGCACGTTGTGTCGGGGCACGGCCCCGTGCTCAATGGGGCACGGCCCTGTGTCTACTTTTACAGAATAGTACTTTTGTGCTTGTCAGATGTCCAAACACGGGGTGTGTTTCTAGCGAAGCATGGGGGCGTGCTTAAAGAGGCACGGCCCCATGCTTGGACTCCAAAGCTCGGATCACTTCAATTTCTTGCTAAATATGCTTCTTTTGTCCATCTTTCCCTTTTAAACACCTCAAAACACAATTTAAGACTTTTAAGTACATTTTCATCATTTTAATGAAGATATTAAGGAATAATTGGTGTGCTTTTGATAGGATTTTTATGTATAATTTGGAGCACATCAATGACTCAAAACCATTTCTCATATTAATGATTGCTTTTTCAAAATAATACAATGTAGTTAACTATTACAGAATATTATCATTTGCATTACATCACAAAAACATCTTAATTTCAACAAATGGATGCCATTCAAAAATTCCAAGTAGTTGTCCCATTGCATCCTCAGCAACATTTACCTGCCAACTTGAAACACATAAAAGTTAGCGTTGCTAAGTGAGTTCTAGTTTTATAAAATAAAATTCTTTTACTCCCGTTCAAAACCGCTTCTTATATTTATATACGATCATGCATCATACGTACAAGTAGATAATCTATTATTATTATTATCTTTCATCATCGTTCATTATCTTTTCATTCATTCATCAGTGTACGACATCATTATCACTCGTTCACATTCATTATCTTTCTTATCTTACTTTTCATTTCGGGCAAATTCCATAAGCTATACCACAAACATAGGCACGAAGCAGGTACTGAGCCAAAGTCTATAAATAGACCCCCATATATTACGCATATAGCCTAGCACCAGTACGGGGCACGCAACAAGGATCCCATACAGTTGGTTAGTCATAAGGACTAGACCACTGTGTGTATCCTTACCGGTTAGCTAAACCACACATAGTTGAGCTAACGACATTTTAGAGTCTTGCACCTCCTTACATTTGCTTGCAAGACTTTCCATTGATTTCTCATCAATGCATCCATTCTTTCATTCTTTACATTCAACTTTTATTCATCATTAATTTCTTCTTTCGTTACACTATTTGGGTGCATGACCGAACACTTAGGGGTTGTTTCGCAACCTCTTAATCAGCTTCTTAATAGTTCAGATGTGTGAATGGTTTAGCACTTAATGGTTTAGGTTTTTTGCTTCGCGAGCACATGTCTGAATGGTTAAGCATTATACTGATGCTAAATGATTAAGAGGCCTAATGCTGAATGGTTGAAACATTTTATCAAATCAAACATTTTCCTTTAAAAAGTTGAATGATACATTAAATTTTAATGGTTCAGACCTCTTATTGGTTGAGCACTTAATCATTCAGAAGTTACCAAACAGCCCTTTAGTTAGTTTGGGCATTTTCTAGGCGCAAGGGCACGATGCAGGCACATGAGTACCTAGGCGCATAGGCACATAGGCGCATGGGCACTTAGGCGCATGGGCACTTAGGCGCATGGGCACTTAGGCGCATGGGACACTTAACAAAATCCAGCTTAAGTCTAAGAGCATGGGAACTATTTAGGCGCATGGGTATTGGGTGTTTGGGGAAAATACTTAGGCAATTTAAGGTGCATGGGCAACCAACCAAGTCTAAACAACCACATTCAGTCCCTCATTCAAACCCGAATATATTCAAGCATAATTGTAACATACCAAACAACATTTAACATGCTCATAATATAACATAACATCACAATACACCCAAATCATACCCCACCCGCATACACACACATGAACATATGGGGTAAAAACACCCATTTAGTAAAAACATTCACACATTCATTTCCAGCCCCAAAATTAGTTAAATCAGGTAAAAAGGGGGTTCTAGAACTCACCTTATGCAACTTTGAGTATGAATTCCTTAAACCTATATGCAAGTGAGCCCAACACCTAAAACCCATCAAAACACACCCAACGAAACACAAGAACAAAACCGTGCGCAAATAACTGAGGCTTGAACCAGCCAAGAACACGTCAAAGCATGAATTTTTACCTTGTATTCAGCCTTATTTTTGTTCTTTCTCCAAGTCCCGAACTCCTGCCCTTTCTCTCTTAAGAATTCGAACGCAAAAGTGATGTGAAGGGAAATATGGGCAGCCATGCCCACTATTGTACAAAATAACATAAAGTTTTCTACCATTTGCACATTTAACCCCTCAACTTGGGTTTTAGTGCATTTCTTTCTTTTATTTTTCTTTATCCTTCAAAATTTGGGTCTAACATACCTACTTTGGTCTATTGCCTTGGATGCTTAAGCAAATTGGTGATGAGAATGTTAACACTAGTGATGTTGAATGTGGTGATCTTCCCATGGCATCCCTTTAATTTGTAGCTTCATTAGTTCATTCTACTCATATGTCTCCATCGCACATATATTCATCGACAAGACACTTCAGCAGATGAGATACATGGAATGTCGAATGAATTCCACTTAACTTATCAGGTAACTCCATCCTATAAGCCACCTCTCCTACTCGAGCAATTATTCAGAAAGGCCCTATATATCTCTCGCTCAGCTTGCCCTGCTTTCTAAAGCAAATGATACCCTACCAAGGTGAAACTTTCAACATAACTCTATAACCCACCTTGAATTCAATCGGTCTATGTCTTTTGTCAGCAAACGACTTTGCCTATCTTTGGCTTACTTCATAAAGGCATTGTTCTTTTCCAGTTTCTCAGTCGTAGCCTTAATTATCTTGATGCTTCCCAACTCCATCCGACCGATATCACCCCAACTATCGGGTGTTTTACACCTCCTACCATATAACATCTTATAAAGGGGCATACCAAAGCTGGCAAGATAATTTTTGTTGTATGAGAACTCGACTAATGGTAAGTGGTCATCCCAACTTCCTCCAAAATCAACGATGCATGCACGAAGCCCATCCTCTAGCATCTGAATGGTTCTTTCCGACTGACCATCCATCTGTGGATGATAAGTCATGCTGATGTGTAACCTCGTCCCCATGGCATCATGAAATCTCTTTCAAAACTTGGATGTAAACTGAGTGTCATGATCAGACACAATAGACACCGGCACACCATGACGACTTACAATCTCCTTGATGAATAGATCCGCTAACCTCCTAGATGAATAAGTGAGCACTCTTCATCAAACGATCCACTATCACCCATATGGCATCGTACCCTCTCGCGGTACGCAGTAACTTCGTAATGAAGTCCATGGTGATATGCTCCCACTTCCACTTGGGTATATCCAAAGGATGGATTTTCCCAAGTGGCTTTTGATGCTCTACCTTTACTTGCAAACAAGTAAGGCACTTACTCACATACTCCACTATGTCGTGCTTCATAGCTGGACACGATCTTTCTTCATAACTTGATACATCTTTTGTAAGGCCCCATTCCCGGGACACTCACAGCTGGTCAATCATGAGACATAAAACATATAATTACATTAACTTTAATAAAATATTGCAGCGGAAACATTAAAATAACTTTTCATTCCAATATAAATGCTTTTGCAAGTTAATACAACATTCGTTACAAAACATCGCTTGTTTGAATTATAATGCAAAAACATTAAACAAAAGAACGCCATCCAAAAAGAGCCAAGTAGCTGCCCCATGCCATCCTCAGCAACCTTTACCTACCAACTGGAAACATATAAAAGTCAGCGTTGCTGAGTGAGTTCTAGTTTTAAAAATACTCACATTGATCACACTCATATTGAGTTCTAGTTTTAAAAATAAAATATACTTTACTTTCGTTTAAAAAAATTCTTTACTTTCTTTCAAAGAATACTATACTTTCGTACTTGATCACACATCATATGTACACATTGACAATAACATTATTATCTCTCTTTACTGTTCATCACTTTCTTTCTTTATCTCTTTCCAGATCAGTGTCATCACCTATACCCCAAACGTATGCATAAATCGGGTACTGGGCCAAAGATCATAAATACTTCCATAACGCACATACCCTGGCACCAGCACCAGGGCAAGTGACAAAGATCCAAACTATATACTACACCCCAAATGTAAGCACAAAGCAGGTATTGGGCTGATGATCATAAATGACTTTCGTAACGCACATAGCCTGGCACCAGCACCAGGGCGAGTATTCACTATAAACCATATACTATATCACTGGTCAGTCACAAAGACTAGACCCCTGCGTGTATCCTTATGGGTTAGCTAAACCACACAGAGTTGAGCTTACGACATTTTAGATTCGTGCACCTCTGTACATTTTGCTTGCAAGCCTTTCTTTACTTTCTCTTTCATTAATGCATGCATTATGTCATTATGTTCCTCTTTTCATTATCTTTCACCTTACGTTACATAATACTTTTCATTTCATTCATTAACATTTAACGTAAAGCCATAGGAAAATAATCATACATAATACGGAACATCAACATTAACATCAAACATCACCACACAAGGCACCATCATACATGCATAACGTATATAATACATACCATCATGCATAAGCATCAATCATACGTCATCATACATGCCTCTTCATACATCACCCAACACATCATCTATGATTTTCAAAAATCAACTTACATAGCCCTAGGGAACCTCCCAAGTCAAAGCCTACATATCACTTTTCCCCCTAAAATCAGAAAATATTTCTAGGTCTTTAGGCGCATGGGCACTATGCAGGTGCATGAGCACTATGAAGGCGCATGGCCTTTTAGGTGCATGAGGACCACTTAGGCGTATGGGAAACTTCTGATGCATCGGCACTATTGGGGCGCATGACCAACACTTAGTCTATTCTGGGCAAATCTAGGCGCATCGGCACTATGCAGGCGCATGAGTGCTGGGGCGCTTAAACTATGTGGGCATATGAACACTTAGTCAATTTTAGCCTATTTCTAGGCACATGCTTACTATTTGAGCGTATGGGATTTTGGGTGCATGGGACACTTAAGCAGTTATTTTCAATTGGGCGCATGGGCCACTATTTAAGCATATGAGCAGTCTATATCATACGTAAACATCATAATTCGGTGCCCAATCATCATCTATCATGTTCTTAGCTTAAATCATATATCCTAAGCCTTAGAAACACAACCATACATCATCAAACACATACATTGCCCAAAATAGAACCCCACCCGCAAACACACACATACACACATACGGGTATAAACCCAAGTTTAATAAAAACTTACATACATGCATTTCCAGCCCCGACGCAGTTTTAAATGAGTAAAAAGAGCGTTCTATAACTCACCTTAGCTTCCTTTGGTTATGACTTCTTCAAAACCCATTTGCAATTGAGTTCAACCGCCTAGAAACCCACCAAAACACACACGACCAAACACACAAACACATATAAGCATATATCCGAGGCTATTGTCAGTCAAGAACACTCAAAAACTATGAATTCATACCTTCAATTCGATCTTCTGCTCTGGTTCCTCTTCAAACCTTGAGTTTCTGCTCTTTTTCACTTTCTGTCTCTAGAAATATTCGAATGATATGTGAAGAGAGGGTGATGGGCGGCCATGCCACCTTTATCACCAACATTTAAACCTTTTTGTCCTTTTGACAAATTATACCCCTTAGTTTGGGTAGAATAGCTTTTCTTTCTTTTTCCGTCACTTATTCTTTCTTTTTTTGACTTTTATAATAACCGGGTGTTACATCTTTGTAGCACCGGGATGAATGGAGTATCGAGTCTTATGAGCTTCTTCCATGATCTTTCCACGTAAACCCCAAAACGGGGAATCCACATCCTTCCAAATTGGGTTCTAACACCGAGAGTGTTTTCACCCAACTCCATGGCCATACCTCTCATCCTTTCGAAGTTAAGATGATTTTCTCTCAACGCTTCGTCTTGAAACTCCTTAAGTTGCTTCTCACGTCAGAGTTCATAACCAACATTTACCTACCAACTCGAAACACATAAAATTCAGTGTTGCTAAGTGAGTTCTAGTTTTATAAAATAAACTACTTTTACTCTCATTTAAAACCGTTCCTTATTTTCATATTCGATCATGCATCATACGTACAAGTAGATAATCCATTATTATTATTATCTTCCATTATCATTCATTATCTTCTCATTCATTCATCAGTGTATGGCATCATTATCACTCATTCACATTCATTATCTTTCTTACTGTACATTTCATTCATTCATCGTTATCTTCCACTTTTCAGTCCGGACCAACGCGATAAGTTATACCCCAACCGTAGGCATGAAGCGGGTTCTGGGCTGAAGTCTGTAAATAAACGCCCATACATTACGCACATAGCCTGCCATGAGTACTGGGGCAAGCGACAAGGATCCATACGTTTGGTCAGTCATAAACACTAGAACCCTATGTGTCTCCTTACGGGTTAGCTAAACACACAGGGTTGAGCTAACGACATTTTAGAGTCGTGTACCTCCTTACATTTGCTTGAAATACTTTGCATTCATCCATATCAATGCATGCATTATTTCATTCTTTACATTCCTCTTTCATTCATTATTAGTTTCTGCTTTCGTCACATAATACTTTACGTTTATTGACAATAACATACCATGCAAAGCAACGGGATATAATATAATAAAGAACAAAACATAACATAGCATACTCATACATGACTTCATAACCCCACATGCAACATCATACACACCATAAACCGTCATACATCTCCCCCGGGAACATCCCAAGTCAAAGCCTAGAACTTCACTTTTCCCAAAACTTCAGAAATAATTCTAAGTCTTTTAGGCGAATGAGTACTATGCAGGCGCATGAGTACTATACAGGCGCATGAGTGCTATTCAGGCGCTTGACCTTTCAAGTGCATGGGAACACTTAGGCACATGGGAAACTTTTGGGTGCATGGGAACTATTTGGGCACATGACCCAACACTTAGTCTGGGCATTTTCTAGGCGTATGGTACTATGTAGGTGCATGAGTACCTGGGCTAATGGGACACTTAACCAAATCCAGCCTAAGTCTAGGCGCATGGGAACTATTTGGGCGCATGGGTATTGGTAGTTTTGGGAAAATACTTAGGCAATTCAAACGTTGGGCGCATGGGCCAATTTCAGGCGCATGGGCAACCAACCAAGTCTAAACAACATCATTCAATCCCCAATTCAAACTTGAATATATTCAAGCCTAATTCTAACATACCAAACAACATTTAACAGGCTAATAACATAAACTTAACATCATAATGCACCCATATCATTCCCCACCTGTATACACACACACATGAACATACGGGTACAAATGCCCACTTAGTAAAAACATTCACACATGCATTTGAACCCCTAAAATCAGTTAAACCATGTAAAAAGGGGGTTCTAGACCTCACCTTATGCAACTTTGAGCATGAGTTCCTTCAACCCGTATGCAAATATGTCCAACACCTAAAACCCAACAAAAGACACCCACCGAACACAAGAACACAACCATAAGCACATAACCGAGGCTTTAACCATACAAGAACACTTTAAAACATGAATTCTTACCTTGAATTCAACCTTCTTTTTTTCCTTGCTTCAAGTCCCGAACTCATGCTCTTTCTCTCTCAAGAATCCGAATGCCCACTTTTGTACAAAATAATTTAAAATTTTGTACCTTTTCCATATTTAACCCATCAACTTGGGTTTTATTGCATTTCTTTCTTTTATTATTCTTTCTCCTTAAAAATCCGGGTCTTACATACCTACTTTGGTCTATTGCCTTGGATGCTTGAACAAATTAGAGATGAGAATGCTAACACTGGTGATGTTGAAAGTGGCATTCTTCCCATGGCATCCCCTTAACTTGAAAAGTTCATTCTACTCATATGTCTCCATTGTACGTGTCTCCTTTTGTTGTTTATTATGAAAGTTCTATTGAATCTACTAGTTCTTCTAAAGAAACCTAATCATTATCTCAAGAGGATGAAATTAGTGAGATAAGAAACTTTCATGTATGTACCATTAGAAGACTATGAAGCATTAGTAGCTCTTGAATTGTTAAATCTAATAAAGATGAAGTGATCTTAGAATTAAAGGTAAAAGTGAATAGAGTAGGGAACATAATTAAAAGGAAATATTTATAGCTAAAAGAAAAAACAATTGAGATATACAAACAAGGTGAAAAGATTAAAGAGTTATAAGTAAAGATGGAGAAGGGAAACAAAAGGAAAAGGATGATTTTGATGAGGTTCTTAGATAGTAATGATGATGAGGTAGAGCATGAAAAGATCACCAAAGAGGCATAAAAAGTTTTAAGATAAAACAATCCTAAGCACATTTAAGAAATCAGCTAAAGAATTAAATTCCTTGATTCCTTATTCTACTTAATTAGTTGAAGAGCATGATGAAGATGTTGCGTGATCATATTAATTGAAGAAGTGAATATATTTGTCAAGTGAGTTTAATATTGGTGAAGACATTATAAATTAGATTCAGAGTCCAGTCCGAAAGAACCATCTATTATCATATCAAGCCTAATTCGATACCTTATTCAGAAGTTGCTTAATTTTTGGAAGAACATGAGAAAGAAATTCAACAATAATCCACTCAAAAGGAAATCACAAAATTGGAAGAGGGTGTGATAGCTGGTGCATATGAGTTGCCTGGTAGTTTCTATGATGAGGTTGAATTTTTAGAAGGTTGAGTAAGATAAGAACCAATAGTACAAGAAGCAGTGGTTAAAGCTCAGAATGATGATTTGGCGGTAAAGCCTATGTTTTTAATCAATAATGGATATAATGTTGGTTACGTACTTGGAATGACTTATGAGATGATAACCGATGAAGTGAAAATGGTCCAACAACTTCTTGATCCTTATGTTGAGACTAAATATAAGAAGAAGTTGTCTCAGAAAAAGATGACCAAAGAAGCTAGCCATCTACCGTCTTCAAACCATCCAACAAAACATCAACATCTTTTTAATATTCATTGTCTTTTCCCTATACTATCTCAAATAGGGAAATGAAGGACTACTTAGCAAGAACTAGACATACTAAAAGGAAGTTGGGTCTAATGAAGACCAACTCATTGAGAGCTGCCATGATTACAAACTTACAAGAGACTAAAAGAAAGGTAAAAATGTTAGAAGAGGAAGTTATTGTCTCTGAGCCAAGATCAAGATTGTTAGCTCAACAAGTACACCTTATTAGAGTATATCATGACATGTTTGCACTTATATTAACATGAATATAGATTAGTTTAAACCTCCATCTTAGATACAAATGAGAGAAAGGTTAATTATATCTAAGATGGTTGAGGATGTACTAGTATTAAAAGCAACATTGATGTGAAGACTATTGCCTAGAACTATGATCATTATTTGGATATCTTCTTAGTGAAAAGAATATCTAGACTGGTTCACTTCTTTGGTGAGTATCATGAAATAGTGAATAGTTTTGAAATTTCATGATTTGAAAGAACTTAATGACTTGGAGCAAATTAATCATGCACATATGGTCATAGTTGATAACTTCTAGTAGATTCTAAAAATATATGCAAACGAAACAACAATTTGGAGGCAATGAAAGAGATTCTCTTTAAGAATGACAAGGCTTTATAAATCCTTTGATTAAGGATAAAAAGAAAAAGAAGTTATTTGTTGAAGAGATGACCATGCAATAAAGAAAAATATTACCTACTAAAGAAATCCAAAGAGAGGTCTTGGGTACCCTTCAATCTTATCCAATCTCTAATGTGAGATATGATGAGGATAGCTATAAGTTGATGATAGAAAGTGTTGGACCAAAAGAACCAATGAGCCAAGATCAGAAAACCTCTAAGTCCCACATGGTATCACAACAACTGCTGAAAGCCTCATCAGCAGTTTGACAAGTGCTGAAGACTTCAACAGCTGAAGATCAAGTGCTGAAGACTTCAATAGCTGAAGAACTAAAGTGCTGAAGTACAATAGCTGAAGAACACAAGTGCTGAAGCTGAAAGACCAAAGTACTGAAGTACAAGAGCTGAAGAGTTTACAAGTGCTGAAGATCAACAACTGATGTACAAAGTCTGAAGACAAAGACTAAAGACATCAGCTGATGATATCTACTGAAATCATCAGCTGATGAAACATCTGAAGGTCAAAGTCTGAAGATCAAGTACTGAAGCGTTAGTAGTTTGTCACAACTGCTGAAGAGTACTTCTTCAGTAGTTGTGATATCAGTAGTTTAATATTTTTATGTTTCAGTAGTTTTATGTTTCAGTAGTTTTGTAAAACGACTGAAGAGCTTGTTCTTCAGTCGTTGTAGTTTCAGCAGTTTCCAATCAGTAGTTTTATATTCTGTACTTAACACTCTGATATGTTCTCAGTAGTTGTGAACATTTCAGTAGTTTGTTAAGAGTTAGGTTTTTTTGTATTAGATCTGCCAGTTGTCACTTTCCGTGATAACAGCAGTGATTGTTGCACTCTATATAAGGAGTGACAACCTATTGTAATAATATGAATGACGGGAATGAATGAATGATTTGATTAGAAACATTCCATATCTATAAACATTCCTTGAATCAGAAATATATTCTCTCGCTATAACCGTATGTGCTCTTAATGCATACAAGCATCGACTTCTTGCTACAATTTGTCTAATTCCTATTCTTATTCCGCTGCCTTGAACTCTAATTCATCAAAGTTGTGATCGCTGATCCTGTCAAATGGTATCAGAGCAGGTTAATCATTGATCGATCTAATAATTGATCATTGAAACTGCTATTCAAGATCTAAGTTTGATTGAATTAGCTTTTGTTTTTGCAAGAAATGGTTATAGAGATTGAATTTTCTGTATTTCTGGTCATTCATCCTGAGATCTTTTCTTGGCTTTCATTGAGTTTGTTGTGGTCTGTGTAAAACTTTTAAAAGCTTGAATTAAATTGTTTCTGAAATGAAAATGACTACTCCCTCCAATGATCCTCACAATACTGGTTCCTCAACCAAGCCACCAATGCTGGTTAGGAATGAGTATAACATATGGCAAAGACGAATGCTCCATCACCTATCTGTTAATAGCGCAGGTTGTTGGACATTAGTGGTACATGGTCCACACAAGCCTATGGTGAATAACCCGGAAACCAATCAAATGGTTCCAAAGAGGAGGGAGCAATACTCAGATGAGGATAAGAAGTTGCTTGAAATTGATGCAAAAGCCCATGGAATTCTGGCCATGGCTAATGCATCATGAAACTGCCCATGACCTCTGGAATGCCTTGAAAGAACAATTTGGAGGAACAGATGAGGTCTTGGCAAATAATAGAGAAATTCTTGCCCAACAATATGAGACATTCTCTCATAGAAAGGGTGAGACACTGACTCAACAATATGAGCGGTTCTCTTGTTTGATCTCTGAAATAAAAATGGTGAAACTTGAGTACACAAATATTCAGATGGATAACAGATTTCTCAGATCACTGCTTGAGAGATGGGACACATATACTATTGTCCTACGCTCCAGTGCAAGTTTGGACAAACTATCTCTCACCCAACTCCATGGGAAACTGCTCACGTTTGAGAGAGAGATAGAACAGAAGAGAAAGTTGTCTTCATCTGGAAAGCTCACTGAAGACTTTGTACCAGGCAACACTGCCTTGGTGGGTCATGAGTCAGAATATGCTTCATCTGAATGCCAGTATGATGAGCATATTAATTTCTCTTCAAGCACTTCTGATTTTGCATTTGTAAGTGTTGATGGTCAGTTTACTGGGTGTAATAATGACAATCTATGCTTCATTATGGATGATCTCAAGGGGATTGCTGATGATGACTTTGAAGAGATGGATATTTTGAGCCAAATGGCCCTGATAAATATTAGATCTCAGAAGTTCTATAAAAGAACTGGAAGAAAATTCCCAGGACTCTCTGGCAAAACCAAAGTTGGTTTTGACAAGAGCAAGTTGAGGTGTCACAAATGCCAAAGGCTTGGACACTTTGCAAGAGAGTGTAGATCAACTGGATCTAACTCCACTGCACCCTTTTTTGACTTTTCCTGGCAATAGTCAACAACACAGCAACAGGGCCACTTCTCGTCACTCTTCTAGTCATCCTCAATTTGTCCGCATCAACAATCCCGCATATTTTCCTCAGGGTCAAATGCCATATCCGTACCCCTGTTATTACATGCCACAGTCAATCAAGTTCAAGTTCCTATGGACACCACAACCTCATGCACTACCAGAACCTCAGCCATCCCAATCTCATCAACAACCGCAACCTCAACAACACAGCTTCTTCCCCCAGGAGTTGTGACTGGAGCAGTTTACCAGATGACATGTCTGTCATGACCAACTGGTCTCAAGTGTGCGGTCACATCAGCAGTGGGTGACAGTCCTTTTGGGAATCTAGCTCTTATGGCTTTGGAGTCTGCTGATACTTCATTCTTCTAATGCCTCTACACCTCAGGTATCACAGGTATCCTCTGAGGCAAAAGCCAAACTATGTTCTGAACCATGCATAGCAGCATTTGCTTCCATTAGAGAAGCAAATGTAGCTCTAATTAATAAGAACATTGAGCTAGAACAAATAATTTCCAAAACACAGCTGAGTTTGAGTCTGTGCTTAAAGATGAAAATGATGAGATTTATAAACTGAATTGCCAATAATTGATGATAAGGCTAGAGAAGAAGTACTTCTAGAGAAGTACAAGATCACAAGAAACCCTTGCAGTTACCCAGGTAGAGTGTGATAGATGGGTACAATACATGCAACAGGTTTGAAATGCTTCTTAGTAAGCAATCTGCTTCCAATGTGAAGTATGGCATTGGTTACAATCACACCTCAACCTACAGATTACTTCCCAAGACAAAAGTAGAATATGGTGAGAGAGTGAGACCAATCCATCACATCATGTGATCTACCTTCTGATACAGCACAATCAAAGTAGCAGTCAGCATCAAGCCCTCTTTGAACCTATCAGCTGATGTTGATGGTTCAAATGTTGACATTCACATGATTAATGAGTTGATCAACTCAGAGTTAATTCTGAAGGTCCTGAAAGGACTAGAGAGCAGGATTTAACACCTGAAGTTCAAACTTCAACTGCTGTCTGTTGGACCAAAAGACCCAATGAGCCAAGATCAAAAACTCTAAGTCCCACACGGTATCACAACAACTGCTGAAAGCCTCATCAGTAGTTTGACAAGTACTGAAGACTTCAACAGCTGAAGATCAAGTGCTGAAGACCTTAACAGCTGAAGACAAAGTGCTGAAGTACAACAGCTGAAGAACACAAGTGCTGAAGCTGAAAGACCAAAGTACTGAAGTACAACAGCTGAAGAGTTCACAAGTACTGAAGATCAACAACTGATGTACAAAGTCTGAAGACAAGACTGAAGACATCAGCTGATGATATCTACTGAAGTCATCAGCTGAAAAACGCCTGAAGGTCAAAGTCTGAAGACCAAGTAGAAGCCTCAGCAGTTTGTCACAACTGCTGAAGAGTACTTCTTCAGTAGTTGTGATATCAGTATTTTTATGTTTTATGTTTCAGTAGTTTTGTAAAACGACTGAAAGCTTGTTCTTCAGTCGTTGTAGTTTCAGTAGTTTTATATTTTGTACTTAA
The DNA here is from genome assembly GCA_025506515.1 of Flaveria trinervia. NCBI lineage: Eukaryota > Viridiplantae > Streptophyta > Magnoliopsida > Asterales > Asteraceae > Flaveria > Flaveria trinervia. The sequence goes on from CM046456.1 coordinate 28,301,545, forward strand.
CTTGCTGATATGTTCTCAGTAGTTATGAACAGTAGTTTGTTAAGATTTAGTTTCTGTATTGGATCTGCCATTGTGTCACTTTCCGTGATAACAGCAGTGACTGTTGCACTCTATATAAGGAGTGACAACCCATTGTATCATGGAGCGATATGAGCAATTGAATGGAATGTTTGATTGATTTGATTAGAAATATTCTCCATCTATAAACATCCTAGAAATCAAAAATTCTATTCTATCCCATACCGTATGCTATCTTAACGCTTACATATATTGTTTGCTTGCTACAATTTGTCTAATTCGTTTGTGTATTCCGCTGCTTTATATTCTGATACATCAAACTTGTGATCTCTGATCCTGTCAAATGGTATCAGAGCAGGTTAATCATTGATCGATCTAATAATTGATCATTGAAACTGCTATTCTAGATCCAAGTTTGATAATAGCTTTTTTTGCAAGAAACGGTTATAGAGATTGAATTTTCTGTATTTCTGCTCATCATCCTGAGATCTTATTCTTGGTCTCATTGAGTTTGTTGTGGTTTGTCTAAAACTTTTTAAAACTTGAACTAAACTGTTTTTGAACTGAAAGACCACTCCCTCCAATGATCCTCACAATACTGGTTCCTCAACCAAGCCTCCTATGCTGGTTAGGAATGAGAAAACACATATGGCAAAGACGTATGCTCCATCACCTGTCTGTTAACAGCGCAGGGTTGGACATCAGTGGTACATGGTCCACACAAGCCTATGGTGAATACCCGGAACCCATCAAATGGTTCCGAAGAGGAGGGAGCAATACTCAGATGAGGATAAAAAGTTGCTTGAGATTGATGCAAAAGCCCATGGAATTCTGGCCATGGCTTTGCCCAATGAATCTATTCTGGGCTAATGCATCATGAAACTGCCCATGATCTCTGGATTGCTTTGAAAGAACACATTTGGAGGAACTGATGAGGTCTTGGCAAATAATAGAGAAATTCTTGCCCAACAATATGAGACATTCTCTCATAGAAAGGGTGAGACACTAACTCAACAATATGAGCGGTTTTCTTGTTTGATCTCTGAACTAAAAATGGTCAAACTTGAATACACCAATATTCAGATGAATAACAGATTTCTCAGATCACTGCCTGAGAGATGGGACACATATACTATTGTCCTACGCTCCAGTGCAAGTTTGGACAAACTATCTCTCACCCAACTCCATGGGAAACTGCTCACTTTTGAGAGAGAGATAGAACAGAAGAGAAACTGTCTTCATCTGGAAAGCTCACTGAAGACTTTATTCAAGGCAACACTGCCTTGGTGGGTCATGAGTCAGAATATGCTGCATCTGAATGCCAGTATGATGAGCATATTAATTTCTCTTCGAGCACTTCTAATTCTGCATTTGTAAGTGTTGATGGTCAGTTTACTGGTGGTAATAATGACATTTATGCTTCATTATGGATGATCTCAAGGGGATTGCAGATGATGACTTAGAAGAGATGGATATTTTGAGCCAAATGGCCTTGATAAATATCAGATCTCAGAAGTTCTACAAAAGAACTGGAAGAAAATTCCCAGGACTCTCTGGCAAAACCAAAGTTGGTTTTGACAAGAGCAAGTTGAGGTGTCACAAATGCCAACGGCTTGGACACTTTGCAAGAGAGTGTAGATCAACTGGATCTAACTCTACTGCACCCTTTGTGACTTTTCCTGGCAATAGTCAACAAAACAGAGGGCAACATCCTGTCACATCTAGTCATCATCCTCAACAACAATCTCCGGCATATTTTGTTTCTCAGGGTCAAATGCCTTATCAGTACCCTTGTTATTACATGCCACAGTCAAGTCAAGTTCAAGTTCCTATGACACCACAACCTCATGCATTACCAAACCTCAGCCTTCCCCATCTCATCAACAACCTTCATCTCAACAACACAGCTTCTTCACCCCAGGAGTTGTTGACTGGAGCAGTTTACCAGATGACTTGTCTGGTCATGATCAACTGTTCTCAGGTGCTGGTCAACATGGTGGTGACAGTCCTTTTGGGAATCTAGCTCTTATGGCTTTGGAGTCTGCTGATACTTCATCTTCCAATGCCTCTACACCTCAGGTATCACAGGTATCCTCTGAGGCAAAAGCCAAATTATGTTCTGAACAATGCATAGCAGCATTTGCTTCCATTAGAGAAGCAAATGTAGCTTTAATTAATAAGAACATTGAGCTAGAACAAGAAATTTCCAAAAACAAAGCTGAGTTTGAGTTTGTGCTCAAAGATAAAAATGATGAGGTTTATAAACTGAATTGCAAATAATTGATGATAAGGCTAGAGAATGTACTTCTAGAGAAGTACAAAGATCTCAAAGAAACCTTGCAGTTACCCAGGTCGAGTGTGATAGATGGGTACAATCATGCAAAGGTTTTGAAATGCTTCTTAGTAAGCAATCTGCTTCAAATGTGAAGTTTGGAATTGGTTACAATCACACTGCTCCACCTACAGATTTTACCCCAAGAGCAGAGGTAGAATCTGATGGTGAGAGTGATAACCAATCCATCAAGTCATGTGATCTACCTTCTGATACAGCACAATCAGAAGTAGCAGTCAGTATCAAGTCCTCTTTGAACCTATCAGCTGATGTTGATGGTCCAAATGCTGACATTCACATGATCAATAAGTTGATCAACTCAGGAGTCAATCCTGAAGGTCCTGAAAGGACTGGAGAGCAGGATTCAACTCCTGAAGTTCAAACTTCAACTGCTGTCAGTACTGAAGAGAAGAAAACTGGCAGTAGAAAGAGTTTGAAGACTACTAAAGATGCTGTCAAGAAAGCAACCAATGCTTCCAAAGCATTGAAGAACAAGTCTTCTGTTGCTTCACCATCTTTAGTTGATGATCAACCTAAGATGAAGAAGAAACCATGTGAAGTATGTGGTTTGTTCAATCATCTTACAGATGATTGTTGGTACAAAAGAGGTTCCAACTCAAACAAAAGGAAGAAATTAATGAGAAAATGGTAAAAATGAAAAATGAGTTTGAGACCACATTTGTATCAGCAACATCAAATCCTGTAACCCTTAAGTCCTTAAAGCAATTCAAAAAGGAAGGAGTTAAACAGGTGACAGCTGAGGGTGCTCAAAAGAAGAAGGTGCAACATAGGACCTTATCTAACTCCACTAGCAATGTGTCTGATGAGCTGAAAGCTTTATCACAAAATCAGACACAGCTGGTGATGATGGTACAACATCTGTTGGGTAGAGTTAACCAACTAGATTCTCCTATGTTGAAACCACAGAAAAGGAGGTCTAAGCCAAAGGACTCCTCTTCTGCACCATCTTCTTCCTCTCAGGCTGTTGTTACAAATAAACATGCTAGTTTACCATCTATTGATGAGACCAGGCCCAAAACCAAAAAGGTTTGGGTCTCTAAAACTAACTGATTGTTTATTATTGCAGGGTTCTTCAACATGCCAAAATAGCATCTGGTATGTAGACAGTGGGGGATCCATGCACATGACTGGGAACATCTCTCTTCTTCATGACTACTCTCAAGGAAAGAAGGGATTTGTCTCTTTTGGCAATGATGCTAGGGGTTACATCATCGGTAAGGGCTTTGTCTCCAATGGAGAAATCAAATTTGATGATGTTAATCATGTGGAAAATCTCAAGTACAACCTCTTGAGTGTCAGTCAAATGTGTGATAAAGGCCATGTTGCCCTTTTCACAAGTCAAAACTGTAGGATTCTGTCATCCAAAGTTTTGCCTTGATTGACAAGGTGTTGGATGATCACACTCTCCTGAAAGCCAACAGGACAGGAAGAGTGTATGCCTTAGATCTCTCTAAGAAGATAGATCTCAAAGGTAATCCTTGCCTATTTTCCAAAGCCTCTTTTCAAGAATCTAAACTATGGCACAGGAGGCTTGGTCATGTTAATCTCAAAAACATGAATCAGCTCCACAATAGTTTAGTCAGAGGCTTACCAATAAAGGAGTTCCACTGTGATGAAACTTGCACTGCTTGTTTAAAAGGAAAACAGCACAAGGTCTCATTTCCTCCTATTGAAGTGTCCAAGTCCACTGCCTGCTTGCAATTACTGCATATGGATCTATTTGGTCCTGTGAGAGTAATGAGCATGGCAAAGAAGAAATACTGTCTGGTAATTGTGGATGATTACTCCAGATTTGTATGGACTTTCTTTCTACATTCAAAGGATGAGGCTGCTCAGAAGATTATCCACTTTGTGCTGTACATTGAGAAGCAGTATTCCCTTCCAGTCAAGTGTATTAGGAGTGATAATGGAACTGAGTTCAGAAATCATACACTTGATGACTTCTATCTCTCAAAGGGAATCAAAAGGCAGTTCAGCATTCCAAGGACTCCGGAACAAAATGGAGTAGTGGAGAGAAAGAACAGGACCCTCATTGAAGCTGCAAGGTCCATGCTGGCTGACTCAGGTTTGCCATTGACCTTTTGGGCCGAAGCTGTCAACACAGCTTGTTATGTGCAAAATAGAGTTTTAGTAAATCAGAGGTTGATGAAGACTCCATATGAAGTTCTCCATCATTTGGCTCCACTGATTTCATTTTTCAAAGCATTTGGGTGTCCCTGTTTTATTCTCAACACAAAGGATCAACTCCACAAATTTGATCCTAAGGTGGATGCAGGATACTTTGTTGGTTATTCATCTACTTGCAAAGCATACAGAGTCTTCAACTGCAGAACAAAGATGGTTGAAGAAACTCTACATGTTAAGTTTAATGAATCTCCAAAGGACAAGATTCCACAAAGTCCTGTGGAGTTATTTGATCTGGACATACTGCAATATGTTCCTTATCAAACTCCTGCTGTTGCTCCTGTCAACAGTTCACCACCTGGTGGTACTGCTGATGGATGATGATTGCAGTACTCACCTCTTCAGGTTTAGTGATCAGCTGCCTGATTCAACTAGACCTGATGTTCCTGTAGCGCCAGTAGCACCATCCACAACAAATGCTGATGAGATTCTTCGAATTCAACTTCCTTTGAATTACCATCCACTGATTGGTTTCAAGGAAATGATTCACCATCACCATCTGTTGCTGCTGAACCGGCTACAAACACTTGCACAGATCTCATTGTGTATCAAGATCTGAAGAATCACCCCATGTCTCAAATCATTGGTGATATCACTGCTGGAGTATCAACAAGAAGTCAATTGTCAATTTCTGCTTCTATGCTCTCTTCATCAGTCAGCAAGAGCCAAAGAATTATCACATTGCTTTAAAGGACAATGGATGGGTTGATGCCATGCAGCTTGAGCTTCTTCAGTTCAAGAAACAGCAAGTGTGGGAACTGGTTCCTCTACCTCCAGGTAAGTGTGCAATAGGCACTAAATGGGTGTTTAGGAACAAAACTGATGAAAATGGGCTTATTGTTAAGAACAAGGCCAGACTGGTTGTTCAGGGGTTTGCACAAGAAGAAGGTATTGATTATGATGAAACCTTTGCCCTGTAGCCAGACTGGAAGCAATTCGATTGTTTTTAGCTTATGCTGCTTATCAAAAACTTAAAGTCTTTCAAATGGATGTCAAAAGTGCATTTTTGTATGGAAAAGTTAAAGAAGAGGTTTATGTATGTCAACCTCCAGGCTTTGAGGACAACAAACATCCTAATTGGGTGTATAAGCTTGATAAAGCTCTTTATGGGTTAAAACAAGCTCCCAGAGCCTGGTATGAGACATTATCAAACTTTCTTCTGGAAAACAATTTCACTAGAGGCTCCATAGACAAGACTTTATTTATTAGAAAGCTGGGCAGCATAATCTACTTGTTCAAATTTATGTAGATGATATCATTTTTGCATCCTCTGATCCAAAGTTGTGTGATGCCTTTACAAAGTTGATGCAACAGAAGTTTGAAATGAGTGCCATGGGAGAATTACAGTTCTTTCTGGGGTTGCAAATCAAACAAAAGGCTGATGGAATTTTTATTCATCAATCCAAATATACAAAAGATCTTTTGCAAAAGTTTGATTTACAAAACTGTAAGCCCTGTTCTACTCCCATGAGCAGCACCACACAACTGGACTCAGATCAGAAAGGTAAAGTGGTTGATGAAACACTTTACAGATGTATGATTGGGTCCTTGATGTATTTAACAGCTTCTAGACCAGATATTATGTTTGCTACATGTGTTTGTGCTAGATTTCAGGCTGCACCTAAAGAGTCTCATCTGATTGCAGTCAAGAGGATCTTTAGATATCTGCAAGGCACTCCATCTCTAGGTTTATGGTATTCTACCAACCATTCTGGTAAATTAGTTGCTTTTTCTGACAGTGACTATGCAGGGTGTAAGTTGACCAGGAAATCAACTTCTGGTGGATGCCAATTCCTAGGCAACTGCTTATTTCTTGGCAGAGCAAGAAACAGACCTCAGTTGCTACATCCACTGCGGAAGCAGAGTACATTGCTGCTGCAAGCTGTACATCTCAGGTACTCTGGCTTCAAAACCAACTTTTGGATTATGGCATTACAGAGACTAAGACTCCATTGTTAATGGATAGTGCTTCAGCTCTTTGCATTGTCAAAAATCCAGTCCAGCACTCTAGGACCAAACATATAGAGATCAGACATCATTTTATAAGGGATTGTTTTGAAAAAGGTCTGATTGATCCTAAGTTTGTGCCCAGTGCTGATGAGCTTGCAGACATTTTTACTAAGCCTTTGGATAGTTCAACTTTCCAAAACCTGGTGTTAAGGCTTGGTATGCTGCAGCTAGAATAGGTGACAACTACTGATGATCTCAGTAATTCATATTTGATCATGAGTGCCTGTCACATATAAGTACTGATGAGCTCTTTTAACCTCAGTAGTTTTTATAACTACTGAAGGCTAAAAGTCTCACAAGTACTGAAGTACTTCATCTGCTCTAAACTACTGAAGTAGTTACAACTACTGATGCAGTCATAACTACTGCAATCAGTAAAAACAGATAGTACTGATGTCCTATGAAACAACTGAAATCAGCCATAAAGACTGATGAATGTGTTGAGGACAGTTTGAAACAGCTGAAAAGCTAAGAATTGACGAAAACAGTGAAGAGAACTTTCTCTTCAGTCGTTTGTACCACTGCTGTTTCATTTTAAACAACTGAAGCAAAACCACGTCTTCAGTAGTTTTTATAACTACTGATGACCATACCAAGTCTTCAGTTGTTTACAACAGCTGATGACAAAACCACTGTCTTCAGTAGTTTCATAACTACTGATGACAAACACCATGTCCTCAGTTGTTTCAATCATCTGAAGTCAAAACCACGGTCTTCAGTAGTTTTCTAAACTACTGATGCCTAACACCACGACTTCAGCTTTTCACAACGTCTGAAAGGATAATACCATGTCAACGGTCGTTTAAAACTACTGATGACTAACACCACATCCTTCAGTCGTTTCCTCACCCGTACCCTATAAATACCCTTACCCTGAGCTCTCCATACTTCATCTTCTTCAAACCTAACGTTCCTCTCCAACAAATTTCCATGGCGTCTTTGCAAATTAAACCGCGACACAACTGTGTTGCCTACCTCACAAAATCGCCGATCTGGACTAAGTTCGATAATGCTATCGATCTTATGGTTCAGTCCCCATACAACAAGGCATTCCTTCTGAACCCCGTTTTACATGCCGAATCCTTGAACCAATTTTGGATGAACATTACGGTTACACTGAGGAGAGCAACACACAATCCCTCCGGTCTGTCGTCAACAACAAAGAAGTAGTGATTACTCCTGCAACAATCCGAAAAATTCTTCACTGAGTGATGCTACCTCTCCTGCTGGATATCCGAAGGGCACCATAGATCTATCATTTGCTCAGCATGGATATCAAGGTGATCTCAGTGCCACCACCATCATGAAGAAACATTTTAATGACGCTGAGCGCCTGATCTTTCATATGGTCAATGTATGTTTGGCCCCTAAGACATCGTCTTGGGATCAAATGTCCACCAAATGGCAGCAGGTATTGTATTCTATCCTTGAGCAACAACCACTGAACTTTTCCGAATTAATATTTTCAGAGCTCAAAGATATGGCTCAAAAATTAACTGCCAACCGTTGGATACTCTATCCACGGTTCACAATGGCCATTATAATAGACCAGCTTAATGCTGAGGGACTTGTTGGCTTGGGAGTCCCTGCTACGGCTGTTTTGCCAGAAGTATACTCCCGGCACAACTCCGACCGGACACTCAAAATGGCTGCCAAGCTGCGAAAACCCACGCAGCTGGAACCCACAGCCACCACCTCCAAATCCAATGTGTCCCCACCAAACCCACCAAAAAGAAACCCAAAATGGCTACTCAGGGAATTGAGTCCCCTGAGGATGCTCCTGCACAACAAACGCAGGATATATCCACTAGTCCAAACCCCCTAGTGGATACAATGACTCCTCCAGCCACAGCCGCTCAGGCTTCCTCTCAACAGGAACCTGCAGCAACCCAAGGGGCACCTACTTATCTGGGATCTTCCTCACTTGAGGAGATTGCCATTGAAGAGCACCATCCACCCCAGGTGCACACTGCTTCTTCCCCTGTACCCCAACCAACCGCCCCTCACAGCCCAACTTTAATAGTTGCACAAGTGCTGACTCAATTGCACTCCTCACCCCCTCCCCAGAAACCACTTACCACTGGGAATACCTCTACAATTGAGGGGGAGGAATACAGTGCACCTGAGAACCCACAGCACAGGGGTTTAACTGTTCTATCTCCTGGTGTTGATATGGAGATAAGAACTTCTGGTGAGGCTGCCAACTCTTCTGAATCAGCAATGATCAGACTGAGGTTGGTAACATAACTAAGACCTCACCAGAGGCAACAGCCGATGAAGGACAACGTCCTGAGGCTGGAAGTCCCCAGTTCCAAGACAAAGGGGCACATGCTACATCTGGTCTACACCCAGAGCATGTATATCCTGCTACAAGCAGGAGGTCAGGTGATTCAGCATGCTGATGATGACCTGGGCTTCTTCTATGATGTTCTTGCCCAGAACACGATCCTAGAGGAGGAGTCAGTAGACTGCAAAACCTACTTGACCAACTCTCTCAAGGAGTAAGACCATCTGCCACCACATCAAACCAACAGATGGCACCTTCCTCTGAAGGTCTCCTAAACACAACCACTCACAAAATCTCAGCCACCTGCCTCTGTTTCTGGCACCATTCCTCAGGGACAGAACCCCCCTGAGCAACTGGCTGCTATCCTTCAAAATCCCCTATCTCTCATCACCCCACAGCTAACTGAATTGGTGATCAAAACTGTTGATGAGAGACTTTCTTCTGTCTTACAACCCATGGTGGAGAATGTTCTGAGCAAACAACTTTCTGCTACTCAATTCCTGCAACCAATGCACCCAAAAAGGGGAGAGTTCAGCAGTGAAAGGTAAAGAAAGAGGAAAGAAGGAGAAAGAAACAGAAGAGACAGTAGTGGAAACTGAGAGTTGGTTGAGGAGACTGAGAAAGAGAAGGAAAAGAGAAGGAGGAGGCTACCATGGAGAAAGTGACTGAAAGTTCAAAAGACTTTCATGTCACATACAAGAAAAAGAAGAAGGATGAAAAAGAGAAAGCCTTGGAGCTGATGGTGAAAGAGGCTGATGCCGAACACAGCAGATCAATGGATAACATCATTGATCAGTTGTTTAGGCAAGGCCATGACACTGAAAACTTGATTCTGAGATCAGAAGACTAGAGATTGAAGAAATCCAATCAAGGTCAAGTTATGATGTGTCAGAAAGAGAAAGGCTGGAGATCATGATCAGATTTATAGCAAAACATCTTGGAAGATCATTGATCGAGATCAAAGCTTGGTCCAGGGACAGTATCTTGGCAATAACCACCAGATCTGTTCGTCTGAAGATATACAAAAGGTTTAATTTTGTTGAAGTTTAAATGAAGCTGGTGCTGGGAGCAGGACTGAACTAGCCAAACAGTCAAAAGCCAAACTCACATCCAAAATGCTAGAACAGCCTGTCAACATTCCCACATCAAAACTACCAAAACCACAACCCCAAAACCAATTCCCTCACCCCTAAACAACAGCCGATGATGCACCCAGAAGAAGAAGAGAAGGGTGTTGAGGCTAGAAGAAGTAGAAGAAGAGGATGAAGATGATAGTCTGCCACTCTCTGCTGTTCTGAAGCTACCAAAGCCCCAGAGTCAATCCATGATCACACCCGACTCTCAAAGGGAAATGGTCAGAGTAAGATAGAAGAAGAAGAACAGCAAAACAGCACGATGAGCAACTGTTGAAGATGGTTGACAAGGAATTTCCTCAGTCATCATCTATTCAAGCCATGAAAGGGCATGCTCAAAGGCTGTACACTCTCAGACACACCTTTCAGTATCAGAGGGAGAGAGTGAGAGTATGGCCAGACCCCAGGGTGAGTTCTAGAATCCATAAAAGAACTATCCCACACAGATACAACGGCCAAGTACGAAAAACAATAGAATCTACCATCATGCTGGCCGTTGTAGTCTCACCCTGGAAATCATTGATGAATTCAAGAAAGCTCACCAAGCAAAGAAGACACCTCAAGCCTTACTAGAAAACAAGATGATTAAGAAGGGGTTGTTATACAAAAAGCTTGAAGACATCCAAAAGAATGAGCTCCAGTTACTCCTTGAAGGCAACCATCCTGATGAATTTGTATACAGGGAGGTAACTACGGTGGAGCTGAAAATGGCAGGACCATGAAGTACTTATCAGAGTACTATGGTCCAGTTCTTCTTCGAAGGAGGAGCTGAAGAACTCTCTCAAGAGGAACAAATTGTTCTCCTTGAGGCCTATGTCCGTGAGTCATACAGACTCATTATGGGGAAGTGAATCTCATGAATGGGATAACAACTCTGTGTCCAGTTCCCCAAAACAGAGTTCCCATTCATACTCTGCCAAACAAATATTTGAGGTTCTTCCCAGGCCGGAGCGTACATGGGTCATCTTCTCTACTGATCAAGAAGGAAAAAGACCAACATTTTTGCCATCAATAAGTGGGAGTTTAAATAAGTTAGAGGTTTTGGCTGCATTGGTTCAGGGGGAGTTTGTTGGACCAAAAGAACCAATGAGCCAAGATCAGAAAATCTCTAAGTCCCACACGGTATCACAACAACTGCTGAAAGCCTCATCAGTAGTTTGACAAGTACTGAAGACTTCAACAGCTGAAGATCAAGTGCTGAAGACCTTAACAGCTGAAGAACCAAAGTGCTGAAGTACAACAGCTGAAGAACACAAGTGCTGAAGCTGAAAGACCAAAGTACTGAAGTACAACAGCTGAAGAGTTCACAAGTGCTGAAGATCAACAACTGATGTACAAAGTCTGAAGACAAAGACTGAAGACATCAGTGATGATATCTACTGAAGTCATCAGCTGATGAAACGCCTGAAGGTCAAAGTCTGAAGACCAAGTACTGAAGCCTCAGTAGTTTGTCACAACTGCTGAAGAGTACTTCTTCAGTAGTTGTGATATCAGTAGTTTTATGTTTTATGTTTCAGTAGTTTTGTAAAACGACTGAAGAGCTTGTTCTTCAGTCGTTGTAGTTTCAGTAGTTTTATATTTTGTACTTAACCTTGCTGATATGTTCTCAGTAGTTGTGAACATTTCAGTAGTTTGTTAAGATTTAGTTATTTCTGTATTGGATCTGCCAGTTGTCACTTTCCGTGATAACAGCAGTGACTGTTGCACTCTATATAAGGAGTGACAACCCATTGTAATCATGGAGCGATATGAGCAATTGAATGGAATGTTTGATTGATTTGATTAGAAATATTCTCCATCTATAAACATTCCTAGAAATCAGAAATTCATATTCTCTCCCTATACCGTATGCGATCTTAACGCTTACATATATTGTTTGCTTGCTACAATTTGTCTAATTCGTTTGTGTATTCCGCTGCTTTATATTCTGATACATCAAACTTGTGATCACTGATCCTGTCACTGTCAGTATGAAGAGAAGAACTGCCAGTAGAAGAGTTTGAAGTCACTAAATAGGCATCAATAAAGCAACATGCTTCCAAAGCATTAAGAACAAGTCTTCAGTTGCTCACCCTCTTTAGTTGATGATCAACCTAAATGAAGAAGAAACCATGTGAGTATGTGGTTTTTTCAATCATCTTACAGATGATTGTTGTACAAATGGTTCCAACTTAAACAAAAAGAGAAATTAATGAGAAAATGTAAAAATGAAAACTGAGTTTGGGACCACATTTGTATCAGCAAATCAAATCCTGTAACCCTTAAGTCCCAAAGAAATCCAAAAAGGAGGGGTTAAACAGGTGACGCTGAGGTGCTCAGAAGAAGAAGGTGCAACATAGGAACTTATCAAACTCCACGGCTATGAGTCTCATGAGCGAAAGCTTTATCACAAAATCACACACAGCTGGTTATGATGGTCAACATCTTTGGGTAGACTTAACCACTAGATGCTTCTATGTTGAAACACAGAAAAGGATCCAAGCCAAAGGACTCCTCTTCTACACATCTTCTTCCTCTCAGGCTGTTGTTTCAAATAAACCTGTTAGTTTACCATCTATTGATGAGACCAGGCCCAAAACCAAAAGTTTGGGTCTTCAAAACTAACTGATTGTTTATTATTGCAGGGTTCTTCAACATGCCAAAGTAGCATCTGGTATGTAGATAGTGGGGGATCTATGCACATGACTGGGAATAAGCTCTCTTCTCATGACTACTCTCAAGGAAGAAGGGATTTGTTTCTTTTTGCAATGATGCTAGGGGTTACATCATTGGTAAGGGCTTTGTCTCCAATGGAGAAATCAAATTTGATGATGTTAATCAATGGAAAATCTCAGTACAATCTCTTGAGTGTCAGTCAAATGTGTGATAAAGGCCATGTTGCTCTTTTCACCAGTCAAAACTGTAGGATTCTGTCATCCAAAGTTTTGCACTGATTGACAAGGTGTTGGATGATCACACTCTCCTGAGAGCCAACAGGACAGAAGAGTGTATGCCTTAGATCTTTCTAAAAAATAGATCTCAAGGCAATCCTTGCCTATTTTCCAAAGCCTCTTCTCAAGAATCTAAACTGCAGCACAGAAGCTTGGTCATGTTAATCTCAAAAACATGAATCAGCTTACCCACATAGTTTAGTCAGAGGCTTACCAATAAAGGAGTTCCACTGTGATGAAACCTGCACTGCTTGTTTAAAAGGAAAACAGCACAAAGTCTCATTCCCTCCTATTGAAGTGCCTAAGTCCACTGCCTGCTTGCAATTACTGCATATGGATCTATTTGGTCCTGTGAGAGTAATGAGCATGGCAAAGAAGAAATACTATCTGGTAATTGTGGATGATTACTAGATTTGTATGGACTTTCTTTCTACATTCAAAGGATGAGGCTGCTCAGAAGATTATTCACTTTGTACTGTATATTGAGAAGCAGTATTCCCTTCCAGTCAAGTGTATTAGGAGTGACAATGGAACTGAATTCAGAAATCATACACTTGATGACTTCTATCTTTCAAAGGGATCAAAAGGCAGTTTAGCATTCCAAGGACTCCAGAACAAAATTGAGTAGTGGAGAGAAAGAACATGACTCTCATTGAAGCTGCAAGGTCCATGCTGGCTGACTCAGGTTTGCCACTGACCTTTTGGGCTGAAGCTGTCAAACAACTTGCTATGTGCAAAATAGAGTTTTAGTAAATCAGAGGTTGATGAAGACTCCATATGAAGTTCTCCATCATTGGCTCCTCTGATTTCATTTTTCAAAGCATTTGGGTGTCCCTGTTTTATTCTCACACAAAGGATCAACTCCATAAATTTGATCCTAAGGTCGATGCAGGGTATTTTGTTGGTTATTCATCTACTTGCAAGGCATACAGAGTCTTCAACTGCAGAACAAAGATGGTTGAAGAAACTCTACATGTTAAGTTCAATGAATCTCCAAAGGACAAGATTCCACAAAGCCCTGTGGAGTATTTGATTTGGACATACTGCAATATGTTCCTTATCAAACTCCTGCTGTTGCTCCTGTCAACAGTTCACCACCTGGTGGTACTGCTGATGATGATGATGATTGCAGTACTCACCTCTTCAGGTTAGTGATCAGCTGCCTGATGCTGCTAGACCTGATGTTCCTGTAGCTCCAGTAGCACCATCCACAACAAATGCTGATGAGATCTCTTCGAATTCAACTTCCTTGAATTACCATCCACTGATTGGTTTCAAGGAAATGATTCACCATCACCATCTGTTACTGCTGAGCCTGCTACCAAACACTTGCACAGATCTCATGGGTATCAAGATCTGAAGAATCACCCTATGTCTCAAATCATTGGTGATATCACTGCTGGAGTATCAACAAGAAGTCAATTGTCAATTTCTGCTTCTATGCTCTCTTCATCAGTCAGTAAGAGCCAAAGAATTATCACATTGCTTTAAAGGACAATGGATGGGTTGATGCCATGCAGCTTGAGCTTCTTCAGTTCAAGAAACAGCAAGTGGGAACTGGTTCCTCTACCTCCAGGTAGTGTGCAATAGGCACTAAATGGGTGTTTAGGAACAAAACTGATGAAAATGGGCTTATTGTTAAGAACAAGGCCAGACTGGTTGTTCAGGGGTTTGCACAAGAAGAAGGTATTGATTATGATGAACCTTTGCCTCTGTAGCCAGACTGGAAGCAATTCGATTGTTTTTAGCTTATGCTGCTTATCAAAACCTTAAAGTTTTTCAAATGGATGTCAAAAGTGCATTTTTGTATGGAAAAATTAAAGAAGAGGTTTATGTATGTCAAACCTCCAGGCTTTGAGGACAATAAACATCTAATTGGGTGTATAAGCTTGATAAGGCTTTTTATGGGTTAAAACAAGCTCCTAGAGCCTGGTATGAGACATTATCAAACTTTCTTCTGGAAAATTTTCACTAGAGGCTCCATAGATAAGACTTTATTCATTAAGAAAGCTGGGCAGCATAATCTACTTGTTCAAATTTATGTAGATGATATCATTTTTGCATCCTCTGATCCAAAGTTGTGTGATGCTTTACAAAGTTGATGCAACAGAAGTTGTTGAAATGAGTGCCATGGGAGAATTACAGTTCTTTCTGGGGTTGCAAATCAAACAAAAGGCTGATGGAATTTTCATTCATCAGTCCAAATACACAAAAGATCTTTTGCAAAAGTTTGATTTACAAAACTGTAAGCCCTGTTCTACCCCTTGTGCAGCAAACACAACTGGATACAGATCAGAAAGGTAAAGTGGTTGATGAAACACTTTACAGATGTATGATTGGGTCCTTGATGTATATTAACAGCTTCTAGACCAGATATTATGTTTGCTACATGTGTTTGTGCTAGATTTCAGGCTGCACCTAAAGAGTCTCATCTGATTGCAGTAAAGAGGATCTTTAGATATCTGCAAGGCACTCCATCTCTAGGTTTATGGTATTCTACGGACATTCTGGTAAATTAGTTGCTTTTTCTGACAATGATTATGCAAGGTGTAAGTTGACCAGGAAATCAACTTCTGGTGGATGTCAATTCCTAGGCAACTGCTTGATTTCTTGGCAGAGCAAGAAACAGACCTCAGTTGCTACATCAACTGCTGAAGCAGAGTATATTGCTGCTGCAAGTTGCACCTCTCAGGTACTCTGGCTTCAGAACCAACTTTTGGATTATGGCATTAGAGAGACTAAGACTCCATTGTTAATGGATAGTGCTTCAGCTCTTTGCATTGTCAAAAATCCAGTCCAGCACTCTAGGACCAAACATATAGAGATCAGACATCATTTTATAAGGGATTGTTTTGAAAAAGGTCTGATTGATCCTAAGTTTGTGCCTAGTGGATGAGCTTGCAGACATTTTTACTAAGCCTTTGGATAGTTCAACTTTCCAAAACTAGTGTTAAGGCTTGGTATGCTGCTGCAGCTAGAATAAGTGACAACCACTGATGATCTTAGTAATAAGTACTGATGATCATTAGTAACTATGTCACATATAAGTACTAATGAGTCTTTTAGCCTCAGCAGTTTTATAACTACTAAAGGCTAAATGGTCACAAGTACTGAAGTACTTCATCTATTCTAACTACTGATGTAGTTACGACTACTGATGCAGCTACAACTACTTCAATAAGTAAAAACAGATAAGTACTGATGTCCTATGAAACAACTGAAATCAGCCAAAAAGGCTGATGAATGTGTTGAGGACAATATGAAACAGCTGACAAGCTAAGAATTGACGAAAACAGTGAAGAGAACTTTCTCTTCAGTCGCTTCTACAACTGCTGTTTCATTCTAAACAACTGAAGCAAAACCATGACTAATACCAAGTCTTCAGTTGTTTACAATAGCTGATGACAAAACCACTGTCCTCAGTAGTTTCATAACTACTGATGACAAACACCAAGTCCTCAGTTGTTTCAATCATCTGAAGTCAAAACCACGGTCTTCAGTAGTTTTCTAACTTCTGATGCCTCACACCACGACTTCAGCTGTTCAACGTCTGAAAGGATAATACCATGTCAACGGTCGTTTTAAAACTACTGATGACTAAGACCACATCCTTCAGTCGTTTTATTACCCGCACCCTATAAATACCCTGACCTAATCCTTCAATGCTTCATCTTCTTCAAACCTAACGTTCCTCTCCCAAACTTCCCTCTTCTCAATGGCGTCCATGAAAATTAAACCGCGACACAACTGTGTTGCCTACCTCACTAAATCGCATATGTGGACTAAGTTCGATACTGCTATCGATCTTATGGTTCAGTCCCAATACAATACGGCATTTCTTCTGAATCCCATACTGCATGCCGAATCCCTTCAAC
This sequence comes from Flaveria trinervia, assembly GCA_025506515.1. Taxonomy (NCBI): domain Eukaryota; kingdom Viridiplantae; phylum Streptophyta; class Magnoliopsida; order Asterales; family Asteraceae; genus Flaveria; species Flaveria trinervia. The sequence goes on from CM046456.1 coordinate 28,318,335, forward strand.
AATTTTGGATGAACGTTACTATTACCACTGGGGAGAACAACACACCACCTCTCCAGTCGGTCGTCAATAACAAAGAAGTAGTAGTCATCACTCCTGCAATAATCCACCAAATTCTTCATCTGAATGATGCTAGTTCTCCTGCTGGATATCCGAAGGGGCACCACAGATCTATCCTTTGCCCAACATGGATATCAAGGCGATCTCAGTGCCTCCACTATCTTGGAAGAAACACTTTTATGACGCTGAGCGCCTATTTTTCACTGGTGAATGTATGTTTGGCCCCTAAGACGTCGTCTTGGGATCAAATGTCGACACAAAATGGCAGCAGGTAATGTACTCTATTCTTGAGCAACAACCGCTAAACTTTTCAGAAATAATATTTCGGAGCTCAAGGACATGGCTCAAAAACTAACTGCCAACCATTGGATACTTTATCCAAGGTTCATAATGGCCATCATTACAAACCAGCTTAATGCTGAGGGACTTGTTGGCCTGGGAGTCCCTGCTACGGTGTTCTGCCGGAAGTATACTCCTGGCACAACTCTGACCGACACTAAAAATGATTGCCAAGCTGCGAAAACCCACGCAGCTGGAACCCACAGCCACCACCTCCAAATCAAAAGTCCCCACAAACCCACCAAAAAGAAACCCAAAACGGCTACTCAGGGAATTGAGTCCCCTGAGGATGCCCCTGCAACACAAACGCAGGATTATATCCACTAGTCCAAACCCCCTAGTGGATACAATGACCTCTTCCACCCATAGCCGCTCAGGCTTCCTCTCAATAGGAGCCTGCAGCAACCACACAAGGGTACCTACATATCTGGGATCTTCCTCACTTGAGGGGATTGCCATTGAAGAGCACCAATCTCCCCAGGTGCACACTGCTTCTATCCCTTCACCCCAAACAACCCCCCCTCACAGCCCAACTTTCATAGTTGCACAAGTGCTGACTCAATTGCACTCCTCACCCCCTCCCCAGAAACCACTTACTACTGGGAACACCTCTACAATTGAGGGGGAGGAACACAGTGCACTTGAGAACCCACAACACAGGGGTTTACCACTTCTATCTCCTGGTGTAGACAAGGAGCTTAGAATATCTAGTGAGGCTAGCACCTCTTTTGACTCAACACATGATCAGAATGAGGCTGGTAACATTGCTAAGACCTCACTAGAGGCAACAGCCGATGATGGACACTGTCCTGAGGCTGGAAGTGCCCAGTACCAAGCACAAGGGGCACATGCACCAACTGGTCTACACCCAGTGCATGTAAATCCTGCTCTAAGCAGGAGGTCAGATGATTCAGCTTCGGCTGATGATGACTGGGCTTTTTCTACGATGTTCTTGCCCAGAACACAATCCTTGAAGAGAAAGTCAGTAGGCTGCAAAACCTACTTGAACAACTCTCACAAGGAGAAAGACCATCTGCCTCTACCCACCCACAGATGGCACCTTCACTTGAAGGTTCCCAAACACTGAGCCACTCCAAACTCAACCACCTGCCTTGCTTCAGGCCCTATTTCTCATGAACAGAACCCTCTTGAGCAAATAGGTGTTGTACTTCAAAATTCCCTCCCTCTCATCACAACCATAATCACTGATATTGTGACTAAAGCCATTGATGAGAGGCTTTCCTCAACTTTACAGCCCTTGATTGATGCTGCTGTACAAAAGACTCTTTCTGCCGTACAAACCCCTTCCTCCAATGCACCAAAAAGGGGGAGAGTACTGCAGTGAAAGAAAAGAAGAGGAAAAGAACAGAGGAAAAGAAGGAAGAGAAGCAAGCCCAGGGAGGAGAAAGAAAAGCAACCTCTGCTCACTTACAAGCGAAAAGAAAGTGCTGATGATCATACTGCTGACACAAATCCTTGGAGGAGCTGGTAAAAGAAGCTGACACTACACACAACCGATCCACAGATAAAATAATTGAACAACTCTTCAGGCAGGGGTTTGACACAGCCCACTGGATAGTGAGATCAGAAGGTTGGAAGTGCAAGAGATACAAACCAGATGGCAGGGTATGATGCTTGGAAAAAGAGAGATTGGAAATAATGATCCGCTTTATTGCAAAATACTTAGGAAGATCGTTAATGGAGATTCGTGCGTGGACCAGCGATAGCATTCTGGCTATAGCCACCGGAATCTGTCTGTCTGAGCAATTCAACAAAGGGATTATTGTGGAAGCCCTTGATGAGGCTGGGGCTGGTAAAAGGTTAGGGATGGCTAAACTCACAAAGGCGAAACTAACTACAAAGATGCTGGATCAACCTTCCCTTCCACCCACTCAAACAGAGCCTATCCCTCAAATCTCCCAACCAATCTCTAAGCCAAAATCCAAACATCTTCATTCTCCAAAACCAATCCTTCACCAACCCAACCATCATCCAGTGATGCACCCTGAAGGAGGAGAAGGGTGCTGAGGATGGAAGAAGAAGAAGAAGAGGAGGATGAAGATGATAGTCTGCCACTCTCTGCTGTTCTAAAGCTACCAAAACCCCGAAGTCAACCCATGATCACACCTGACTCTCAAAGGGAAATGGTCAGAGTCAAGATAGAAGAAGAAGAACAGCAGAAACAGCGACGATGAGCAACTGTTGAAGATGGTTGACAAGAATTTCCTCAGTCATCATCTATTCAAGCCATGAAAGGGCATGCTCAAAGGCTGTACACTCTCAGGCACACTTTTCAGTATCAGAAGGAGAGAGTGAGAGTATGGCCAGACCCCAGGGTGAGTTCTAGAATCCATAAAAGAACTATTGCACACAGATACAATGGCCAGGTACGAAAAACAATAGATTCTACCATCATGTTGGCCATTGTAGTCTCACCTTGGGAAATCATGATGAATTCAAGAAAGCTCACCAAGCAAAGAAGACCCCTCAAGCTTTACTAGAAAACAAGATGATTAAGAAGGGGTTGTTATATAAAAAGCTTGAAGACATCCAGAAGAATGAGCTCCAGTTACTCTTTGAAGGCAACCATCCTGATGAATTTGTATATAGGGAGGTAACTACCGTGGAGCTGAAAAATGGCAGGACCATGAAGTACCTATCAGAGTACTATGGTCCAGAGTTCTTCTTCGAAGGAGGAGTAGAAGAACTCTCTCAGGAGGAACAAGTTGTTCTCCTTGAGGCCTATGTTCGAGAGTCATACAGACTCATTATGGGGAAGTAAATCTCATGAATGGGATAACAACTCTGTGTCCAGTTCCCCAAAATAGAGTTCCCATTCATACCCTGCCAAACAAATATCTGAGATTTCTTCCTAGGCCGGAGCTTACATGGGTCATCTTCTCTACTGATCAAGAAGGAAAAAGACAACATTTTGCCAATAATAAGTGGGATAATAAATAATTTAGAGGTTTTGGCTGCATTGGTTCAGGGGGAGTTTGTTGGACCAAAAGAACCAATGAGCCAAGATCAGAAAACCTCTAAGTCCCACATGGTATCACAACAACTGCTGAAAGCCTCATCAGCAGTTTGACAAGTGCTGAAGACTTCAACAGCTGAAGATCAAGTGCTGAAGACTTCAACAGCTGAAGAACTAAAGTGCTGAAGTGCAACAGCTGAAGAACACAAGTGCTGAAGCTGAAAGACCAAAGTACTGAAGTACAACAGCTGAAGAGTTTACAAGTGCTGAAGATCACAACTAATGTACAAAGTCTGAAGACAAAGACTGAAGACATCAACTGATGATATATACTGAAGTCATCAGCTGATGAAACATCTGAAGGTCAAAGTCTGAAGATCAAGTACTGAAACGTCAGTAGTTTGTCACAACTGCTGAAGAGTACTTCTTCAGTAGTTGTGATATCAGTAGTTTTATATTTTATGTTTCAGTAGTTTTATGTTTCAGTAGTTTTGTAAAACGACTGAAGAGCTTGTTCTTCAGTCGTTGTAGTTTCAGCAGTTTCCAATCAGTAGTTTTATATTCTGTACTTAACACTCTGATATGTTCGCAGTAGTTGTGAACATTTCAGTAGTTTGTTAAGAGTTAGGTATTTTTGTATTAGATCTGCCAGTTGTCACTTTCCGTGATAACAACAGTGATTGTTGTACTCTATATAAGGAGTGACAACCTATTGTAATAATATGAATGACGGGAATGAATGAATGATTTGATTAGAAACATTCCATATCTATAAACATTCCTTGAATCAGAAATATTCTCTCGCTATAACCGTATGTGCTCTTAATGCATACAAGCATCAACTTCTTGCTACAATTTGTCTAATTCCTATTCTTATTCCGCTGCCTTGAACTCTAATACATCAAACTTGTGATCGCTGATCCTGTCAGAAAGAAGGTGAGAAGGTAAAGAAGATCAATACATCCTCATGTCTAATTGAGGATAGTTATAAGTTTGAATTCAATGAAGTGAATGTGAGTAAAGGAAGGAATTCAAGTGTGAATATGGAAAAGGCTTGGTCATCCACATTATAAAATGTGGATGGAAAACCTACAATGCGGAAGATGTAAGTATGTCAGTGCACATACAAAATGTTCATCCATATTAGCCGATACAAATGAAAAGAAGATGAATGCGAGTGACTAAATAATGAGTGCGAAGATTGTTTTATTTGTACTTTTTGACTTATGTAATTTTGATGTAATATAATTACTCGGGACATTTTAGTGAATAGTATAGGCCATGTCTCAGGCCTATAAATGAAAAGTTAGCATTCTCATTTTATAATCCTGAAAACCCTAGAAACCATACTTTTTATTTTGTGCATGTTTATCAATATACCTGAGAATTTCTCATTATTATCATCCTTTTTTCATATTTTGATTATTTCTTGTTGTAATTCCACTTACAGTGATTCAATATATTCAAGTCACGTACATCTGATCATCGATCTCAAAACCGACTATACTTTCATGGCTTTATCTAGTCAATATCAAACTTTTGACATCCTTTACTAGACATCCCACCCAACCTATTGTGCAATTGTTAGCTTCTTAAAATTTCATTTTGTGTACTAGGCAGTTTATTTCTTCAATCGGTCATTCTTGTTAGATTTAAGCATATAAGCGTACTTCTACTACTAATTTATCATTTCACATTGTACATAGTAACTTCTAGACATCCCTAGTTGATACAATTATTGTATGACTTTAATAGACGGCTTTGCTCTTTACACTTGAATTTATACACTCTAATTTAAATCTATATTGTTGACCAACTTTACACTATTTCACACATTTATCACAACTAAATTTCGTCTTATTGTTATCAATTATTGTGATAAATGGGTGAGTACGACAACAATTTCAAATAATTCAGCCCCAATACCGGCTTTGTTTCGGTTCCCTTTCCCATACATATCTAAACAAACTAAAACTATAGATTACATGATTCATAGAATAGATGAAATCACATTCTACTTCACATTCCATGCATTTGTGCCCCTATGTTTTTGGGTCTAGGCTGACCATGCATCCGTGTACCTTTATAATATCCTCTCATCTAAACTTATTAATTTTCATACACCATGTTCCATCTTATCCGCAAAAACCATACCTACTACCATATATGAGTATATGGACGCACATACTATTCCAACCTTATCTTCCACTCAAGCACCCAAATGCCCCACATTCCACACTTTGTATGTTTCCCAATAAACCAAAATACTTTTGTGGATATCATTGCGTGGAACTCCCGGTCAACTAAATTACATCATAAATCATTTAGCGAGAACTCGTTTCCATTTCATTCTTATCAAAGACGATTATGTTATATTCAACCTAAAAATATCAGTGCTACTTGTTAGCCTAGGTTGAATACTTGAATCAAATATTATGAAGATTTGTAAGATCAAACAATGATAAACACAATAAAACCTCAAATTGATCTAATATGATTTCATATAATTTGTACAAAATGGAAACCCCAATCAAATGGTCATGCAACCATTAACTAATTCTATTTACAATTAGGCTATTTATAATCTAGTCTAATATTGACCAATTACACATAACCCCTTAGACTATATAACTAGACTAAAACATGGCTTAAACAAAGTAAAATATATTTTGTTCACACAAAATATATTTATCACAATAAAACTCCTAGGCACATGGGTTATTCGGACGCATGGACACTTAGGCGTATGAGCCACTTGGGCGCATGGGCACTATTGGGGAGCATGGCCTTACACTTAGTCGTCCGACTAATATTTCTAGGCGCATGGACCACTGTTCAGGCGCATGGGCTATACTTAAACATTTCTAAGGCAATCTTAGGCGCATGGGCTACTGTTCAGGCGCATGGATCCTCTGTGTAACATGTTTCTACTATGTTTTCAAACCCAATCATCAAACCCATCTGTTCTAAGCTTAATGGGGCTCTTCTAAACATGAACAACCTATATGCAATCAAGAATCAACATCCAACATGCATATTACATACGGGTATACATACATAACCATTTAAAAATCGTTTAATACATTTCCAGCCCCGAAAGGTAGTTTAAAACAAGTAAAAACCAGGATCTAGAACTCACCTAGTGCAACTTGGGTGTTTCTTCCTTTCTAACCCGCTTGCAATTGAGTTCAAACACCTAATAACAACACCAAACACCCACACCCGAGCACATAAGCATATAACCAGGATAAAACCCGTCATAAACATTTCAAACCATGAATTCTTACCTTGAATTCGATTTCTCTTCTCCTTCTTTTTCTTCAGCCGAGAGTTCCTCTGCTCTCTCTCTCTCTAAAACTGAAGAAAATGGTGATGTGAAGTGAGGGTGGGCGGCCATGCCCACCTTTACACCAACTTTTGAAAGTTTTGTCCTTTTTGGACACTTTTAGTCCTTCCACTTGGACTTTATTGCTTTATTTTCTTTTATTCCTTATGGGTTGTCTCTTTTTTTTATAACCGGGTGTTACAAGTCCACTCCCCTTATATAGGTTTCATCCCCGAAACCTGTTATTCCTTGAACAGATGAGGATAATGCTGCCTTATCTCCTCCTCAATCTCCCATGTAGACTTGGATCCCTTCCTATGCTTCCACTGTACACACACAAGAGGAACCACTTTATTTCTCAGCCTCTTCTCTTTAGGATTGATGATTTCCACTGGTTGCTCTACATAATTGAGCCTTTCATCTAATTCAATGTCCTCCAGTGGAACAATCATGTCTTCATCAGCTAAGCACTTTCTTAGATGAGATACATGGAATGTCGGGTGAATTCCACTTAACTCATCTGGTAAATCCAATCTATAGGCCACCTCTCCTACTCGAGCAATGATTCGGAAAGGGCCTATATATCTTGGGCTCAACTTGCCCCGCTTCCTGAACCGGATAATGCCCTTCCAAGGTGAGACCTTTAACATAACCCGGTCACCCACCTGGAACTCGATCGGTCTGCGTCGTCTATCGGCATACAATTTCTGCCTATCTTTAGCTGCCTTCATGAAGGCTTTAATCTTTTCAAGCTTCTTAGTGGTAGCCTCGATTACCTCGATGCTCCCCAATTCCTTTTGACCAATATCACCCCAATAAACGGGTGTTCTGCATCTTCTACCGTATATAATCTCGTATGGTGGCATGCCAATGTTGGCATGATAGCTATTGTTGTACGAGAATTCGGCTAACGGTAAGTGGTCATCCCAGCTTCCCCTAAAATCAATCACACATGCCGAAAGCATGTCTTCCATTGTCTGAGTGGTCCTTTCTGACTGACCATCAGTTTGGGGATGATAAGCCGTGCTAATATGTAACCTCGTCCCCATGGCATCGTGGAATTTCTTCCAGAATTTAGGGGTAAACCGAGTGTCACGATCAGAAACAATGGATACCGGCACACCATGACGAGTTACAATCTCCTTGATGTAGAGGTCCGCCAACCTCTCAGATGAATATGTCTCGCGGATCGGTAGGAAGTGGGCACTCTTCGTCAAACAGTCAACAATCACCCATATGGCATCATACCCTTTCGGAGTACGTGGCAACTTCACTATGAAATCCATGCTGATGTGCTTCCCCTTCCATTCCGGTATATCCAAAGGTTGGCTCTTCCCATACGGCTTCTGATGTTCGGCCTTCACTTCTAAACAAGTAAGGCACTTACTCACATACTCCACCCCGTCACGCTTCATACATTTTGTGGCACGAGGATGAATGGAGTATTGAGTCTGCTGAGCTTCATCCATAATCCTCAAACGTAGATCCACAAAACGAGGAATCCACACCCGTCCAAATCGAGTTTTAACACCAAGTGTGTTTTCACCCAATTCCCCAACCAGACCTCTCGTTCTTTCGGTGTTTAGATGATCTTCTTTTAATGCCTTACCTTGAAAGTCCTTGACTTGCTTCATTACATCAGAGGTCATGATCAGTTGATATGCTTTCACCCGAATTGGCTCGGGCCTCTCCTTTCAGCTAAAAGCATCAGCCACCACGTTGGCTTTGCCGGATGGTAATGGATCTTGCAGTCATAATCCCTTATAAGCTCCAACCATCGCCTCTGCCTCATGTTCAGATCCTTCTGCTCGAAGAAGTACTTCAAGCTCTTGTGAATAGTGAAAATGGTGCACTTCGTCCCATACAGATAGTGCCTCTAAGTCTTAAGTGCAAAGACCACCGCGGCTAATTCCAGATCATGAGTAGGATAGATAACCTCATGCATCTTCAGTTGATGGTAACCCGATCAAAGATCTATCCTTGAGAACCAACTGGCGCCTTGGAGCTGATCATACAAATTATCAATCCTTGGTAAGGGGTATTAGTTCTTTACTGTCAACTTGTTCAGCTCACGGTAGTCGATGCACATCCACATGTTACCGTCTTTCTTCTTCACAAACAGGACCGGAGCACCCCAGGGAGAGATACTCGGTCTTATGAACCCCTTACCGAAACTCAGATCGAAAATGGCATCGCACAAGATGAGAATGTTGAGCAAAATTGCAATTTCGTCTAGCAAAACACTTAGCGAAAGTATAGTTTCGCAATTTTTTTTACGAATTAACATCAATAACAGAGATCTAAATCGATAAGAGATCACATCCTCAAGATATACATTATCACAAACATGACTTTAGTCATCGACAAGCAGTGAGATCATACCGATTACTGAATCGGATCACAGTCTTTGAAGGAACTTTGAAATCCTCAAACTTATCAATAATGATTGTTGATATGTTTGTCCACTTAAACCCATGCCTTTTCTTTTTCAACAAACAGCAGATGATTCGTTAAGGTTTGATTAGATGCATTAGAATGTTAGGACCCCACAATCATTTGGCAAAAACCCTCACCCAACCTCAGGATTTCTTGAATTTTTTTATGATCTTTATAGAACAAGGCTTGTGCTCATCTTTGTAAGTGATTATCAACAGAAAATTGCATTGTGTGATGATTCATCATTTAGATGATTTAACATAACTTAGATCAAGATAGTGAGAGTTCCAGGTCTGTACTCACGTATAGCAAAGGAGATGGCCATTTAATCATGTGCCGATGAGAGCTCCAGGTCAGTACTACCATACAATAGAGGAGATCATCAATCCAGGTCAGTACTACCATACAGCAGAGGAGATAAGCGCAAGTACAAGACACATAAATACACCAAACATGATTCAAAGATATGGCTTATAAGATTTGTATCATGGTCAGTGAAAGATCAATTATCAATCCAATTTTTGTCGGGACTCAGTATTCGTGCTGGCCAAAATGATTGAGTAAGTCCAGACATCGTTAAGCATATATTTTAATTTAAGTCAAAATGATGTTGTCTACTTTATTCTTCAAGCGGAGTCTACCAAACATATCGTTTAAAAAAATCTGTTTTATTTTATTTTATTTGCAATTTAAAAATAAGATGTAAATCAAAGAGCAGCATTAGTTACTATCATTTCTCATTTTAAATGCTAGTCATAGACAAACGAGCATATCCAGAAGATACACAATTATTTCTCGTCATCTCAAATCATGTTCCCATTTTTTTTATGTAGAACTTATATACACTCCCCCAAAATTTTTATTTTACAAAACCCCTTTATTTTTATAAAGATTACAGAAAACAAAAGAGGTTTAAAAAGATATTAGCCCTAGCATAGAGATCAATTCCTAAAAGCGAGGTTTATCAAATGTTTTTGTGAAAAGATCTGCCTTTTGATTTTTAGTGTCAATGGGAATAATATCGATAAAACCCTTTTCCTCTGCATCACGAATTGCATGAATCCATGTTTCGATGTGATTTGTTCGAGAATGATGAATATGATTTTTAGCGATCCTGATGGCAGCTTCATTGTCACAAAACAACGATGTGCGGAGAAAATTAATTCCATAGTCAATCATCTGGTGTTGTATCCAAAGAACTTGTGAACAACAACTAGAGGCAACAATGTATTCCGTTTCTCCTGTAGAGATGGAAACAGTGGTCTGTTTCTTGCTTTGCCATAAAACCAGACAATTGCCCAGGTATTGACATCCTCCTGTCACCAATTTTCTATTTAACCTACAACCATTTGAATCACTATCAGAATAAGCATGTAAATCAAATTCCCACAATAGGATACCAAAGACCTAAACGAGAGGGGCCTTTGAGATAATGAAATATTCTCTTAACAGCCTTTTCATGAGACTCTTTTGGGGCCGACTGGTATTGAGCACGATAACCTACAACAAAAGTGATGTTATGACGACTTGCTGTAAGATACATAAGGGAACCGGTCATAGATGTGTAGAGATGAGGATCAACAGGTTTCTCATTCTCATCAGGAGTGAGGCATGTTTGAGCAGTAAAATAAGTCATTTCAGGAGTCGTGTTATCCATCTTTAATTTCTTCAAAATTTATTTAACATACTTCTCTTGATGAATGAGAATGCTTTCTGGCTTTTGTTCCATTTGTAATCCAAGAAAAAAACAGATTTCTCTCATCATACTCATTTGAAACCAATTACACATCACCTCTTCAAACTCCCAACATAATTTTGAATTGGTGGAGCCAAACATAATATATTTGACATAACTTGGACAATCAACATTTCACCATTCACTTCTCTCTTGAATACAGTCATATCGATAATGCCACAAGAGAAACCATTGCTTAAGATGTACTGTGTTAGAGTCTCATACCAGATGCTAAGTGCCTGATGAAGACGATAAAGAGACTTGTCAAGCATAAACAGTTTATCGGGAGAATGAGGATCCTCAAAACCTGGTGGTTGACACACATATATCTCCTCATCAATGTCTCCATAAAGGAAAGCACACTTGACATCCATCTGATAGACCTTGAACTATTTATGAGTAGCATCAGCAAGAAAAATCCTTATTGCTTCAAGACGAGCGACGGGAGCAAAAACTTCAGTATAATCAATCCCTTCTTCTTGAGCAAATTCTTGCACAACCAATCTTGATTTGTTACGCACCACGACACCACGATCATTGGGTTTGTTCCTCAAAACCCATATCGTAACAATTGGGCATTTGTTTGGAGGCAGGTCAACCAAAGTCCTTACTTTGAGTTTTCTAAATCGTTGAAGCTCCAATTGCATTGATTCCACCTGGCAAGGATCTTGGAGAGCGGCATGAATGTTTTTCAGGACAGTTTGACAGATAAAGCAAGAGAAGAGACAAATATTAATCAAACCAGATTGACTCCACGTCTGTACTCCACCAGTAATAGATCTAATAATGTTATCATGAGGATGATCTTTCAAAGTTTTGAAATGTGTGGATAAAGGCAAGATGTTTAGAGACGATCCGCTCATAGATTATGAATGAGTAGATAAGGGTGAGAGAGATGGAATAGGCTGTGGTTAGATAGATGTTGGTGATGAAGGAAGGGATGTAGAAAGACGTGGTGGTGGTGAAAGATCAAATGATGGTGATGATGGTGAAGATGATGCAACATCAACTGACGTGGCATCATTTGCTGATGAGGTGGAATGGACAAGAGATGGGGTTGAGGAAATGATATTTGTTTGAACATTTGAGATGGACGCATCGTTGTCTAAAACTGGAAGATTAAAAGAATTAAACATATTATCCCAGTCAAAGAACCATGCTGGTTCAGACCGAACATCAGAAAAGTTAGACTCCTGTCAATCAACATAGAACGACTCCTGAACGATATGTGTTCTCTTGTTATATACCCGATAAGCCTTTTGAGAAGAAGAATAACCGACAAAGTAACACTCATCAGACACGACACAGAACTTTGTCTTTGGTATTAAGTATTCAGGAGAGTGCATGAACAACCAAATGGTCGAAGAAGTCAATTAAAGGTTTCTGTTTATGAAAAATTTCATAAGGAGTCTTCATTTTGTCCTTGACTGTCAACACCCGGTTTAGAACGTATGAAGCACGGTTTACCGCTTCAGCCCAAAAGATAATGGGTAATGATGATTCTATCAGCATTGTATGGGCGACTTCAATAAGAGTGAGATTCTTTTGTTCTGCTACACCGTTTTGTTGAGGCATCCTTGCAACACTAAATTGTCTCACAATTCCCTTTTGAGCATAGAACGAATCAAGAATATGATTTTTGAATTCAGTTCGTTGTCACTTCTCATGGCCAGAACCTTTCTCTTGCTTATCGTGTCGATTGAAAGTATTAACTTCTGCAATTCCTCATCAACCTCTCCCTTATGAGCAAGAAATCTCACCTACGAATATCTTGAGAAATCATCTGCAACAACAAGACAGGAGGATTTTTTAGTAATGATTTAATGCTGATTGGGCCAAACAAATCAGTATGTAAAAACTCGAGAGGACATGTTATGCTATTTCCAAGTTTGGGCCTATGTGGTTTGCCCTTGGCACAAGCTATACACTTTTCGTTCGTAAAGAAATCTTTTAAAGCTAGTCCTCTAACAAGTTGTTTTTGACTAATTTGTTTATTATTTTAAAATTAAGGTGGCCCAATCGGCAAAGCCATAACAAAGACTCAAAGGTTGAAGCTTTTGAAAGAAGACAAGTGGTAGTAGACTTTGACTCCCTTGAGTTCATATCAAGAAGATATGTATCATGTTTTCTTAGAGCACGCATAAGAACCAAATCTTCTAGAATATCAATCTTGTTTTTAAAAATAGACATTCATCGGATTTAAACAAAACTAGAATGTCTTGTTCGCAAATTTGACATACACTTAAGGTAGATATGGCAGCCCCTTTGTGGTTGTCATATTATGTTGTTTTATGTATACATAGCATGTTTATTCACATACAAAAGATCCCTTTTGATTTGGGTTTGTTTCTCCATCTTAAAACATCATTTAGAACACGAAATTTACAGATTATAAACATGTTATAATCCTCAACATCCGCTGCGTTTTTCTGAAAGTTTAAAAGGTTAAACTTGTTTTCTTGTGTTCAATCAAACCCATCAATGGCATCAAGAGCCGGTTATGTGGATTACTTGCTTGTTTTATCCTTTGAAATTGGTTTTAAAGGATGGTTTTAGACTTGTTATAGGCTGTTTTTTGGGCTGCTATGTTTGTTTGAATGATTCCCCAACTTTCAAAGTCATATCACACATGGTTGTGATTAGATCTTGAAAGATATGTATCATGATATGTTGATTGTTTGGACAATGTTTAAAACCAAAAATTGCAGTTTATGTTGGCTGAAATTTGAAGGTTTTAAGTGGGGTTTCATTGTATGTTTTGATGATATGATCCTTGGTTGTTAGTGTGCATAACTTAGCCTTTGACCTTGTGTTGTTTGGATGCTTGCAATGTTTGTTTTGGTTATTTATTCATTGGGTTGTAATATTATTCATTTGTGCTTTGTTTAAAAATGTAATTTGTCTATTTATTCATTGGGATGTAATAATAGATTAGGAGCCTTTTTCCTTTTACTAGAAATATGTATTAGGATATATATATTTTGTAAAAGAAGATGCTCGGGATGGAAGCACAATGGAAGACACAAAAGAAGGACTCGATGCATATGGATGCAAGTTCAAGTGGGAGTCCATCAAGACCCCTATTTTGTGTTGTTTTCAACCCTTAGGAAAGACCTATGACCACACTTGTGATGGCAAACAAGTATGGTCACAATAGTTGCTAAGGTTATGCACATTATGGTTGTTTATGTTTATGCTTGTTTGATTGTTTGGTTGATATTTTGTCATACATTACAAACTCATTAACAAAACTTTACAAGCTGAAAATTGGTAGTTCTTAATCATTAAAAGTAATAAAAGGTTATTAAAATGATTTAATGATTTTAAGATTAAAATTGGTTTTAATCAAAGGACCATAGGGTACCTTGTATTTGAAAGCATGCAAATACAAGTACATAGAGTTTTCTAAAACTAGAATTATGAAATCTCTAAACTTTTAACAAACAAGTTCAACACCGTCCTTTTGCACAACACTTGAGTCATTTCGAAACTCTAAATGGGATAAAGGTCACCTAACCATTTAGAGGAAACTTGTGATTTAAGGTGGGGATACCACATTGGTGGGATAAAGGTCACCTAACCACTTATGTGGGTAAACTCACACGTGTGTGCAAGTAGGGTAAACTTGATTTGCAAACCATGTTAAATGGATCACCTAAATATGGTTTCCAAATGGTGTTGATGGGATTAACGTGCTGACTTTACATATGATGTTTAAAGGTCGATCCCATACATCTAGAAGTTGCAAATGGTTGCAACCATCAATCGTTGACCACCTTATTAATTTAAATCGTGGGATAAAGGTCACCTAAGCACAATTTGATATAATGTTGGGTTCTAGATTTTAATAGTAAAATGGCCTTAAAAGGCATTAATTATTAAAATTGGCTATATCGAAAATACTAAAACAAAACTTTGTTAAATTTTGTAGATGGCCTCACATAATGATAATTCCGATAACTCATCCGCGTCCAACCAATCTCTACCAGCGATCCTCCAAAAGGAACGTCTAAATCATAACAACTTCATCGATTGGTATCGAAACTTGAGAATCGTTCTCAAGCAAGAGAGAAGATCGTATGTTTTAGACGACCCTATCCCCGATCAACCTAGCGAGGATGATGAGGAGGCCTATAGCGATTGGCTAAAATACACTGAGGACTCTGTCCAAGTGTCTTGTCTCATGCTAGCGAGCATGACTCCGGATCTCCAGAAGGAGTATGAACATCACGGAGCTTACGACATGATTGCCCAGCTGAAGGAAACGTTCCAACAGCAAGCTAGGGTTGAGCGCTTCGAAACGGTTCGAGCACTCCATGCATGTCGTATGGACGACAACCAATCTGTTTCATCTTATGTACTTAAGATGAAAAGTCACATTGACCGCCTCGAAAGGCTTAATTGTCCGTCTGGAAAGAATTAGCCACGGATTTGATCCTAAATGGCCTTACCAAGAGGTTCGAGACATTCGTGTTGAACTACAACATGAATGCTTGGGACAAAAGCATTGGTGAGCTTCACTCAATGCTCAAAATGGCCGAGGTGGCCATGGGTAAAAGGGTTTTACCTGTTCTCACCATCAATGAAGGTGGGAACAATAAAAGGCCTCGTCCCGCACCCAAGGCAAAGGTTGCCAAGGGTAAGGGACCCACTTGGGGAAAAGGGAAAGGGGTGGCAAGGGTGCCACCCAAACCACAAGAGAAAAAGGCAAAGGTTGCCACTAATGACCCATGCTTCAAGTGTGGGGAGATTGGACATTGGGCAAGGAATTGTCCCGTCCATCTCCAAGAGTTGAAAGCGAAGAGGGATGCCGGGCAGACCTCAGGTACAATATACATGATTCATATTGATCTTAATGTTACATCTTCAAATACATGGGTATTGGATACCGGATGTGGAACTCATATTTGCAATTTGTTGCAGGGGTTCACAAGAAGTAGGGACTTCAAACAAGGAGATGTTAGCCTCTTCATGGGCAATGGAACTAAAGTCTTAGTTGAAGCTCGTGGGGATTACATCCTAAAACTTCCAAATGGCTTGGATGTTATTTGAAGAATGTTTTGTATCCTCCTAGTTTGACTAGGAACATATTTCTGTATCCCAATTAAGACATTATCATTATGTACAATCCTTTATTGAAAATGATATTCATGTTTCTTTAAATGGTATGTTCTATTTTAAAGCTATTCCCATTAATGGTATTTATGAATTGGTTCATGAAAATACTTTAAATAGTTCACTGTACCAAACTAACACCAAGAAGCTCAAGTTGGACTTGAGTGATACCTATCTTTGGCATTGTCGTCTTGGTCATATAAACAAGAAACGTTTACAAACACTTCAAAAGAATGGTCTTTTAAAAACAAATGAATGTGATTCATTTGATGTTTGTGAATCTTGTTACAAGGGAAGATGACTAAGGCACCTTTTAGTGGAACTAACGAAAAGGCAAAAGATATATTAGGAATCATACATTCGGATGTATGTGGTCCTTTTAAGCCAATGACTAGGAATGGTGAAAGATACTTCATTACCTTTACTAGACGATTATATTCGCTATGGGTATGTGTACTGACAGGATCAGTGATCACAAGTTTGATGTATCAGAATACAAAGCAGCGGAATACAAACTAGAATTAGACAAATTGTAGCAAGCAATCGATACTTGTAAGCATTAAGATCGCATACGGTTATAGGGAGAGAATATGTATTTCTGATTTCTAGGAATGTTTATAGATGTAGAATATTTCTAATCAAATCAATCATTCATTCCATTCATTCACTCATTCCTCATAGATTACAATAGGTTGTCACTCCTTATATAGAGTGCAACAGTCACTGCTGTTATCACGGAAAGTGACAACTGGCAGATCCAATACAAAAATAACTAATTCTTAACAAACTACTGAAATGTTCACAACTACTGAGAACATATCAGCATGTTAAGTACAAGAATATAAAACTACTGAAACTACAACGACTGAAGAACAAGCTCTTCAGTCGTTTTACAAAACTACTGAAACATAAAAATATAAAACTACTGATATCACAACTACTGAAGAAGTACTCTTCAGCAGTTGTGACAAACTACTGAGGCTTCAGTACTTGATCTTCAGACTTTGACCTTCAGGTGTTTCATCAGCTGATGACTTCAGTAGATATCATCAGCTGATGTCTTCAGTCTTTGTCTTCAGACCTTGTACATCAGTTGTTGATCTTCAGCACTTGTAAACTCTTCAGCTGTTGTACTTCAGTACTTTGGTCTTTCAGCTTCAGCACTTGTGTTCTTCAGCTGTTGTACTTCAGCACTTTGGTTCTTCAGCTGTTAAGGTCTTCAGCACTTGATCTTCAGCTGTTGACGTCTTCAGCACTTGTCAAACTACTGATGAGGCTTTCAGCAGTTGTTGTGATACCGTGTGGGACTTAGAGGTTTTCTGATCTTGGCTCATTGGTTCTTTTGGTCCAACATGTACTTATTAAGGCACAAAGATGAAGCTTTTGAAATGTTCAAAATCTTCAAGAATGAAGTAGAAAATCAACTCAACAAGTCAATTAAAGTTCTCCGTACCGATAGAGGAGGTGAATACCTAAGTGAAGCTTTTCAAGATCATCTTAGGAGTTGTGGGATTGTCTCACAGCTCACTCCACCTGGAACACCACAACATAATGGTGTGTCTGAGAGGAGGAATCGAACCTTATTGGATATGGTCCGATCTATGATGGCTAGAAGCTCATTACCTCTATCATTTTGGGGTTTCGCTCTGCTCTCCACGGCTCGTATTTTAAATATGGCCCCAACCAAAAAGGTGGAAAGGACACCTTTTGAGATATGGCATGGAAGAGTTCCATCCCTATCATACTTAAGGGTTTGGGGATGTGAGGCCTATGTTAAGACTCCCACCCCAAACAATTAGAAGTCCGATCCACCAAGTGTATCTTTGTTGGATATCCTAGAGATTCTATGGGATATTATTTCTATGATCCATTGGAACAAAAGGTGTTTGTTGCCAGAAAGGGTGAGTTCTTAGAAGCAAAGTTCCTTATGGAAGGAGCTGGCAGTAGAACAGTGGATCTTGAAGAGGATCAAGAACCACAACCCAATGCACGGTTGGTTGAAACTAGCACTCAACATGAGTATGTTGAGTATGATCAAGGGGTTGATCAATACGCACAAGATGTTCGCAGAAGTGGTAGAACTAGTAATCCACCTGAAAGATACGGATTTTTCGTGAATGGGTGCTATGTGGTAGATTCAGACGAACCAACCACATACCATAATGCAGTGTCCAATCGGATTGTGACAAATGGCTTGAAGCCATGAACGCTGAGATGCAATCCATGTATGACAATAAAGTTTGGGAACTTGTTGAACCCTCTTAACTCAAGATAGTTGGAAGCATGTGGGTTTTCAAGAAGAAAACCGATATGCATGGAAACTTGGATACTTATAAAGCTATACTTATAGCAAAGGGTCACTCAAACTCAAGGGGTTGATTATGATGAAACTTTCTCACCTGTTGCGATGCTAACGTCTATAAGGATATTGTTTGCCATTGCTGCTCATTATGATTATGAGATTTGGCAAATGGATGTCAAAACGGCTTTCCTAAATGGATATCTTGAGGAAGATGTCTATATGGTTCAGCCTGAAGGTTTTGTCGATCCAAAACATCCTAATAAGTATGCAAGTTAAAGAAATCAATCTATGGATTGAACAAGCATCGAGAAGCTGGAATCATCGTTTTGATGAGGAAATAAAGAAATTTGGCTTCATCAAAAATGCTGATGAGGCTTGTGTGTATAAGAAGGCTAGGGGGGAGCACAATAACTTTCCTAGTATTGTATGTTGATGACATACTACTATTTGGAAATGACATTCCAACCTTGGAAGGTGTAAAAACCTGGCTTGGAAGTTGTTTTTCCATTAAGGATCTTGGAGAAGCCGCCTATATTCTGGGAATAAAGATCTATAGGGATAGATCAAGGCGGTTGATTGGTTTGAATCAAAGTGCATACATTGATAAAATCTTGAAAAGGTTCAAGATGGAGAACTCTAAGAAAGGTACCGTACCTATTCAAAGGGGAACGATATTGAGTACGACTCAATGTCCAAGCTCAAAGGATGAGCAAGATAAAATGAAGGCAATCCCATATGCATCTGCTATTGGATCCATCATGTATGCGATGATATGCACTCGACCGGACGTGTCATGCGCCTTGAGCATGACAGCCGTTACCAGCAAAATCCTGGAAACAGTCATTGGATGGCTGTTAAGAACATACTTAAGTACCTAAGAGGACAAGAGATATGTTCCTAATCTATGGATCTGGTGACGAGGAACTCGTTGTAAAAGGTTACACGGATGCGAGTTTCCAGACCGATCGTGATGATTCTCGTCACAATCGGGATACATTTTCATTCTGAATGGAGGAGCGGCTTTCTTGGAAGAGCTCCAAGCAGGATGTGGTGGCTCTATCAACTACAGAATCAGAATACGTCGCCGCCTCATTGGCAGCTCAAGAAGCTGCATGGTTAAAGAAATTCATTGCCGATCTAGGAGTTGTCCCTTCCATTCAGAAACCCCTAGAGATCTTTTGTGATAACGAGGGTGCGATTGCTCAAATCAAGGACCCCGTGCTCATCAAAAGACTAGGCACATTGAGCGGAGATTCAACTACATACGAGATGAAGTTGAAAAGGGAAGATATGTATTCGCAAGTTCACACGGATCAAAACATTGCGGATCCTCTCACGAAGCTCCTTGAAAAGGCAAAGCATGAAGGTCATACTTGTGCCATGGGACTTCGATATTCTAGTGATTGGATTTGATCTGTAAAATTTTGTATTTGGATATGTGGAACTCTCATCATTTGAATAAAATATTTGGTTTATGTTTCAATTAATGTTCCAATTTAGCATGTTTAATCCATGAGTAAATTGTTTAAATGTTCGTAGTCGTTCAAACTTGTGGGGCAAGTTTGAAGGTAAGACTATTATGAACTTGGATTGGTTGATATTCATAAAGATGAATATAGAGCAATGGGTTGCTACCAAGGTTCATAGATATTTGTGGGATACAAATATTGGACTAACCCGCATCTCAAATTTTACTACATGGAATCTTATTGATTGATCATAAGTAAATTTGAGTAAAGGTGAATATCATTTGGTATCCTCCGACCTGAGATACATATAGGTTTTGATATTCACCAAGTGTTATACCTTGAGCTAATTCTTTACTGTCCTGAAATAATGGATAGTACATAAGGGTATGTTCAGGTATAACACGGGTGTTTGTGGAGAAACGTATGTAATCAAGATGGAATTTGTTCCTCTTATTCGTTGAGAGTTAGATGTCTAAGGCCTGATTAAGTTAAATCAACAAGAAATGATCATTCTATGTTCTTGGATTTAACATGACATATGTAACAAAAGGATAGATGATTGATTCACCTAAATCATTTCAAGTAGGGTACTTGAAAGGGATGATGTTATTGAATGGCCAAAAGTCATGCGTATTAAGGGCAGTAAATTGTTAGGCGGTATTTACTGCTTGCATCAATCTTCTATGAATCTTGGGCAAGTGGAGATTGTAGGATTCTATATGTCCAAGACACGTAGAATATTGATGTGGTTAGTACGTTATGATCCAAGTCGGGTTATACCCAATAACAAGCTTTACAATCACGAAGAATTATTAATTGATGATGGGATCATGCAATTGAATAATTGCATCATGTTTAGAAAAAGGGTTTTCTAAACAAAGGCATTAGAGATGGAACAAATTATAAGGATAATTTGTTGATGGGTTTATTATTATTGTTATTAAAAGGGTTTAAATAACACTAATAATATAAGAGTATACTTTAATTAAATTAGTTAATTAGAGAAGACTTATGTCACATTTTAAATAAGTCTTGTAGATGACTTATTAATGTGTGACAAAACACTAGTTAATATTAAGTAAGTGTGTTAATTAAGAGGGAAACTATCTTTTTGAACACTTTTTGGCCGCCCACTCCTTGGAGGTGATTGGGTCTTTTGTTGTCTTGAGAAGACACAAACTTAACTAGTGTAAGCTCTCTCTCTTTTCCAACAGAAAACCATGCAAAATCTGAAAAACTCTCCTCTTTCTCTCATCCATCTCACGGAAATGGCAGCAGAAAAGTGTGAGTTTTTGTTTTGATTAGTGTTCATTCTTCCTACAAGAAGGTGATTGTAACTTGGCTTGGGGTATAAACACTTGAGGGTTCCTCTTCTTGGAACCTTGGGGTCGATTTCATCTTCCTACATCATCAAACTTGCTGCTGGAAACTCACGGTTTTGGAAGCTCTTTCGGCAGCTCTCTTTCTGGGTTTTGGGGTTCAAAATCAAGCAACTAAGAAGCCTACTTGAGGCTTGTGGGAGTAGTCATTTGAGGACTTCTACACTTGTGTTCTTGGCTGTTTAAGCATCTCTAATCTCCTTCTGTTGGACGTTTTTCTTGCTGTTGGAAGGAGGTAGTTCATGGCAGCCCTTTGAGGTTGCCATATTGTGTTATTTTATGTACTCATAGCATGTCCATTCACATATGATGATCCTTTTGGTTTGGGTTTGTTTTACCATCTTAAAAATCACTAAGAACATGAATTTTCAGCTTTAAAATCGGTTTTAAAACTACATATCCGTTGCGTTTTCTGAAAGTTTAAATGGTTAAACATGGATTTTGTGTTCTAGCAAACCGTCAAATGGCATCTAGAGCCGGTTATGTGGATGACTTGCTTGTTTATCCTTTGAAATGGTTTTAAAGGATGGTTTTAGACTTGTTATAGGCTGTTTTGGGCTGCTATATTATGTTTTGAGAATCCCCAACTTTCAAGGTTACATTACAATGCTTGTGATTAAACCTTGAAAGATATGTATGTTGATATGTTGATTGTTTGGACAATATTTAAAACCAAAAATTTCAGTTTATGTTGGCTGAAATTTTGAAGGTTTTAAGTGGGGTTTCATTATATTTTTGATGATTTGATCATTGGATGTTTTAGTGCATAACCTAGCCTTTGACCTTGTGATTGTTTGGACACTGGTGATGGTTGTATTGATTCATTCAATTGGGTTGTATCTTTTGTTCTTTGTGCTTTGTTTCATATGTAATTATTATTATTGGGTTGTAATGATAGATTAGGTGTATTTTCATTTTACTAGATATCTTGTATTAGGACTTTATATCTTGTAATATGAAGACATACACTTTGGAAGCAAAAGGAAGGTCATAAGAGAAACATGGAGCACTTTGGATGTGGTTCAAGTGGGAGACTTTTGGAAGTCTTCAATATGTTTTGTTTGTGACCCTTAGGAATGTCCTATGGACCACACTTGTGATGGCAAGCAAGTGTGGACCACTTTAGATGCTATGGTTATGCACATATGCACATATGATAGTTAATGTTTATGCTTGTTTAAATGTTTGTTGTTTGTTTGAATGGTTGATGTTTTGACATACATACAAACTCACTAACATTAACAAGCTGAAAATTGTTGGTTCTAAAAGTTTATATAAAGTTATAAAAATGGTTTAATGATTTTAATGATTAAATTGGTTTTAGTCAAAGAACCATAGGGTACCTTGTATTTGAAATCATGCAAATACAAGTACATAGAGTTTTCTAAACTAATGTTATGTAACCTCTAATATTCTTTAAAAGATCAACACCGTCCTTTTACACAACACTTGAGTCACTTGAGAACTCTTAGTGGGATAAAGGTCACCTAACCACTTTGAGGGAACTCGTGATTCAAGGTGAAATGCCTTATTTGTGGGATAAAGGTCACCTAACCACTTGTTTTGGCAAACTCACACGTGGGTGTAAGTAGGGTGTCTTGATTTGCAAATCATGTCAATGGATCACCTACGATGTGGTTTCCAAATGGTGTTGATGGGATTTACATGCCGACTTTACATATGATGTTTCAAGTCGATCCCATATTTCTAGAAGTTGCAAATGGTTGCAATCGTCAAACGTCGACCACCTTATTAAATTTAAAAACGTGGGATAAAGGTCACCTAACCACAATTTAAATGTAATGTTGGGTTCTAGATTTTATATAAAAGGACCTTAAAAGGCATTTATTATTAAAATTACAATATCGAAAATACTAAAATAAAACTTTGTTAAATTTTGTAGATGGCCTCACATAATGATAATTCCGATAATTCATCCACGTCTAACCAATCTCTACGAGCGATCCTCCAAAAGGAACGTCTAAATCATAACAACTTCATCGATTGGTATCGAAACTTGAGAATCGTTCTCAAGCAAGAAAGAAGATCGTATATTTTAGACGACCCTATCCCCGATCAACCTAGCGAGGATGATGAGGAGGCCTATAGCGATTGGCTAAAATACACTGAGGACTCCGTCCAAGTGTCTTGTCTCATGCTAGCGAGCATGACCCGGATCTCCAGAAGGAGTATGAACATCACGGAGCTTACGACATGATTCCCAGCTGAAGGAAACGTTCCAACAGCAAGCTAGGTTGAGCGCTTCGAAACGGTTCGAGCACTCCATGCATGTCGTATGGACGACAACCAATCTGTTTCATCTTATGTACTTAAGATGAAAAGTCACATTGACCGCCTCGAAGGCTTAATTGTCCCGTCTGGAAAGAATTGCCACGGATTTGATCCTAAATGGCCTTACCAAGAGGTTCGAGACATTCGTGTTGAACTACAACATGAATGCTTGGGACAAAAGCATTGGTGAGCTTCACTCAATGCTCAAAACAGCCGAGGCGGCCATGGGTAAAAAGGTTTTACCGTTCTCACCATCAATGAAGGTGGGAACAATAAAAGGCCTCGTCCCGCACCCAAGGCAAAGGTTGCCAAGGGTAAGGGACCCGCTTGGGGAAAAGGGAAAGGGGTGGCAAGGTGCCACCCAAACCACAAGAGAAAAGGCAAAAGGTTGCCACTAATGACCCATGCTTCAAGTGTGGGGAGATTGGACATTGGGCAAGGAATTGTCCCGTCCATCTCTAAGAGTTGAAAGCGAAGAGGGATGCCGGGCAGACCTCAGGTACAATATACATGATTCATATTGATCTTAATGTTACATCTTCAATACATGGGTATTGGATACCGGATGTGGAACTCATATTTGCAATTTGTTGCAGGGGTTCACAAGAAGTAGGGACTTCAATCAAGGATGTTAGCCTCTTCATGGGCAATGGAACTAAAGTCTTAGTTGAAGCTCGTGGGGATTACATCCTAAAACTTCCAAATGGCTTGGATGTTATTTTGAAGAATGTTTTGTATGCTCCTAGTTTGACTAGGAACATTATTTCTGTATCCCAATTAAGACATTATCATTATGTACAATCCTTTATTGGAAATGATATTCATGTTTCTTTAAATGGTATGTTCTATTTTAAAGCTATTCCCATTAATGGTATTTATGAATTGGTTCATGAAAATACTTTAAATAGTTCACTGTACCAAACTAACACCAAGAAGCTCAAGTTGGACTTGAGTGATACCTATCTTTGGCATTGTCGTCTTGGTCATATAAACAAGAAACGTTTACAAACACTTCAAAAGAATGGTCTTTTAAAAACAATGAATGTGATTCATTTGATGTTTGTGAATCTTGTTACAAGGGAAGATGACTAAGGCACCTTTTAGTGGAACTAACGAAAGGGCAAAAGATATATTAGGAATCATACATTCGGATGTATGTGGTCCTTTTAAGCCAATGACTAGGAATGGTGAAAGATACTTCATTACCTTTACCGACGATTATTGTCGCTATGGGTATGTGTACTTATTAAGGCACAAAGATGAAGCTTTTGAAATGTTCAAAATCTTCAGAATGAAGTAGAAAATGAACTCAACAAGTCAATTAAGTTCTCCGTACCGATAGAGGAGGTGAATACCTAAGTGAAGCTTTTCAAGATCATCTTAGGAGTTGTGGGATGTCTCACAGCTCACTCCACCTGGAACCACAAACATAATGGTGTGTCTGAGAGGAGGAATCGAACCTTATGGATATGGTCCGATCTATGATGGCTAGAAGCTCATTACCTCTATCATTTTGGGGTTTCGCTCTGCTCTCCGCGGCTCGTATTTTAAATATGGCCCCAACCAAAAAGGTGGAAAGGACACCTTTTGAGATATGGCATGGAAGAGTTCCATCCCTATCATACTTAAGGGTTTGGGGATGTGAGGCCTATGTTAAGACTCCCACCCCAAACAAATTAGAAGTCCGATCCACCAAGTGTATCTTTGTTGGATATCCTAGAGATTCTATGGGATATTATTTCTATGATCCATTGGAACAAAAGGTGTTTGTTGCCAGAAAGGGTGAGTTCTTAGAAGCAAAGTTCCTTATGGAAGGAGCTGGCAGTAGAACAGTGGATCTTGAAGAGGATCAAGAACCAACCCAATGCACGGTGGTTGAAACTAGCACCCAACATGAGTATGTTGAGTATGATCCAGGGGTTGATCAATACACACAAGATGTTCGCAGAAGTGGTAGAACTAGTAATCCACCTGAAAGATACGGATTTTTCGTGGATGGGTGCTATGTGGTAGATTCAGACGAACCACCAACATACCATAATGCAGTGTCCAATCGGATTGTGACAAATGGCTTGAAGCCATGAACGCTGAGATGCAATCCATGTATGACAATAAAGTTTGGGACTTGTTGAACCACCTCTTAACTCCAAGATAGTTGGAAGCAAGTGGGTTTTCAAGAAGAAAATGATATGCATGGAAACTTGGATACTTATAAAGCTAGACTTGTAGCAAAGGGTTTCACTCAAACTCAAGGGGTTGATTATGATGAAACTTTCTCACCTGTTGCGATGCTAAAGTCTATAAGGATATTGTTTGCCATAGCTGCTCATTATGATTATGAGATTTGGCAATGGATGTCAAAACGGCTTTCCTAAATGGATATCTTGAGGAAGATGTCTCTATGGTCAGCCTGAAGGTTTTCTCGATCCAAAACATCCTAATAAAGTATGCAAGTTAAAGAAATCAATCTATGGATTGAAACAAGCATCGAGAAGCTGGAATCATCGTTTTGATGAGGAGATAAGAAATTTGGCTTCATCAAAAACGCTGATGAGGCTTGTCTGTATAAGAAGGCTAGTGGGAGCACAATAACTTTCCTAGTATGTATGTTGATGACATACTACTATTTGGAAATGACATTCCAACCTTGGAAGGTGTAAAAACCTGGCTTGGAAGTTGTTATTCCATTAAGGATCTTGGGGAAGCCGCCTATATTCTGGGAATAAAGATCTACAGGGATAGATCAAGGCGGTTGATTGGTTTGAATCAAAGTGCATACATTTAAAATTTTGAAAAGGTTCAAGATGGAGAACTCTAAGAAAGGTACCTACCTATTCAAAGGGGAACAATATTGAGTACGACTTAATGTCCAAGCTCAAAGGATGAGCAAGATAAAATGAAGGCAATCCCATATGCATCTGCTATTGGATCCATCATGTATGCGATGATATGCACTCGACCGGACGTGTCATGCGCCTTGAGCATGACAAGCCGTTACCAGCAAAATCCTGGAAACATCATTGGATGGCTGTTAAGAACATACTTAAGTACCTAAGAAGGACAAGAGATATGTTTCTAATCTATGGATCTGGTGACGAGGAACTCGTTGTAAAAGGTTACACGGATGCGAGTTTCCAGACCGATCGTGATGATTCTCGGTCACAATCGGGATACATTTTCATTCTGAATGGAGGAGGTTTCTTGGAAGAGCTCCAAGCAGGATGTGGTGGCTCTATCAACTACAGAATCAGAATACGTCGCCGCCTCATCATGGCAGCTCAAGAAGCTGCATGGTTAAAGAAATTCATTGCCGATCTAGGGTTGTCCCTTCCATTCAGAAACCCCTAGAGATCTTTTGTGATAACGAGGGGTGCGATTGCTCAAATCAAGGAACCCCGTGCTCATCAAAAGACTAGGCACATTGAGCGGAGATTCAACTACATACGAGATGAAGTTGAAAAGGGAAAGATATGTATTCGCAAAGTTCACACGGATCAAAACATTGCGGATCCTCTCACGAAGCTCCTTGAAAAGGCAAAGCATGAAGGTCATACTTGTGCCATGGGACTTCGATATTCTAGTGATTGGATTTGATCTGTAAATTTGTATATTGGATATGTGGAACTCTTATCATTGAATAAAATTATTTGGTTATAATGTTTCAATTAATGTTCCAATTTAGCATGTTTAATCCATGAGTAATTGTTTACTCTAAATGTCTGTAGTCGTTCAAACTTGTGGTAGCAAGTTTGAAGGTAAGACTATTATGAACTTGGATTGGTTGATATTCATAAATGAATATAGAGCAATGGTTGCTACCAAGGTTCATAGATATTTGTGGGATACAAATATTGGACTAACCCACATCTCAAATTTTACTACATGGAATCTTATGATTGATCATAAGTAAATTTGAGTAAAGGTGAATATCATTTGGTATCCTCCGACCTGAGATACATATAGGGTTTTGATATTCACCAAGTGTATACCTTGAGCTAATTCTTCACTGTCCTGAAATAATGGACAGTACATAAGGGTATGTTCAGGTATAACACGAGGTGTTTGTGAGAAACGTATGTAATCAAGATGGAATTGTTCCTCTTATTCGTTGAGAGTTAGATGTCTAAGGCCTGATTAAGTTAAATCAACAAGAAATGATCATTCTATGTTCTTGGATTTAACATGACATATGTAACAAAAGGATAGATGATTGATTCACCTAAATCATTTCAAGTAGGGTACTTGAAAGGGATGATGTTATTGAATGGCCAAAAGTCATGCGTATTAAGGGCAGTAAACCGTTGTTAGGCGGTATTTACTGCTTGCATCAATCTTCTATGAATCTGGGCAAGTGGGAGATTGTAGGATTCTATATGTCCAAGACACGTAGAATATTGATGTTGTTAGTACGTTATGATCCAAGTCGGGTTATACCCAATAACAAGCTTTACAATCACGAAGAATTATTTAATTGATGATGGGATCATGCAATTGAATAATTGCATCATGTTTAGAAAAAGGGTTTTCTAAACAAAGGCATTAGAGATGGAACAAATTATAAGGATAATGTTGATGGGTTTATTATTATTTTGTTATTTAAAAGGGTTTAAATAACACTAATAATATAAGAGTATACTTTAATTAAATTATTTAATTAGAGAAGACTTATGTCACATTTTAAATAAGTCTTGTAGATGACTATTAATGTGTGACAAAACACTAGTTAATATTAAGTAAGTGTGTTAATTAAGAGGGAAACTATCTTATTTTGAACATTTTTGGCCGCCCACTCCTTGGAGGTGATTGGGTCTTTTGTTGTCTTGAGAAGACCAAACTTAACTAGTGTAAGCTTTCTCTCTTTTTTCCAACAAGAACACATGCAAAATCTGAAAAACTCTCCTCTTTCTCTCATCCATCTCACGGAAACGGCAGCAGAAAAGTGTGAGTTTTTGTTTTGATTTAGTGTTCATTCTTCCTAACAAGAAGGTGATTGTAACTTGGCTTGGGTATAAACACTTGAGGGTTCCTCTTCTTGGAACCTTGGGGTCGATTTCATCTTCCTACATCATCAACTTGCTGCTGGAAACTCACGGTTTTGGAAGCTCTTCGGGCAGCTCTCTTTCTGGGTTTTGGGGTTCAAAATCAAGCAACTAAGAAGCCTACTTGAGGCTTGTGGGAGTAGTCATTTGAGGACTTCTACACTTGTGTTCTTGGCTGTTTAAGCATCTCTAATCTCCTTCTGTTGGACGTTTTTCTTGCTGTTGGAAGGAGGTAGTTCATGGCAGCCCTTTGAGGTTGCCATATTGTGTTATTTATGTACTCATAGCGTGTCCATTCACATATGATGATCTTTTTGTTTGGGTTTGTTTTACCATCTTAAAAAATCACTAAGAACATGAAATTTTCAGCTTTAAAATCGGTTTTAAAAACTACTATCCGCTGCGTTTTCTGAAAGTTTAAATGGTTAAACATGGATTTTATGTTCTAGCAAACCCGTCATGTATGTATGTATGTACGTACGTATTGTATGTAGTATGTATGTATGTATGTATGTATGTATGTATGTATGTATGTATGTATGTATGTATGTATGTATGTATGTATGTATGTATGTATGTATGTATGTATGTATGTATGTATGTATGTATGTATGTATGTATGTATGTATGTATGTATGTATGTATGTATGTATGTCTGTATGTATGTATGTATGTATGTACGTATGTATGTATGTATGTATGACGTATGTATGTATGTATGTATGTATGTATGTATGTATGTTGTATGTATGTATGTATGTATTGTATGTATGTATGTATGTATGTATGTATGTAGTATTATGTATGTATGTATGTATGTTTGTATGTATGTATGTGTATGTAGGTACGTATGTATGTACGTATTTATGTATGTACGTATGTAGGTATGTTGGTATGTACGTACGTATGTATGTATGTATGTATGTATGTATGTATGTATGTATGTAGTATGTATGTATGTACGTATTTTGTATGTACGTATGTAGGTACGTATGTTGGTATGTACGTATATATGTATGTATGTGTTGTATGTATGTATGTATGTGTATGTATGTATGTACCTATATATGTACGTATGTAGGACATGTATGTAGTACGAAGGTACGTATGTATGTACGTACGTATGTATGTACGTATGTACGTACGTATGTATGTACGTGTGTATGTACTTATCTATGTACGTATGTATGTACGTAGGAAGGTACGTATGTATGTACGTACGAAGGTACGTAGGTATGTACGTACGTAGGTAGGTACGTATGTACGTACGATGTATGTACGTATGTATGTACGTATGTAGGTACGTATGTAGGTATGTATGTATTACGTATGTATGTACGTAGGTATGTACGTAGGTATGTACGTAGGTATGTACGTACGTAGGTACGTATGTAGGTACGTATGTAGGTACGTATGTAGGTACGTATGTAGGTACGTATGTATGAACGTATCTATGTACGTAGGTATGTACGTACGTAGGTACGTACGTAGGTACGTACGTAGGTACGCACGTAGGTACGTAAGTAGGTACGCACGTAGGTACGTAGTAGGTACGCACGTAGGTACGTATATGTCGCACGTAGGTACGTACGTAGGTACGTACGTAGGTACGTACGTATGTATGTACGTATGTACGTACGTATGTAGGTACCTAGGTAGGTACGTATGTAGGTACGTATGTAGGTATGTAGGTATGTACGTACGAGGTACGTATGTAGGTATGTACGTATGTATGTACGTACGTATGTACCTATGTATGTACGTATGTAGGTACGTATGCAGGTACGTATGTATGTACGTACGAAGGTACGTATGTATGTACGTATGTACCTACGTATGTATGTACGTATGTATGTACTTATCTAGGTACGTATGTATGTACGTACGTATGTTGGTACGTATGTACGTACGTAGGTACGTACGTGTGTATGTACGTATGTAGGTACGTATGTAGGTACGTATGTAGTACGTATGTTGTACGTATGTATGTACGTATGTACGTACGTATGTAGGTATGTACGTATGTAGGTACGTATGTATGTACGTATGTAGGTACGTATGTATGTACGTACGTATGTATGTACGTATGTATGTATGTACGTACGTATGTACGTATGTATGTATGTACGTACGTATGTATGTAGCTATGTAGGTACGTATGTACGTACGTATACCTACGTACGTACATATGTATGTACGTAAGTACGTACGTATGTATGTAGGTATGTACCTACGTATGTATATACGTATGTATGTACGTATGTATGCACGTATGTATGTACTTATCTGTGTACGTAGTATGTATATATGTATGTACGTTTGTATGTACGTACGAATGTACGTATGTATCTACGTACGTATGTATGTACCTAGGTAGGTACGTATGTACGTACGTATGTAGGTACGTATGTAGGTACGTATGTATGTACGTATATGTACGTACGTATGTATGTAGGTATGTACTTATCTATGTATGTATGTATGTATGTAGTATGTATATGTATGTATGTACGTATGTATGTATGTATGTACGTATGTATATTTTATGTACGTATGTAGTATGTATGTATGTATGTACGTATGTATGTATGCATGTATGATGTATGTAGTGTATGTATGTATGTATGTATGTATGTATGTATGTATGTATGTATGTATGTATGTATTTATGTATGTATGTATGTACGTACTATGTATGTATGTATGTATGTATGTACGTATGTATGTATGTATGTATGTATGTATGTATGTATGTATGTAGTAGTATGTATGTAGGTGTATGTAGTATGTTGTATGTAGGTATGTATGTATGTAGTAGTATGTATTTATGTATGTATGTATGTATGTATGTATGTAGTATGTATGTATGTATGTATGTATGTAGGTACGTATGTATGTACGATTTTGTAGTACGTATGTAGGACGTATTTTGGTATGTACGTATGTATGTTATATGGATGTATGTATGTATGTATGTAGTATGTAGTATGTATGTAGGTAAGTATGTATTATACGTGTTTATGTATTTAGTATGTAGGTACGTATGTTGGTATGTACGTAGTATGAGTATGTATGTATGCATGTATGTATGTATGTACCATGTAGTCGTATGTAGGTACGTATGTATGTAGTACGAAGGTACGTATTATCCGTAGTAGTATGTAGAAGTATGCTAGTACGTATTGTATGTACGTAGTATGTATTCTCATGTACGTAATGTAGTACATACGAAGGTACGATGTTATGTACGTGACGAAGGTACGTGGTAGGTAACGTATGTCCGTAGTATGTATGTACGTATGTATGTGAAAGTATTGATCTGCCCAAGATTCATATTAAATTGATGTGGCTAGTGTAATATGATCCAAGTCGGGTCATACCCAATAACAAGCCAAACAAACACCAAAAGGTAATTTATTTGTTGATAAGATCACACAAATAAATAATGACACCAATTTAGAAAATTGGATTTTCTAAATTATTGCTTTTGTAGATGAACATCATTATATAGATAATTTGTTCATAGAAGATTTGTACATTATTTAATATGGTTAAGCAATGGCAAATAATAGTGTGTGTTAGTGATATAAATTAAAATGGTTTTAATTTTATAAAACATAGGATGTGATTGTTATTTTATAAAAGTTTTGAATTGGGAGGGAACATAAGGGGACCAATTCGGCCGCCCTTTTGTTTCTTGGATGTCCCATTTTTAGTTCCAAGACATGCAAGTCTTGGACACTTGAACACACATTCATTCAATCACATCCAAGAACAAACACACACACAAAGCTCTCTCTCTATTCTCTCTTCTCTCACGGTTTTGAAGGAACATTTGAGCAGAATTTTCAGCTCACAAAAGAGGGTTTTGTTGCTGAAATTTGTGTCAAGAAGCCTAGCAATCAAAGGTGTTTGTACAAGCTTGGGGTATCACCTCTTGAGGACTTCTATTTTGAAGTTTCAGCCACGATTTCATCTTCTTTCTCCTCTGTTTTCGTCTTTAATCTGCTCCAAAGGTTGTGTTCTTTACATCTTATGTTTTCTCCTTGTATGTATTTCGTATATTGATCCATGGCTTTGGGGTTTGCTTATTAAAATGGGTTAATAATCAACAAATTAACATGTTTTAAAACTATATTCCGCTGCGTTTTTCATATAAATGAGATGATATGAACTTTGATAAACATGTTGAATCCCAACAATGGCATCAAGAGCCACATATACGAAAGCATACATGTTTTTTCCTTGCTTGTTCTCGGGTTTTATGGTGTTTGACACCTCATACCCGTATGTTGTGGGCTGTTTTGTTTAAACCCCTTTTGATTTCTTAAAGATACTACTTTATGCATGAGAGGATCTTTAAAAAATCTAGTCATAAGATGTTTGTTTGTATGGACTTAACCCATTTGTTCTTGGTTTATGTTGGCCAAGAACATGGGTTAAAAGGGGCTGCCCCATTTCGTGACATAGGATTTTGGATATGTTGTTTTGGTTATGCATAACAAAGCCTTGACCTTTGGTTGTTTGATTGGTTGTTTAGTTATATTCATTTGGGCATGTAATGTTTTATTTTGGGTTTCAAGTTTTGTATTGTAATCTATTCATTCATATGTTGTAATAAATAGATTAGGAGTTTTTCTTTACTAGAAACATGTATTAGGATACATAATTTGTAAAGGATGCTCAAGATCAAGACTTGAAGAAAAGATAAGACAAAGAGGATGCTTGAAGATGTGGATTCAAGTGGGAGTCCCTTTGATCAACCATGTATCATGATTCTTAACCCTTAGGACAAGACCATTTGACACACTTGTTTTGGCTAAACAAGTGTGCTCAACTTAGTATGCTTTGTTATGCATATATGATGCTGTTTATGTTTGGTTGATTGCATATGATGATGTTTGTTTTGATTATTTGGATGTGATTAACAAAACGTCTCTAATAACAAACTATAAACAAGAAATTGGTTCTCAAATCATTAAGCAAAATAGAATGGTTCTATAAAAGGAATTAATGGTTTGTAAAATAAAATGAGTTTTATTTAAAAGAATCGATAGAATACCATATGGTTGAATGCATACAATCATATGATACATAGACTTTTCTAAAACTAGAATTGTATCATTTTAAATCCCTTTTGAAAACAAGTTAAGCACCATCCTTTTACACAACACTTAGGTTACTTGCAAACTCTTAGTGGGATAAAGGTCACCTAACCACTTTGAGGGAACTTGTGACTTGAGGTGAGAATACCATGTTTGTGGGATAAAGGTCACCTAACCACTCATGTAGTAAACTCACACGTGTGTGTAAGTAGGACGACTTGATTTATAAAATATATTGAATGGATCACCTAAAATGTGTTTTATAAAGGGTGTTGATGGGGTAAACATGCCGTTATAAACAAAAGATGTTCAAACGATCCCATACCACTAGAAGTTGCAATAGGTTGCAATTGTCATTTATGACTACCTTGTTTATTTAAATAATGGGAAAGGTCACCTAACCAATATTTAAATATAACGTTGGATTCTAAAATATTATTTATTAATAAGTCTATGAGACATAAAGGGTGTTAATAAATAAAATATGATTATATCAACGATTACTAAAATGGAACTTTGTAAAATCTTGTAGATGGCCGACCACACCAACGCTAATAACGATGTACCAAACCAAAACAACCAATCTCTTAGGGCGATCCTTCAAAGGGATCGTCTAACACCTAACAACTTCATGGATTGGTACCGCAACTTGAGAATTGTTCTCAAGCAAGAAAAGCGGGCCTACATTCTTGATGATCCCATCCCTGATGAACCTAGCGAGGAGGATGTGGAGGCCTATAATAATTGGGTAAAGTATGTAGAGGACTCCGTCCAAGTCTCTTGCCTTATGTTGGCAAGTATGACACCTGAACTCCAAAGGAGTATGAGCTCCATGGAGCCTATGACATGATCACTCAGTTGCGGAAACGTTCCAGCAACAAGCTAGAGTGGAGCGCTTTGAAACGGTTCGAGCGCTTCATGCATGTCGGATGGAGGAAACCCAATCAGTTTCATCTTATGTTCTTAAGATGAAAAGCCACATCGACCGCCTTCAAAGGCTAAATTGTCCTGTCTCAAAAGAATTGGCCACGGATTTGATCCTTAATGGCCTAACTAAAAGGTTTGAGGCATTCGTCATGAATTACAACATGAACGGATGGGACAAGAGCATAAATGAACTTCATTCGATGCTCAAATCAGCTGAGGCGGGAATGGGTAAAAGGGTTTTACCCGTTCTCACCATTAATGAAGGTGGGAGAAGAAAAAGGTCTCTACCCCCTCCTAAGGCAAATGTTGCCAAAGGAAAGGGGCACGTTAAAGGGAAGGGGAAGATGGTTTTTAGGGCGGAACCTCCGAAGCCCAAGGAGAAGAAGCAAAAGGTTGCTGTAAACGACCCATGCTTCAAGTGTGGTGAGATAGGACATTGGATGAGAAATTGTCCAGTCTATCTCAAAGAGTTGAGAGAGAAGAGGGATGCGGGGCAAACCTCAGGTATAATTTATATGATACATGTTGAGCTAAATGTTATTTCTTCTAACACATGGGTATTAGATACCGGATGTGGAACTCACATTTGCAATTTGTTGCAGGGGTTCAAAAGAAATGAACATTATGCAAAAGGGGAAATAAGTCTCTTCATGGGCAATGGTGCAAAGGTTCACGTGGAAGCCCAAGGAGACTACATTTTGAAGCTTCCAAGTGGTTTGGAAGTTATTTTATATAATGTATTATATGCTCCTAGTTTGACTAGGAACATAATTTCTGTTTTCCGTTTAAGACAATATGATTATGATTTCAAGTTTGTTGACAATGATATTCATGTTTCTTTAAATCATGTTTTATTTTAAGGCTATACCTTGTAATGGTATTTATGAATTGGTTCATGAAAACACAACATATGATAGCTCAATATACCAAGCAACCACCAAAAGACTCAAACAAGATTTGAGTGATACCTACCTTTGGCATTGTCGTCTTGGTCATATAAACAAGAAACGTATACAAACACTTCAAAAGAATGGTCTTTTAAAAACAAATGAATGTGATTCATTTGATGTATGTGAATCTTGTTTACAAGGTAAATTGACTAAGGCACCCTTTAGTGGAACTAACGAAAGGGCAAAAGATTTATTAAGTATCATACATTCGGATGTATGTGGTCCCTTTAAGCCAGTGGCTAGGAATGGTGAAAGATACTTCATTACCTTTACCGACGATTACAGTCGCTATGGGTATGTGTACTTATTAAGGCACAAAGATGAAGCTTTTGAAATGTTCAAAATCTTCAAAAATGAAGTAGAAAATCAACTCAACAGGTCAATTAAATTCTCCGCACCGATAGAGGTGGCGAATACCTAAGTGATGTTTTTCAAGATCATCTTAGGAGTTGTGGGATTGTCTCACAACTCACTCCACCTGGAACACCACAACATAATGGTGTGTCTGAGAGGAGGAATCGAACCTTATTGGATATGGTCCGATCTATGATGGCTAGAAGCACATTACCTCTATCATTTTGGGGTTTCGCTTTGCTCTCCGCAGCCCGTATTCTGAATATGGCTCCAACCAAAAAGGTGGAAAAGACACCTTTGAGATATGGCATGGAAGAGTTCCATCCTTATCGTACTTAAGGGTCTGGGGTTGTGAGGCTTATTTAGACACTCACCCCAAACAAATTAGATGTCCGATCCACCAAGTGTATCTTTGTTGGATATCCTAGAGATTCTATGGATATATTTCTATAATCCACTGGAACAAAAGGTATTTGTGCCAGAAGAAAGGGTGAGTCTTAGAAGCCAAGTTCCTTATGGAAGGAGCTAGCAGTAGAACAGTGGATCTTGAAGAGGATCAAAACCTGCAAGAACCACAGCCGATACACGTTTGGTTGAAACTAGGACTCAACATGAGGATGTTGAGGATGATCAAGCGGTTGATCGATACACACAAAACGTTCGCAGAAGTGGTAGAACTAGTAATCCACCTGACAGATACGGATTTTTCATGGATGGATGCTATGTGGTGGATTCAGATGAACCAACCACATATCATGATGCAATATCCAATTTGGATTGTGATAAATGGCTTGAGGCCATGAACGTGGAGATGCAATCCATGTATGACAATCAAGTTTGGGAACTTGTTGTGCCACCTCTTAATTCCAAAATAGTTGGAAGTAAGTGGGTTTTCAAGAAGAAAACCGATATGCATGGAAACTTGGATACGTACAAAGCTAGACTTGTAGCAAAAGGTTTCACTCAAACTCAAGGGGTTGATTATGATGAAACCTTCTCACCTGTTGCAATGCTTAAGTCTATAAGGATATTATTTGCCATAGCAGCTCATTATGATTATGAGATTTGGCAAATGGATGTCAAAACCGCTTTCCTAAATGGATATCTTGAGGAAGATGTCTATATGGTTCAGCCTGAAGGTTTTGTCGATCCAAAACATCCTAACAAAGTATGCAAGTTAAAGAAATCAATCTATGGATTGAAACAAGCATCGAGAAGTTGGAATCACCGTTTTGATGATGAAGTAAAGAAATTTGGCTTCATCAAAAACGCTGACGAGGCTTGTGTGTATAAAAGGCTAGTGGGAGCACAATAACCTTTCTAGTATTGTATGTTGATGACATACTACTATTGGAAACGACATTCCAACCATGGAAGGTGTAAAAACCTGGCTTGGAAGTTGTTTTTCCATCAAGGATCTTGGTGAAGCTGCCTATATTCTGGGAATAAAGATCTATAGGGATAGATCAAAACGGCTAATTGGTTTGAATCAAAGTGCATACATTGACAAAATCTTGAAAAGGTTCAAGATGGAAAACTCTAAGAAAGGTACCGTACCTATTCAAAGAGGGACAATATTGAGTACGACTCAATGTCCAAGCTCCAAGGAGGAGCAAATAGGATGAAGGCGATCCCATATGCATCTGCTATAGGATCCATCATGTATGCAATGATATGCACTAGACCAGACGTGTCATGCGCTTTAAGCATGACAAGTAGATACCAGCAAAATCCTGGTGATAGTCATTGGATGGCTGTCAAAAACATTCTGAAGTACCTAAGGAGGACTAAGGACATGTTCTTGATCTACGGGTCTGGTGAAGAGGAACTCGTTGTAAGAGGTTACACGGATGCGAGTTTCCAAACCGATCGAGATGATTCACGATCTCAATCGGGGTACATCTTTATTCTGAATGGGGGAGCTATTTCTTGGAAAAGCTCAAAGCAAGAAGTCGTAGCGTTGTCCACTACAGAGTCAGAATACGTCGCCGCTTCAATGGCAGCGCAGGAAGCTGCATGGCTGAAGAAATTCATAGCCGATCTAGGGGTAGTCCCTTCCATTCAGGATCCCCTAGAGATCTTTTGTGACAACGAGGGTGCGATTGCTCAAATCAAGGAACCTCGTGCTCATCAAAAGACTCGGCACATTGAACGGAGATTCAACTACATAAGGGATGAAGTTGAAAAGGGAAAGATATGTATTCGCAAAGTTCACACTGATAAAAATGTTGCGGATCCACTCACAAAGCTCCTCGAAAAGGCAAAGCATGAGGGTCATGTTTGTGCCATGGGACTTAGATATTCAAGTGACTGGGTTTGATGTTGTATTTTGCATATAGATATTGGAACTAATGTTATTTGACTTAATTATATAGTTATAATTCATTTGTTCTTCTATTTTCGCATGTTTAAATCCATGAATAAATAAGTTATTCTAAACGTCCGCAGTCGATTATACTTGTGGGAACAACTATAAATATAAGACTATAATGAACTTGGATTGGTTAATATTCATATGGTATGAATATACAGCAAGAGGTTGCTACCAAGGTTCATTGATATCTATGGGATATAGATATTGGACTGACCCGCTCTCAATTATTTCTGCATGGAATCTTGCTGATTTGTCATAAGAGATTTTGAGTAAAGGCGAATATCATTGTATCCTCAGACCTGAGATACATATTGGGTCTTGATATTCACCAAGTATTGTACTTTGACTTAGTTCTTAGCTGTTCTGAAAAGGCAGTACATAAGGTTGAGTTCAGGTATAACATGAGGTGATTGTGAGAGACGTATGTAATCGAGATGGAATTTGTTCCTCTTATTCGTTGAGAGTTAGATGTCTAAGGCCTGCTAAAGTTAAATCATCAGAGAATGACAATTCTGTGTCTCTTGGATTTAACATGACATCTGCAACAAAAGGATAGATGATTAATTCACCTAAAAATATTCAAGTAAGGTACTTGAAAAGAATAATGTTATTGAATGGCACTTAGTCATATACATTAGGGGTAGCAAACCGTTGCTAGGCGTTATTTGCTGCTTGCATCAATCTTCTATAAATCTTGTGCAAGTGGGAGATTGAAAGTATTGATCTGCCCAAGATTCATATTAAATTGATGTGGCTAGTGTAATATGATCCAAGTCGGGTCATACCCAATAACAAGCCAAACAAACACCAAAAGGTAATTTATTTGTTGATAAGATCACACAAATAAATAATGACACCAATTTAGAAAATTGGATTTTCTAAATTATTGCTTTTGTAGATGAACATCATTATATAGATAATTTGTTCATAGAAGATTATTTGTACATTATTAATATGGTTAAGCAATGGCAAATAATAGTGTGTGTTAGTGATATAAAATTAAAATGGTTTTAATTTTATAAAACAAGGATGTGATGTTGATTTATTTTATAAAAGTTTTGAATTGGGAGGGAAACATAAGGGGACCAATTTCGGCCGCCCTTTTGTTTCTTGGATGTCCCATTTTTAGTTCCAAGACATGCAAGTCTTGGACACTTGAACACATTCATTTCAATCACATCCAGAACACACACACACACAAAGCTCTCTCTCTATTCTCTCTTTCTCTCACGGTTTTGAAGGAACATTTGAGCAGAATTTTCAGCTCACAAAAGAGGGTTTTGTTGCTGAAATTTGTGTCAAGAAGCCTAGCAATCAAAGGTGTTTGTACAAGCTTGGGGTATCACCTCTTGAGGACTTCTATTTTGAAGTTTCAGCCACGATTTCATCTTCTTTCTCCTCTTGTTTTCGTCTTTAATCTGCTCCAAAGGTTGTGTTCTTTACATCTTATGTTTTCTCCTTTGTATGTATTTCGTATATTGATCCATGGCTTGGGGTTTGCTTATTAAAATGGGTTAATAATCAACAAATTAACATGTTTTAAAACTATATTCCGCTGCGTTTTTCATATAAATGAAGATGATATGAACTTTGATAAACATGTTGAATCCCAACAGTTTGTACGTATGTAGGCAGTATGTCGTACGTATTTACGTACGTATGTATGTACGTAGTATGTACGTACGTAAGTACGTATGTAGTATCGTATGTAGGTCGTATTAGGTACGTATGTATGAACGTTCTATGTACGTAGGTAGGTAAGTAGTAGGTACGTACGTGAGGTCGTACGTATGTACGTACCTAGTAAGTAGTATGTACGTACGTATGTTGTACGTACGCACGTACGTATTGTATGTACGTATGGAGTATTATCTATGTACGTATGTCCTGAAGTACGAGGTACGTATGTAGTACGTACGTTTCTGTTGGTAGTATGTATGTACGTATGTACCTTGTATGTGACGGAGTAGGTACGTATGTAGGACGTATGTACGTACGTTATGTATGTACGTACGCACGTAGTATGTAGGTACGTATGTATGTACTTATCTATGTACGTATGTATGTAGTACGAAGTACGTATGTATTAAGCAACGTATGTGGTACGTATGTATGTACGTATGTATGTAAGTATTAGGTACCTATGTAGGTACGTATGTATGTACGTCTATGTACGTATCTATGTAGTACCTGTATGTATGATGTCGGTATGTAGGTACGTTGTAGGACGTATGTAGTACTTATGTCTGTGTATGTATGACGTACGAGGTATGTATGTATGTAGTAGTATGTAGGTATGTATGAGTAGTATGTAGGTAGTATGTATGTATGTATGTATGTATGATGTATGTATGTATGTATGTATGTTGTAGGTATGTATGTATGTATGTATGTATGTATGTATGTATGTATGTATGTATGTATGTATGTATGTATGTATGTAGTATGTATGTATGTATGTATGTAGTATGTATGTATGTATGTATGTATGTATGTATGTACGTATGTATGTATGTATGTATGTATGTATGTATGTATGTGTGTATGTGTGTATGTACGTATGTATGTACGTATGTATGTACGTATGTAGGTACGTATGTAGTACGTATGTATGTATGTATGTATGTATGTATGTATGTATGTATGTATGTATGTAGTATGTATGTATGTATGTATGTATGTTATGTATGTATGTGTATGTATGTATGTACGTATGTATGTTGTGTGTATGTACATATGTATGTATGTACCTAGTATGTATGTACGTATGTATGTAGGTATGTACGTACGTATGTATGTACGTATGTACGTACGTATGTAGGTACGTACGTATGTACGTATGTATGTACGTATGTATGTACCTAAGTATGTATGTATGTAGGTACCTATGTATGTACGTACGAAGGTACGTATGTATGTACATACGTATGTATGTACGTATGTACGTACGTATGTATGTACCTATGTATGTACGTAGGTAGGTACGTATGTATGTACGTATGTATGTACGTATGTATGTACGTATGTATGTACCTATGTATGTACGTATGTAGGTACGTATGTATGTACGTACGAAGGTACGTATGTAAGTACGTACGTATGTATGTACGTATGTACGTACGTATGTATGTGGCTATGTATGTACGTTATGTACGTATGTACGTACGTTATGTATGTAGCTATATATGTACGTATGTAGGTACGTATGTATGTACGTATGTAGTACGTATGTATGTACGAAGTACTACTTACGTAGGTAGTATGTATGTACGTATGTATATCGTAGGTATGTAGTAGGTATGAGTATGTATGTATGTATCTAGTATGTATGTATGTAAGTATGTATGTACGTTTGTAGTGTACAAAGTATGTATGTATGATGTACGTATGTATGTACCTAGGTAGGTAGTATGTATGTACGTATGTAGGTACGATATAGGTACGTATGTATGTAGTATGTATGTATGTATGTATGTACGTAGGTATTATCTATGTATGTATGTTTGTACGTATGTATGTATGTATGTATGTCGTACGAAGGTACGTACGTATGTATGGACGTATGTAGTAGTATGTAGGTACGTATGTAGGTAGTATGTAGTTACTATGTATGTATGTATGTATGTATGTAGTATGTATGTATGTATGTATGTATGTATGTATGTAAGTATGTATGTATGTATGTATGTAGGTATGTATGTATGTATGTATGTATGATGTATGTATGTATGTAAGGCGTATGTATGTATGTATGTATGTACGTATGTATGTATGTATGTATGTATGTATGTATGTATGTATGTATGTATGTACGTATGTATGTATGTATGTAGGTACGTATGTAGGAGTATGTAGGTATGTAGGTATGTGGTATGTATGTACGAAGGTATGTATGTATGTACGTATGTACGTACGTTGTGTATGTATGTATGTACTTATCTATGTACGTATGTATGTAGTACGAAGGTTACGTATGTATGTACGTACGTATGTGGTACGTAGGTACGTACGTATGTAGGTACGTAGTATGTACGTATGTAGGTACGTAGGTAGGTACGTATGTATGTACGTATGTTGGTACGTAGGTATGTACGTAGGTAAGTACGTATGTATGTACGTACGTATGTACGTATGTATGTACGTATGTATGTACGTGTGTATGTAAGTATGTAGTAGTATGTAGGTACGTATTTATGTACGTATGTAGGTACATATGTAGGTACGTATGTATGAACGTATCTATGTACGTATCTATGTACGTACGTATGTATGTACGTATGTATGTATGAATCTACGTATGTATGTATGTACGTACGTATGTATGTACGTATGTATGTAGGTATGTATGT
Organism: Flaveria trinervia; assembly: GCA_025506515.1. NCBI lineage: Eukaryota > Viridiplantae > Streptophyta > Magnoliopsida > Asterales > Asteraceae > Flaveria > Flaveria trinervia. Next base: position 28,360,859 of record CM046456.1, read on the forward strand.
ACGTATGTAGGTACGTATGTATGTACGTATGTATGTACGTATTTATGTACCTAAGTATGTACGTATGTAGGTACGTATGTATGTACGTACGTATGTATGTACGTATGTACGTACGTATGTAGGTACCTATGCAGGTACGTACGTAGGTACGTAGGTATGTACGTATGTAGGTACGTATGTACGTACGTAGGTACGTACGTAGGTACGTACGTAGGTACGTTCGTAGGTCGTATGTAGGTACGTATGTAGGTACGTATGTATGTACGTATGTATGTATGTATGTATGTTCTTATCTATGTACGTATGTATGTACGTATGTATGTACGTATGTATGAACGTACGAAGGTACGTATGTATGTACGTACGTATGTAGGTACGTATGTAGGTACGTAGGTAGGTACGTATGTAGGTACGTACGTACGTATTTATGTATGTATGTATGTATGTATGTATGTATGTTGTATGTATGAATGTATGTAGTATGAGGTATGTATGTAGTATGTTGTATGTATGTATGTATGTATGATGTATGTAGTATGTATGTATGTATGTAGTATGTATGTATGTATGTATGTAGGTATGTATGTATGTTGTTGTATGTAGATCCATGTACGTATGTATGTACGTATGTATGTACGTAGTAGGTACGTATGTATGTACGTAGGTATGTACGTATGTAGGTACGTATGTAGGTACGTATGTATGAACGTATCTAGGTACGTATCTACGTACGTACGTAGGTACGTACGTAGGTACGTACGTAGGTACGTTCGTAGGTACGTACGTAGGTACGTACGTAGGTACGTACGTATGTAAGTAAGTAGGTATGTACGTATGTATGTACGTATGTATGTACGTATGTATGTACGTATGTATGTACGTGTGTAGGTACGTATGTATGTACCTATGTTTGTACGTATGTATGTACGTATGTATGTACGTATGTATGTACGTATGTATGTACGTATGTATGTACGTATGTATGTATGTACGTATGTATGTACCTATGTAGGTACGTATGTAGGTACGTATGTAGGTACGTATGCAGGTATGTAGGTATGTACGTACGAAGGTACGTATGTATGTACGTATGTACGTACGTATGTATGTACATATGTATGTACTTATCTATGTACGTATGTATGTACGTACGAAGGTACGTATGTATGTACGTACGTATGTTGGTACGTAGGTACGTACGTATGTAGGTACGTATGTATGTACGTATGTAGGTACGTA
>CM046456.1:28362197-28374697 GCA_025506515.1 Flaveria trinervia
CTGGGTTATCATGTCATAAGCCCCATGGTGTTCATACTCCTTTTGGAGATCCGGAGTCATGCTCGCTAGCATGAGACAAGACACTGGACGGAGTCCTCAGTGTACTTTAGCCAATCATTGAAGGCATCCTCATCATCCTCGCTAGGTTGATCAGGGATAGGGTCGTCTAAAACGTACGATCTTCTCTCTTGCTTGAGAACGATTCTCAAGTTTCGATACCAATCGATGAAGTTGTTGTGATTTAGACGTCCTTTTGGAGGATCGCTCGTAAAGATTGGTTGGACGTGGATGAGTTATCGGAATTATCATTATTAGAGGCCATCTACAAAATTTAACAAACTTTTATTTAGTATTTTTGATATTATCAATTTTAATAATAATGCCTATTAAGGTCAATTATATATAAAATCTAGAACCCAACATTACATTTAAATTGTGGTTAGGTGACCTTTATCCACGATTTAAATTAATAAGGTGGTCAACGATTGACGGTTGCAACCCTTTGCAACTTCTAGAGGTATGGGATCGACTCTTGAACATCATATGTAAAGTCGGCATGGAAATCCCATCAACACCATTTGGAAACCACATGTAGGTGATCCATTTAACATGGTTTGCAAATCAAGACATCCTACTTACACCCACGTGTGAGTTTGCCAAAACAAATGGTTAGGTGACCTTTATCCATAAGTAAGGCATTCTCACCTCAAATCACAAGTTCCCTCAACATGGTTAGGTGACCTTTATCCCACTAAGAGTTTCCAAGTGACTCAAGTGTTGTGAAAAGGACGGTGTTGATCTCGTTTTTAAAATTTTAGAGATTTCTTATTCTAGTTTAGAAAACTCTATGTACTTGTATTTGTATGCTTTCAAATACAAGGTACCCTATGGTCTTAGATAAAAACCAATTTTAATCTTTAAAATCATTAAACCATTTTAATAAATTTTTTAACTTTTAAGAACCATCAATTTTCAGCTTGTTAAGATTGTTAATGAGTTTGTTATGAATATTCAAATACAAACACAAATCAAACAACACACAATCAAACAAGCATATATATACAAACATGAGTGCATACCATAGCTACTAAGTTGACAAACACTTGTTTGCCATCACAGTGTTGTTCATAAGGTCTTTCTAGGGTTGAAAACAATCACAAAATGCAGGTCATCTTGGACCCCACTTGAACTTGTATCCATATGCTCAAGTTCCATGTCTTTGATGTCCATCTTCGGGTCTTGAATTGTGCATCTTCCTTTTACAAATTGTATCCTAATACATTTTTCTAATGAAAGAAATGCACCTAATCTATTACAAACCAAATGAATGAATAATTACAACCAAAATAATGAAACAAAATTACAACCAAATTGAATGAATGAATACAACCAACACAAGCATCCAAACAAAACAGCCCACAAACAGCCTAATATATGTATATAAACATCCTTTAAAACCAATTTTAAAGAACAACACAGCAAGTCATCCACATAACCGGCTCTAGATGCCATTGATAGGGTTTGCAAGAACACAAAATCCATGTTTAAACTTTAAACATTCTGAAAAACGCAGCGGATATATGGCTTTTAAAACGATTTTAAAGCTGAAAATCTTATCTTCTATATATTCATTTGTTATGAAAAAAAACCCAAATCATGAGGATCATTCTTATGTGAATAGAAAAGCTATGTGTACATATAATAACACAATATGGCAACCTCAAAGGGCTGCCAAAAACTACTCCTTCCAGCAGTTAGATGTTGATGAATGAAAGGAGTTGAAGGCTGAAATGTTGCCAAAGCTTCCAAGGACTTCCTCTAACGTCGACCCACAAAGCTTTGAGTTACCTTCGCACTTGCTTGGATTTGGACTCCAAAACACCAAATGTAAGCTGCCAAATTGAGGCTTCCAAAAACGTGGTTGAGCAGCAACTTTGATGATGTTAGAAGATAGAATCGACCCCAAAGTTCCAAGTAAGGAACCCTCAAGTGTTTATACCCCAAGCCTTGTACAAACACCACTCTTGCTAGGTAGAGATACACCAAGATGAAGCTAAAAAAAAAACTTCTCTGGCTTATTTCCGTGAACAAGAGGAGAGCAAAAGAGAGATTTTCTTTGTTGCATGTCAATTGAATGATAATGGCTGGAACAAGTTCTTTCAAGACCCCTTAATTGTGTATTGTCTTTTCAAGAAAAGTGGTCCAATAGAAACAAGGGAGGGGGCCGAAAAACACATTTGAAAAAGGGTTCCCCCCTTTTTTATTTAACACAATACACAGGTTGTGGGTCTTATAATTTGGTCCTCTTAGAAAATGTATACAACTAACCAATTAATTGTATAACATATATAGCCATTATTAATTTGTAATGTCATCTAACTAATATAAATACATTACAATAATATCATTGAACAAAATATCCTAATAAATTGTTCCATGTCATATGCAACTTGTTTAGAAAACCCATTTTCTAAATTGGTGTTAATATTTTATTGCATGATCATATCATCAATAAATATTATTTGGTGTTTGCTAAGCTTGTTATTGGGTATAACCCGACTTGGATCATAACGTACTAACCACGTCAATATTCTAAGTGTCTTGGGCACATCGAATCCTACACGTACGAAGGTACGTAGGTATGTACGTACGTATGTATGTACGTATGTACTACGTATGTATGTAGCTATGTATGTACGTATGTAATGTACGTATGATGTAGCTATGTAGTACGTATGTAGGTACGTATGTATGTACGTAGGTACGTACGTATGTACGTACGTATGTATGTACGTAAGTACGTACGTAGTATGTACATATGTATGTACGTACGTATATACGTCTGTATGTACGTATGTATGCACGTATGTATGTACTTATCTATGTACGTATGTATGTACGTATGTATATACGTATGTATGTACGTACGAAGGTACGTATGTATGTGCGTATGTAGGTACGTACGAAGGTACGTATGTATGTACCTAGGTAGGTACGTATGTATGTACGTATGTAGGTACGTATGTAGGTACGTATGTATGTACGTATGTCTACGTATGTATGTACGTATGTATGTACGTAGTATGTACGTATGTATGTATGTATGTATGTACTTATCTATGTACGTAGGTATGTACGTACGAAGGTATGTATGTATGTACGTACGTATGTAGGTACGTATGTAGGTAAGTATGTAGGTATGTACGTTGTATGTATGTATGTTGTGTATGTATGTATGTATGTATGTATGTATGTATGTATCTATGTATGTATGTATGTATGTATGTATGTATGTATGTATGTATGTATGTATGTATGTATGTATGTATGTATGTATGTATGTATGTGTATGTATGTGTATGTATGTAAGTATGTATGTAAGTATGTATGTACGTAGGTATGAACATATCTATGTACGTATCTACGTACGTACGTATGTATGTACGTGTATGTACGTAGGTAGGTACGTATGTAGGCACGTATGTAGGTACGTATGTATGTACGTATGTCGGTACGTATGTATGTACGTATGTATGTACGTATGTACGTATGTACGTATGTACGTATGTATGTACGTATGTATGTACGTATGTATGTACGTATTTATGTACGTGTGTCGGTACATATGTAGGTACGTATGTATGAACGTAGCTATGTACGTATCTATGTACGTACGTAGGTACGTACGTATGTACGTACGTAGGTACGTACGTATGTAGGTACGTAGGAACGTATGTATGTATGTATGTATGTATGTATGTATGTACGTACGTATGTATGTACGTATGTATGTAGGTATGTATGTACGTATGTATGCACGTACGTATGTACGTATGTAGGTACGTATGTATGTACGTATGTAGGTACGTATGTATGTACCTAAGTATGTACGTATGTAGGTACGTATGAATGTACGTACGAAGGTACGTATGTACGTACGTACGTATGTATGTACGTATGTACGTACGTATGTAGGTACCTATGTATATACGTAGGTAGGTACGTATGTATGTACGTATGTATGTCCGTATGTATGTACCTATGTATGTACGTATGTAGGTACGTATGTATGTACCTACGAAGGTACGTATGTATGTACGTACGTATGTATGTACGTATGTACGTACGTATGTATGTGGCTATGTATGTACGTATGTACGTACGTATGTATGTAGCTATGTATGTACGTAAGTAGGTACGTATGTATGTAAGTATGTATGTACGTAAGTACGTACGTATGTACGTACGTATGTATGCACGTATGTATGTACTTATCTATGGACGTATGTATGTACGTATGTATGTACGTTTGTATGTACGTACGAAAGTACGTATGTATGTACGTACGTATGTATGTACCTAGGTAGGTACGTATGTATGTACGTATGTAGGTACGTATGTAGGTGCGTATGTACGTACGTATGTATGTACGTATGTATGTACGTATGTATGTATGTATGTATGTACTTATCTATGTACGTATGTATGTACGTATGTAGGTACGTATGTATGTACGTACGAAGGTACAAATGTATGTACGTACGTATGTAGGTACGTATGTAGGTACGTATGTATGTATGTATGTATGTATGTATGCATGTATGTATGTGTGTATGTATGTATGTATGTATGTATGTATGCATGTATGTATGTATGTATGTATGTATGTATGTATGTATGTATGTATGTATGTATGTATGTATGTATGTAGGTATGTATGTATGTATGTATGTATGTATGTATGTATGTATGTATGTACGTATGTATGTACGTATGTATGTACGTATGTATGTACGTATGTATGTACGTATGTACGTACGTAGGTACGTACGTATGTAAGTAAGTATGTATGTACGTATGTATGTACGTATGTATGTACGTATGTATGTACTTATGTATGTACGTATGTATGTACGTATGTATGTACCTATGTATGTACGTATGTAGGTACGTATGTATGTACGTATGTATGTGCCTATGTATGTACGTATGTAGGTACGTATGTATGTACGTATGTATGTACCTATGTATGTACGTATGTAGGTACGTATGTATGTACGTACGAAGGTACGTAGGTATGTACGTATGTATGTACGTACGTATGTACGTACGTAGGTACGTATGTAGGTACGTATGTATGTACGGATGTATGTACGTACGTATATACGTATGTATGTACGTATGTATGCACGTATATATGTACTTATCTATGTACGTATGTATGTACGTATGTATGTACGTATGTAGGTACGTACGAATGTACGTACGTATGTACGTACGTATGTACCTAGGTAGGTACGTATGTTTTACGTATGTAGGTTTGTATGTAGGTACGTATGTATGTACGTATGTATGTACGTATGTATGTACGTATGTATGTACGTATGTATGTATGTATGTATGTACTTATCTATGTACGTATGTATGTACGTACGAAGGTACGTATGTATGTACGTACGTATGTAGGTACGTATGTAGGTATATGTAGGTACGTATATGTATGTATGTATGTATGTATGTATGTATGTATGTATGTATGTATGTATGTATGTATGTATGTATGTATGTATGTATGTATGTATGTATGTATGTATGTACGTATGTATGTACGTATGTATGTACGTTTGTATGTACGTATGTATGTACGTATGTATGTACGTATGTAGGTACGTATGTAGGTACGTATGTATGAACATATCTATGTACGTATCTGCGTACGTACGTATGTAGGTACGTATGTATGTACGTACGTATGTACGTATGTAGGTACGTATGTAGGTACGTATGTATGTACGTATGTTGGTACGTATGTATGTACGAATGTATGTACGTATGTAGGTACGTACGTAGGTACCTATGTATGTAGGTACGTATGTATGTACTTATCTATGTACGTATATATGTACGTACTAAGGTACGTACCTAGGTACGTACGTATGTAGGTACGTATGTAGGTACGTATGTATGTACGTAAGTATGTACGTATGTATGTACGTAGGTATGTACGTACGTAGGTACGTATGTATGTACGTATGTATGTACGTAGGTGTGTATGTATGTAAGTAACTATGTTTGTACGTATGTATGTACGTATGTATGTACGTACGTATGTATGTACGTATGTACGTACGTACGTATGTACCTAGGTATGTACGTATGTAGGTATGTACGTAGGTACGTATGTATGTACGTACGAAGGTACGTATGTATGTACGTACGTATGTATGTACCTAGGTATGTACGTATGTAGATACGTACGAAGGTACCTATGTATGTACGTACGTATGTATGTACTTATCTATGTACGTATATATGTACGTACTAAGGTACGTATGTATGTACGTACGTATGTAGGTACGTATGTACGTACGTATGTATGTACGTATGTATGTACGTAGGTATGTACGTATGTATGTAGGTACGTATGTAGGTACGTGTGTATGTACGTACGTATGTACGTATGTAGGTACGTATGTATGAACGTATCTATGTACGTACGTAGGTACGTAAGTAGGTACGTACGTAGGTACGGACGTAGGTACGTACGTATGTACGTACGTCGGTACGTACGTATGTAGGTACGTATGTAGGTAAGTATGTAGGTAAGTATGTATGTACGTATGTATGTACGTATGTATGTACGTATGTATGTTCGTATGTAGGTATGTATGTATGTACGTCTGTATGTACGTAAGTATGTACGTATGTATGTACGCATATATGTACCTATGTATGTACGCATGTATGTACGTAGGTATGTACGTACGAAGGTACGTATGTATGTACGTACGTAGGTATGTACGTATGTACGTACGTACGTATGTACCTATGTATGTACGTATGTTGGTACGTATGTAGGTACGTATGTATGTACGTACGAAGGTACCTATGTATTACGTACGTATGTTGGTACGTATGTACGTACGTATGTAGGTACGTATGTATGTACGTATGTAGGTACGTATGTAGGTACGTATTATGTACGTATAGGTACGTAGGTATGTACGTACGTATGTACGTATGTATGTAGGTATGTATGTACGTATGTACGTACGTATGTATGTTGCTATGTATGTACGTATGTAGGTACGTACGTAGGTACGTATGTATGTACGTACGAGGGTACCTATGTATGTACGTACGTATGTATGTACCTAGGTATGTACGTATGTTGGTACGTATGTAGGTACGTATGTATGTACGTACGAAGGTACCTATGTATGTACGTACGTATGTTGGTACGTACGTACGTACGTACGTATGTATGTACGTATGTATGTACGTAGGTAGGTACGTATGCAGGTACGTATGTATGTACGTATGTAAGTACGTAGGTATGTACGTACGTATGTACGTATGTATGTAGGTATGTATGTACGTATGTACGTACGTATGTATGTACGAAGGTACCTATGTATGTACGTACGTATGTACGTACGTAGGTACGTATGTAGGTACGTATGTATGTACGGATGTATGTACGTACGTATATACGTATGTATGTACGTATGTATGCACGTATATATGTACTTATCTATGTACGTATGTATGTACGTATGTATGTACGTATGTAGGTACGTACGAAGGTACGTATGTATGTACGTACGTATGTATGTACCTAGGTAGGTACGTATGTATTTACGTATGTAGGTATGTATGTAGGTACGTATGTATGTACGTATGTATGTACGTATGTATGTACGTATGTATGTACGTATGTATGTATGTATGTATGTACTTATCTATGTACGTATGTATGTACGTACGAAGGTACGTATGTATGTACGTACGTATGTAGGTACGTATGTAGGTATGTATGTAGGTACGTATATGTATGTATGTATGTATGTATGTATGTATGTATGTATGTATGTATGTATGTATGTATGTATGTATGTATGTATGTATGTATGTATGTATGTATGTATGTACGTATGTATGTACGTATGTATGTACGTTTGTATGTACGTATGTATGTACGTATGTATGTACGTATGTAGGTACGTATGTAGGTACGTATGTATGAATATCTATGTACGTATCTGCGTACGTACGTATGTAGGTACGTATGTATGTACGTACGTATGTACGTATGTAGGTACGTATGTAGGTACGTATGTATGTACGTATGTGGTACGTATGTATGTACGAATGTATGTACGTATGTAGGTACGTAGTAGGTACCTATGTATGTAGGTACGTATGTATGTACTTATCTATGTACGTATATATGTACGTACTAAGGTACGTACCTAGGTACGTACGTATGTAGGTACGTATGTAGGTACGTATGTATGTACGTAAGTATGTACGTATGTATGTACGTAGGTATGTACGTACGTAGGTACGTATGTATGTACGTATGTATGTACGTAGGTGTGTATGTATGTAAGTAACTATGTTTGTACGTATGTATGTACGTATGTATGTACGTACGTATGTATGTAGTATGTACGTACGTATGTACCTAGGTATGTACGTATGTAGGTATGTACGTAGGTACGTATGTATGTACGTACGAAGGTACGTATGTATGTACGTACGTATGTCGTACCTAGGTATGTACGTATGTAGATACGTACGAAGGTACCTATGTATGTACGTACGTATGTATGTACTTATCTATGTACGTATATATGTACGTACTAAGGTACGTATGTATGTACGTACGTATGTAGGTACGTATGTACGTACGTAGTATGTACGTATGTATGTACGTAGGTATGTACGTATGTATGTAGGTACGTATGTAGGTACGTGTGTATGTACGTACGTATGTACGTATGTAGGTACGTATGTATGAACGTATCTATGTACGTACGTAGGTACGTAAGTAGGTACGTACGTAGGTACGGACGTAGGTACGTACGTATGTACGTACGTCGGTACGTAGTATTAGGTACGTATGTAGGTAAGTATGTAGGTAAGTATGTATGTACGTGTATGTACGTATGTATGTACGTATGTATGTTCGTATGTAGGTATGTATGTATGTACGTTGTATGTACGTAGTATGTACGTATGTATGTAATATATGTACCTATGTATGTACGCATGTATGTACGTAGGTATGTACGTACGAAGGTACGTATGTATGTACGTACGTAGGTATGTACGTATGTACGTACGTACGTATGTACCTATGTATGTACGTATGTTGGTACGTATGTAGGTACGTATGTATGTACGTACGAAGGTACCTATGTATGTACGTACGTATGTTGGTACGTATGTACGTACGTATGTAGGTACGTATGTATGTACGTATGTAGGTACGTATGTAGGTACGTATGTATGTACGTATGTAGGTACGTAGGTATGTACGTACGTATGTACGTATGTATGTAGGTATGTATGTACGTATGTACGTACGTATGTATGTTGCTATGTATGTACGTATGTAGGTACGTACGTAGGTACGTATGTATGTACGTACGAGGTACCTATGTATGTACGTACGTATGTATGTACCTAGGTATGTACGTATGTTGGTACGTATGTAGGTACGTATGTATGTACGTACGAAGGTACCTATGTATGTACGTACGTATGTTGGTACGTACGTACGTACGTACGTATGGTATGTACGTATTTGTACGTAGTATGTACGTAGTAGGTACGTATGCAGGTACGTATGTATGTACGTATGTAAGTACGTAGGTATGTACGTACGTATGTACGTATGTATGTAGGTATGTATGTACGTATGTACGTACGTATGTATGTACGAAGGTACCTATGTATGTACGTACGTATGTATGTACTTATCTATGTACGTATATATGTACGTACGAAGGTACGTATGTAGGTACGTACGTATGTAGTACGTAGGTACGTACGTATGTATGTACGTATGTATGTACGTAGGTATGTACGTGTATGTATGTACGTATGTAGGTACGTATGTATGTACGTATGTATGTACGTATGTAGGTACGTATGTATGAACGTATCTAGGTACGTACGTAGGTACGTACGTAGGTACGTACGTAGGTACGTACGTAGGTACCTACGTATGTAGGTACGTATGTAGGTATGTATGTAAGTAAGTATGTATGTACGTATGTATGTACGTATGTATGTAGTATGTATGTTCGTATGTAGGTATGTATGTATGTACGTCTGTATGTACGTAAGTATGTACGTATGTATGTACGCATATATGTACCCATGTATGTACGCATGTATGTACGTAGGTATGTACGTACGAAGGTACGTATGTATGTACGTACGTATGTATGTACGTATGTACGTACGTACGTACGTACCTATGTATGTACGTATGTAGGTACGTACGTAGGTACGTATGTATGTACGTATGAAGGTACCTACGTATGTAGGTATGTACCTATTTAGGCACGTATGTTGGTACGTATGTAGGTACGTATGTATGTACGTACGAAGGTACCTATGTATGTACGTACGTATGTTGGTACGTACGTACGTACGTATGTATGTACGTATGTATGTACGTATGTAGGTACATATGTAGGTACGTATGTATGTACGTAGGTATGTACGTACGTATGTACGTATGTATGTAGGTATGTATGTACGTATGTACGTACGTATGTATGTAGCTATGTAGGTACGTATGTACGTACGTATGTATGTAGCTATGTATGTACGTATGTATGTACGTAGGTTTGTACGTAGGTACGTACGTAGGTACGTACGTAGGTACGTACGTAGGTACGTACGTATGTATGTACGTAAGTACGTACGTATGTATGTACGTAAGTACGTACGTATGTATGTACGTATGTATATACGAATGTATGTACGTATGTAAGCAGGTATGTATGTACTTATCTATGTACGTATGTATGTACGTACGTATGGATGTACCTAGGTAGGTACGTATGTATGTACGTATGTAGGTACGTATGTAGGTACGTATGTATGTACGTATGTATGTACGTATGTATGTACGTACGTATGTATGTATGTATGTACTTATCTATGTACGTATGTAGGTACGTATGTATGTACGTATGTATGTACGTCCGAAGGTACGTATGTATGTACGTACGTATGTAGGTACGTATGTAGGTACGTATGTATGTATGTATGTATGTATGTATGATGTATGTATGTATGTATGTATGTATGTATCTAGTATGTATATGTATCTATGTATGTATGTATGTATGTATGTATGTATGTATGTATGTATGTATGTATGTATGTATGTATGTATGTATGTATGTATGTATGTATGTATGTATGTATGTATGTAGTAGGTATGTATGTATGTATGTATGTATGTATGTATGTATGTATGTATGTATGTAGGTATGTATGTATGTATGTATGTAGTAGTATGTATGTATGTATGTATGTACGTACGTACGTATGTACGTATGTATGTACGTATGTACGTACGTATGTATGTACGTATGTATGTACGTATGTAGGTACGTATGTAGGTACGTATGTAGGTACGTATGTATAACGTATCTATGTACGTATGTATGTACGTATGTAAGTAAGTATGTATGTACGTATGTATGTACGTATGTAAGTACGTATGTATGTACGTACGTATGTACGTAGGTAGGTACGTATGTAGGTACGTATGTATGAACGTATCTTTGTACGTACCTATGTACGTACGTAGGTACGTACGTAGGTACGTACGTAGGTACGTACGTAGGTACGTACGTTGGTACGTACGTATGTACGTACGTTGGTACGTACGTAGGTAGGTACGTTTGTAGGTACGTATGTCGGTACGTATGTAAGTAAGTATGTAGTACGTATGTATGTACGTATGTAAGTACGTACGTAGTACGTATGTATGTACGTACGTAGGTACGTAGGTATGTACGTATGTATGTACGTAGGTGTGTACGTATGTAAGTACCTATGTTTGTACGTATACATACGTACGTATGTATGTACGTATGTACGTACGTACGTATGTACCTATGTAGGTACGTATGTAGGTAAGTACGTAGGTACGTATGTATGTACGTACGAAGGTACGTATGTATGTACGTACGTATGTATGTACCTATGTATGTACGTAGGTAGGTACGTACGAAGGTACCTATGTATGTACGTACGTATGTATGTACTTATCTATGTACGATATATGTACGTACGAAGGTACGTATGTAGGTACGTATGTATGTAGGTACGTAGGTACGTACGTATGTATGTACGTATGTATGTACGTAGGTATGTACGTATGTATGTATGTACATATGTAGGTACGTATGTATGTACTTATGTATGTACGTATGTAGGTACGTAGGTAGGTACGTAAGTATGAACGTATCTATGTACGTATGTAGGTACGTACGTGGGTACGTACGTAGGTACGTACGTAGGTACGTACGTATGTACGTACGTAGGTACGTACGTAGGTACGTACGTACGTACGTAGGTACGTACGTAGGTTACGTATGTAGGTAGTAGGTACGTACGTATGTAGGTAAGTATGTATGTACGTAGTATGTATGTATGTATGTATGTACGTATGTATGTTCGTATGT
>CM046456.1:28379697-28444697 GCA_025506515.1 Flaveria trinervia
GTTTGCCGATTTTGCAAATTACTTAGCAAGTGGAATCCTTCTCAAAAGAATGACTTATCAGCAAAAGAAGAAGTTCTTTACTAATATCAAACATTACTAATGGGAAGACCGGTATCTATTCAGAATTGGTGCAGACCAACTCATTCGAAGATGCGTATACGGAAGAGAATCAGAACAAATTCTAAGGCGCTGTCATGAAGGACCCACCGGAGGATACCACGGAGCAACTTTATCAGCTAAGAAAGTATTTGATTCTGGATTTTACAGGCCCACGATCTTCAAAGATGCTCACTACATGGTACGTACATGTGATACATGTCAAAGAGCAACCAATATCTCAACACGGGATGAGATGCCTCAAAAACCAGTTCAAGTACGCGAGATATTTGATATATGTGGTATTGATTTCATGGGGCCAATTCCGGTGTCATTTGGCAATCGTTACATCTTGGTAGCAGTTGATTACGTTTCAAAATGGGCTGAAGCTCAAGCCCTGCCTACTAATGATGCCAGAAACGTTGTCAAATTCCTTAAAAAACTATTTTCTCGTTTTGGTGCCCCCAAAGCTCTAACTAGTGACTGAGGAACTCATTTCTGTAACAATCAGCTCGATCGAGCAATGGCGCGTTATGGAGTTCACCATTGCTTTACAACTGCTTACCATCCACAAGAGAATGGGCAAGCTGAAGTCAATAACCGAGGCATCAAAGGAATCCTTGAGAAAACTGTAGGTCAAAATCACAAGGACTGGTCTATCAAGTTAGATAATGCATTATGGGCTTTTTGAACAGCCTATAAGACTCCCTTTGGCACAACACCGTTTAAACTAGTTTGTGGGAAGTCGTGTCATCTACCTGTGGAACTAGAGCACAAGGCTTTTTGGGCACTTGAAGCAACAAACCTGGACCAATACCTTGCCGGAAAGAATCGATTCCTACAAATTCACGAATTGGAGGAATTAGAGAACAAGCGTCTGAAAACGCTAGGGTTTTCAAAGAAAAGACAAGGAAATTCCACGACGCTCAATTATAACACAAAACGATTTCATGTGGGAGACGATGTCTTATTGTATAACTCTCCTTTACGTTTGTTTCCTGGAAAACTGAAGTCAAGTTGGTCTGGACCTTATACGATCAAAAACGTGTTTCTGAATGGTGCCATTGCAATTTATAACCACGAAGGTTTAAGTTTCAAAGTAAATGGTCACCGTTTGAAACCGTATAACAATGGACCAACCAAAATTCCCTCGGAGGAATTACCCCTCCGCCCTGACGAAAAATAAGTGTGGGGAAGGGTCGTACTGAAGACCTGAAACTTAAACGCGTCACTTATACATAACTTTTTGTTACTTTTTAACAATTTTTAGGTTCCCACAAGCACAAGCACGGGGCCGTGCCTCATCAAGCACGCCCCCGTGTCTCTGAAAATTTTCTGTACACGATCTTCGCTGACGACTCTGGAATGTTGCAGGGCGAATTTAAGACGAATTCTGACAAGCACGGGGTCGTGCCTAGCCATGCACGCCCCCATGTCCACTTTCCACGACCTATATATAAATACCACACTTGTTCCATTCTTTCATCACACTCACTTCTGTTCATAAACATCTGAAACATGGAAGAATCAAGTCACGGATGTTCCAACTGGAATCCTGCGAAGAAACCACGTTCTGAATCCCGAGAGCCAACGACTCAAGAATATTTTTTCAAGTTGCATGAACTAATCAAACAACTGACTGAAATGAACCTCACTGCATCCCAATGCTTAGCTGAACTTATCCAAAAAGTTCAACATATGAGCGAAGAACTCATTTCCATTAACCGGCAGCTTGCGGAATTGAGCAACCACACTTCTCCCTATCCCATCCCGAACCTTCCATACAAAATGTGTGGAGGTTTCTTTTAGAAGCATTTCGTTATGTGCTAAGTGCGTTGTTGTGCGTTAAAGAGTCTGTTTTGCTGTTTCAGATTCCCGGCTTTTAACGTATCATGTAATTGTAGGACCTTAGGAAATGTAATTTTCATTTTGGCTTGTGTTATTTAACTCTAGGACTAGTTTCGTATCTTTTCTGAAGATTTGAAAGTGGTAAAACTTAACCGGGAAAATTACATAACGCGCGAAACTGAAAAACGGAACAACAAAAGGCTGAAACCACCCAACAATACATGAACACGGCCCCGTGCTCAAGTAGGCACGCTCCCGTGTTCCACACAAAATGACACAAGCTGACATATTTCAGCCTTTTGTCTTGTTCCTCTTCAATTTTGAATGTTAAATACCGACCTCAATTGCCTGCAAAGTCGTATCCACTCTCTTTTCATCTTGTTTTCCATTTTTCTTTCATCTTTTCAAGAGTTCTTTCAAGAGTGTTTGATCAAAAGGTTAGTATACTAATTCCTTTGATTATGAAAGTCATTTACATGTTTTAGGATATTAGGTCTCGAAACAACCGAAATCCTAGCAATTATGTGTAAAGACTTGTTTTTAAACGTTGTATGGAATGATGAATACTTTCAACGTACTTGTTCATGTTTATTCTTGTAAGTAGATTAGTGTTAATTAGTTTGTTTTGTTAGTTATTAGTTTGTTTAGTTAGCTAATTAGTTTGTTTTCTTTTATCATTAACAAGACTATCTTCATAATTCGTGGTGAAATATTTGTTAATCATGTTCAAGAGTTCTCAAGTGGTATTAAACATAAAATATATTTTTGGGTATATTGAATTATTAACAAATGATTAAAATGTTACATGTACAATCTTTGATTTTTAAAGCAAGAAAATGTTAAACCCATGCTTAATCAACGATTTAGAAACATAACCACGCGTGCTCGAGTCAAGATTCCATGCCTTACCATGTTTACCGCACCCCCATGCTTTGCCAGAAACACACCCCCGTACTAAATTAACACACCCCCGTGTTTGGACATCTGAAAATGTTAACCCATGCTTAATCAACGATTATCGGTTTGATTGTTCCATTTCACCGATGATTACATATCTATCTTCTTTGTCATATGTTGTTATGTTCAAGCTCATTATGAGGTAAACTCTTTTTATCCTCCTAATCGGATGAAACTTATGTAATTTGTGATGAACTAATGGTGTGATAAATATTATGTTAAAGTTATGGCGGTCTTGGGAAAACTATTCATGGGTAGCATCTACATTTGAACGGGAAGTTATAAATTTATGGATTATGATTGTGATCGTCATACAAAGTTGAAAAACCGTATGATTAACTTTCATTTGCGAAACCGGTCTTCATAATAAATCCATGGCTAATGAACTAGAAATTGTTATTATAAATCATATCACTTTAACTTTCTGATCATTTGCGGGTTCCCTTTTCTTTGTTCGGAAACTTCAGTAATTGTTACGGTTTTCTAAAATTAATGATATGTTAGGAAGGAACCTGATCAACTCTCTTTTTGACATTAAGTTATGTTTTCAAAAATCGTATGTCAAATAGGTCACAAACGATTTACCTACATTACTAGGGCTTTGATTTGAGCAGTAAAACTCAGCCTGACAGAATCAAGTCACTACGGCAGCAGGATAGACGAGAAATCGCGCCAGCTCATCTTTATAAACATTAACATAATTACATTAATCCATATCCTTAATCACACCACCAATTCATCACGGTTACATAAGTGGAATCTAATTAGGGTGATAACTTTTATTCCCTGGTTTTAAATCCAAACGCTTCAAATCTTTGTTTACTTCTATTCTATGATTGTTTATTTTTAAATCCTAAAAATCTTCCAATACAAATTATCATTTTCTTTAACAAAATCCAAATCTGATAGTCAACATCAAGTTTGTCGAGTAGGCTAGGTGTGTCCACGGATTGATACTCGGTTCTTACCAACACTATATTACCACACGATGGTACACTGCCCTTTGTGTGTGTGATTTAATATTAGTAATAACCAATTAAAACTGAATCTGGGCAATAAATCTATATCAAAAAATATATACTATCCGCACTCATCAAGTTTTTGTCGCCATTGCCGTGCCTTGGGTCGGGGAATCTTACATTTTGTCTTGTCGGACCAACAAACACGGGGGTGTGTTTCAGGCTGGGCATGGGGGCGTGCCTCATGAAGCACAACCCCATGCTTGAATTCCAAAACATAGTATTCTTCATTTCTTCTTATTTTTGCTCTTTTTCTTCATTTTGGTCTTTTCCAAGCCTAAAAACACAATATGAATGATTTAGGTATCAAATCATCATTTTCAGTAAGAGTTTATAGAATAATTGATGTGCAATTGATATGTTTTCTATGTATAATTTGAAGCACATCAATATCCCAACACTTAAACTTTGCTTCTCCTCAAGCAAAATCACTCAAAATACCAACACCACCAAAAACCAAACAAATCAAGATATAAATATGTCTTTCGAGAACTATACAAGCAAACTTGGTTTACCCAAATATGAATAGTTAAGCACATGTGGAATGATATCCTTTCAAGCAATAGAATGGTTCTAAATATTTTTAACATGTAAAATTTAACACTTCTCACAAGGTGCACTCACACTTGGCTATATATATGAAATCATACATAAGATGAAGTATGACTGATACGCTCAATTTCCTAGCATGAATACGCGTGAAATCATATGCTTGATAAGGGATCAAATCTCCACATATGTTAAGTTTTTCCTTGCATAAATCATTAGGTCTTTGATGGGTTGTAATTTGGCTCGGGTTCAGGTATGGATTATTTGGGAAAAGTGGCTAAATGCTAAAGCAATGGTCTTGGCTTATTTTATAAACTAAAGGCAAACCAATAAAATGGTTCTTATACAATACTCAAGCTAGAAGGGATATGCTAACTTGAGGACTCGTTTATGGTCAGATCTTCAAGACCGTATTGCATTTTCAAAACTGCACCTCCTCCTTAACCCAATGATATACGTAGCTATCCTTTTTTTAAGGGTCATTGCCTTGGAGCCTAAAAGCACCCAACAGATTTGGCTGTCGAATCGTTGGATTCAGTTCGGTTTTTGTTGCATTTTCCTTCATGACACTAGTTCCCCACAAGTTAGGAATCTTTCATATCATTTTTCCTTTCTCGAACACATATCTTGAAATACCATAAAATGATGGAACTAGTTTTCTTCTTCTTCCCTTTTTTTTCTTCCATTTTTTTTCTTTCATCACAAATTACACTTATAATAGTGTTTGATGTGCTCCAAATTATACATAAAAACTTGTACTAATAAAAAGGAAGTAGTATTAGTGTTTTATGTGTTCCAAATTCCACATAAAAATCCTATCAAAAGCACACCAATTAATCCTTAATATCTTTCTTAAAATGATGAAAATGTACTTAAAAGTCTTAAATTGTGTTTTTAGGTGTTTAAAAGGGCAAGATGGACAAAAGAAGCATATTTAGCAAGAAATTGAAGTAATCCGAGCTTTGGAGTCCAAGAATGGGGTCGTGCCTCTTTAAGCACGCCCTTATGCTTTGCCAGAAATACACCTCCGTGCTAAATGAACACACCGTCGTGTTTGGACATCTGACAAGGACAAAAGTACTGTTCCCTAAAAGTAGACACGGGGCCGTGCCTTTTAGGCACGGGGCTATGCCCCACCTCCAACACGGGGTCGTGCCCCATTGAGCACGGGGCACGACACAACCTGCATGTACGAGCTGACCAACTTTCGTAAGCATTGTACTAGCACGGGGCATGACTTTTAGGCACGGGGCCGTGCTTAAACACTCCAGAAAGCCTATAAATAGAAGCCTAAGTTCACCATTTTTGGTAAGCTTTGGTGGGAGAGTTACTCTGCAGAACTCTCTCGGGAATCAAGGCTTCAAGATCATTTGGAGGCTCGGGAGGTGCATACAACACTTGGAAGAAGCTCGGAATCATCTAAACGCCATCCATTGTGGATTATCGGTTTGATTGTTCCATTTCACCGATGATTACGTATCTATCTTCTTTGTCATATGTTGTTATGTTCAAGCTCATTATGAGCTAAACTCTTTTTATCATCCTAATCAGATGAAACTTATGAAATTTGTGATGAACTAATGGTGTGATAAATATTATGTTAATGTTATGGTGGTCTTGGGAAAACTATTGATGGGTAGCATCTACATTTGAACAGGAAGTTATAAATTTATGGTTTGTGATTGTGATCGTCATACAAAGTTGAAAACCCGTATGATTAACTTTCATTCGTGAAACCGGTCTTCATAATAAATCCATGGCTAATGAACTAGAAATGGTTATTAGAAATCATATAGCTTTAACTTTTTGATCATTTGCGGGTTCCCTTTTATTTGTTCGGAAACTTCAGTAATTGTTACAGTTTTATATAATTAATGGTATGTTAGGAAGGAACCTGATCAACTCTCTTTTTGACATTAAGTTATGTTTTCAGAAATTGTATGTCAAATAGGTCACAAAAGATTTACCTACATTACTAGGGCTTTGATCTGAGCAGTAAAACTCAGCCTGACAGGATCAAGTCACTACGACAGCAGGATAGACGAGAAATCATGCCAGCTCATCTTTAAAAACATTAACATAATTACATTAATCCGTATCTTTAAATCACACCACCAATTCGTCACGGTTACATAAATGGAATCTAATTAGGGTGATAACTTTTATTCCCTGGTTTTAATTCCAAACGCTTCAAATCTTAGTTCACTTCTTTTCTATTATTGTTTATCTTTTAAATCCTAAAAATCTTTCCAATACAAATTATCATTTTCTTTAACAAATGCAAATCTGATAGTCAAACATCAAGTTTGTTGAGTAGGCTAGGTGTGTCCACGGATTGATACTCGGTTCTTACCAACACTATATTACCACACGACAAGTACACTGCCTTTTGTGTGTGTGATTTAGTATTAGTAATAACTAATTAAAACTGAATCTGTGCAATAAATCTATATCAAAAAATATATACTATCCGCACCCATCAAGTTTTTGGCACCGTTGTCGTGCCTTGGGTCGGGGAATCGTACTTTTTGTCTTGTCGGACCAACAAACACGGGGGTGTGTTGATTTAAGCACAGGGGTGTGTTTCAAGCTGGGCATGGGGGAGTGCCTCATGAAGCACGACCACATGCTTGAATTCCAAAACATAGTTTTCTTCATTTACTTCTTGTTTTTGCTCCTTTTGTTCATCTTAGTCTTTTCCAAGCCTGAAAATACAGTATGAATGATTTAGGTATCAAATCATCATTTTTAGTAAGAGTTTATAGAATAATTGATATGCAATTGATATGTTTTATATGTATAATTTGAAGCACATCAAATATCCCCACACTTAAACTTTGCTTGTCCTTAAGCAAAATCACTCAAAATACTAACACCACCAAAAACCAAATAAATCAAGATATAAATATGTCTTTCGAGAACTATACAAGCAAACTTGGTTTACCCAAATATAAATAGTTAAGCACATGTGCAATGATATCCTTTCAAGAAATAGAATGGTTTTAAATATTTTTAACATGTAAAATTTCACACTTCTCACAAGGTGCACTCACACTTGGCTATATATATCAAATCATACATAAGATGAAGTATGACTGATACGCTCAACTGCCTAGTATGAATACGCGTGAAATCATATGCTTGATAAGGATCAAATCTCCACTTATGTTAAGCTTTTACTTGCATAGATCAGTAGGTCGTTGATGGGTTGTAATTTGGCTCGGGTTCAAGTATGGATTATTTCGGAAAAAGTGGCTAAATGCTAAAAACAATGGTCTTGGCTTATTTCATAAACTAAAGGGAAACCAATAAAATGGTTCTTATACAATACTCAAGCTAGAAGGGATATGCTAACTTGAGGAATCGTTTATGGTTAGATCGTCAAGATCGTATTGCGTTTTTAAAAACTTCACCTCCTCCTTAACCCAATGATATACGTAGCCATCCTTTTTTAAGGGTCATTTGGCTTGCAGCCTAAAAGCATCCAACGGATTTGGCTATCGAATCATTGGATTCGGTTTGGTTTTTGTTGCATTTCCTTCATGAAACTAGTTCCCCACAAGTTAGGAATCTTTCATATCATTTTTCCTTTCTCGAACACATATCTTGAAATACCATAAAATGATGGAACTAGTTTTCTTCTTCTTCCCTTTTTTTTCTTCCATTTTTTTTCTTTCATCACAAATTACACTTATAATAGTGTTTGATGTGCTCCAATTATACATAAAAACTTGTACTAATAAAAGGGAAGTAGTATTAGTGTTTTATTTGCTCCAAATTCTACATAAAAATCCTATCAAAAGCACACCAATTATTCCTTAATATCTTTCTTAAAATGATGTAAATGTACTTAAAAGTCTTAAATTGTGTTTTTAGGTGTTTAAAAGGGCAAGATGGACAAAAGAAGCATATTTAACAAGAAATTGAAATAATCCGAGCTTTGGAGTCCAAGCATGGGGTCATGCCTCTTTAATCACGCCCCTATGCTTTGCCAGAAATACACCTCCGTGCTAAATTAACACACCCCCGTGTTTGGACATCTGACAAGGACAAAAGTACTGTTCCCTAAAAGTAGACACGGGGCTGTGCCTTTTAGGCATGGGGCCGTGCCCCACCTCCAACACGGGGTCGTGCCCCATTGAGCATGGGGCGATGCCCGACACAACCTGCATGTACAAGCTGACCAACTTTCGTAAGCATTGTACTAGCACGGGGCCATGCCTTTTAGGCATAGAGCCATGCTTAAACACTCCGGAAAGCCTATAAATAGAAGCCTAAGTTCACCATTGTTGGTAATCTTTGGTGGGAGAGTTACTCTGCAAAACTCTCTCAGGAATCAAGACTTCAAGATCATTTGGAGGCTCGGGAGGTGCATACAACACTTGGAAAAGCTCGGAATCCTCTAAACGCCATCCATTGTGGATTATCGGTTTGATTGTTCCATTTCACCGATGATTACATATCTATCTTCTTTGTCATTTGTTGTTATGTTCAAGCTCATTATAAGCTAAACTCTTTTTATCATCCTAATCGGATGAAACTTATGTAATTTGTGATGAACTAATGGTGTCATAAATATTATGTTAATGTTATGGTGGTCTTGGGAAAACTATTGATGGGTAGCATCTACATTTGAACGGGAAGTTATAAATTTATGGTTTGTGATTGTGATCGTCATACAAAGTTGAAAAACTGTATGATTAACTTTCATTCGCGAAACTGGTCTTCATAATAAATCCATGGCTAATGAACTAGAAATGGTTATTAGAAATCATATCACTTTAACTTTTTGATCATTTGTGGGTTCCCTTTTATTTGTTCGGAAACTTCAGTAATTGATACGGTTTTCTAAATTAATGGTATGTTAGGAAGGAACCTGATCAACTCTCTTTTTGACATTCAGTTATGTTTTCAGAAATCGTATGTCAAAGAAGTCACAAAAGATTTACCTACATTACTAGGACTTTGATCTGAGCAGCAAAACTCAGCCTGACAGGATCAAGTCACTACGGCAGCAGGATAGACGAGAAATCGTGCCAGCTCATCTTTAAAAACATTAACATAATTACATTAATCCATATCTTTAAATCACACCACCAATTCATCATGGTTACATAAGTGGAATCTAATTAGGGTGTTAACTTTTATTCCCTAGTTTTAAATCCAAACGCTTCAAATCTTAGTTTACTTCTTTTCTATTTTTGTTTATTTTTAAACCCTAAAAATCATTCCAATACAAATTATCATTTTCTTTAACAAAATCCAAATCTGATAGTCAAACATCAAGTTTGTTGAGTAGGCTAGGTGTGTCCACGGATTGATACTCGGTTCTTACCAACACTGTATTACCACACGACAGGTACACTGCCTTTTGTGTGTGTGATTTAGTATTAGTAATGACCAATTAAAACTGAATCTGTGCAATAAATCTATATCAAAAATTATATACTATCCGCACCCATCATGGTTTTGGCGCCGTTGCCGGGGATACACGGCAGTTTGAAAGACAGACTAAATTTTTGATTATCTCGTATAAAACTTGTTAATATATTTTTGTTTAAACTTCATTTTTATTTTTGGTAGTTTGCCCTAGTTAGTTTAGTTACTTTTGCCTGATTCATTTTAAGCCTTAGTTAGTTTATGCTTCATTAAGTTAGTGTATGTATGACTTGTCTAGTTTTGAACTTGTTCCGCCTCTTCCGGAACCCGAACGACTTTTCCGTCAAAGATTGCGCAAAAGATCACAATAAACAGCACCAGTCATTGAAGAAGACAATTTGGAAGATACACCATCTGAAGAAGACATGGCTAACCAATACGAGGAAAAGAAGATGACACACTATGCCATACCGTCAATTGATGGTTATGAGTCTAGTGTTGTCCAACAGCAATAGCGGCCAACAATTTTGAGAATAAGTCTAGTATTATCCAACTCGTAGAAAACTCTGTTCAGGTCCATGGGTTACAAGACAAAGATCCTAATGCTCACATGTCACGATTCCTTCGTATCTGTGCTACCTTCAAAATCAATAACTGTTCAGACTACGCCATTCGACTAAGACTTTTTCCATTTTCACTTCGAAGCCGAGCCATCGATTTGCTTGATTCACATCCGCCTGGTTCCATCAACACATGGGCGGAAATGGCTTAACAATTCCTTTTGAAATACTTTCCACCCGATCGCACTACCAAACTAAGAAGCAACATCACAAGTTTTCGCCAGGACGACGATGAATCATTACACGCAGCATGGGAGAGATATAAAAGTCTCCTTCGGAGATGCCCGCATCACGGACTTGATCTGTGGCTGCAGTGTCAAACCTTTTATGATGCAATCAGCAGAGCCCACAAGCAAGCGGTAGACCAAAGTGCGGGAGGAGATTTCAGAAGTGCCACGCCAACAGAAGCATAGCAAGCCTTAGAAAGAGCAGCTAAGAAGAGCTTTGCTTACAATCCCTTAAGAACCAAACCTAGTTCTAAAGTATTCATCAATTAGACTCTGAAACCCTAATTGCAGCCCAATTAGAAGCTTTAACCAAAAAATTGAACAATTGCAAAGTGAGCTAAGGAAAACTCCAACACGATGCAATACGTGTGGAAATTCACACAAGACCAACGAATGCCCACAAGGCATTATGATGGTTGAAGATGTTGACTACGTAGGAGGCCCAAACAACTCATACAACAACAACTCAAATTGGAAAAGCAACTCGAATTACAGAGATGCTGGTAATAACCAACAATCATATGGATTCAACCGAAGGCCACCTTACCAACAACAAAAATCACCATACCAAGGTCCAAGCAGTAGTAACCAAGACCAGGGAGCATCATCAATGGAAGACTTATTGCAGCAGTTGTTGTTAACCACACAAGCCACAGATGAGTAATTCAGGAAATCTGATCGAAGAAATGAGGAGAGGTTCCAAAGAAACGAAGCTGACATCAAAAGCAACAAAGCATCATTGCAAACCATAGAGCACCATGTAGGTCAAATAGCATAGCAGCTATCTGAAAGATCTCAAGGAGCTTTGCCAAGCAACACTGTAACAAACCCAATGCTCAAGTCAAAGCCATCACCACCACGAGTGGCAAAACCACTCAAGGTGATGCACCCGCAATACAACCCATCCTTGAAGAGGTAGAAACTGAAACTCCAAGTAACACAAGTGATAAGGAAAAACAACCTGTTGTTATTGAAGAACCAGCCAAGAAATACGTTCCACCACCACCTTATGTTCCACCACCTCCATATCGCGGACGTTTGAGACAACAAAGAATGGAGGCACAATATGGAAATTCCTTGGGTTGTTCAAGCAACTCCACATCAATCTACCCTTGGTGGAGGCTTTAGCACAAATGCCAAACTACGCTAAGTTTCTAAAAGGTGTCTTCTCAAACAAAAAGAAACTGGAAGAGTTATCACACGTAGTTTTGAATGAGGAATGCTCTGCAGTTCTTCAAAACAAACTACCTCAAAAGATGACTGATACAGGAAGTTTCACCATACCTTGCCTAATAGGAAATCTTTCTGTCAGTAATGCATTAGCTGATTTAGAAGGAACTCCTGTAAAGAGTGAGCATAAGGGCTTCCTCACAGGGTGAAATGATCACAAAATAGATAGATAAACGAACAAGTAACGAGGAACACGTATGAGATATAAAATGCACACAACCCTGGCATGCAAATCCACATGAAGGTTCCTAGGTTATAGTCTAGGTCAAGTGTATTACCTAATTCTCTATAACCAATGGCTCTGATACGCGTCTATCACACCCCCGCTAAGAGCGGAAACACGGGGATGTAACGAGACGGGAATCGTCATAACACTGGTAAGCGATAGAGATGCAATAATAATAATGATGACAAGCGTGTCATGACGACACCCGACAACAAGGGGACTTGTGTCGTGTTTAGTCAGTATTCACGACAACATAGCCATAAGCATAAACATGACATAGATTCACATAAACATAGGTAATAACATTGTATGCAATTCCCACAACTCGGGAACAAGTTACAAAGTATAATGTTCTTTGAAAAAGATACAACAATTGTTTTCAATAGACCAAGTTTAGCCACAAAATGCATCCTAGGGTCTACACTAAGGCAGCATACCTACATCTTCAGCTAGCATGATCACCTGAAAAGATATGCTCAAAATGGTCAACAAAATTGTTGGTGAGCTCGCAGGTTTAAAGTAAGTAAGTATTGATGCTGTATAAAGTTGTTGCAGAATACCGTGCATACAGTTCTAAGTAAGCAAAATCACATGACAAGAGGTTTACAACCAAACCTAACAACGTACACAAAGAATCTTGTCGGAATATATACACCCAAGGCCCGTTCCTAGCATGTGTTGGTACAACTAGTACACCAACACGAGGGTGGGGGTGTCAACCCAAGTAGTACTACCAATACCTATCCGTCGGTTCCCACACTGGAATTAAATGGTTGTAAGAAAGAACCACAAAGCAGACTCAAGCATGTATGAGATAAGTACCCACAAAACAGTAGCACGTTGATTCCAAGTATGTAAAGTGTATGTATGTTGTACAGCATGAAAATGGGTGAGCATACTTTTCCCCCATGTTTGTAAATGTTTGTAAAGTAGTATAAGCATAAAAAGGGGCCACGAAACTCACATGTTAAGTGGTAAGTATAATGATCACTTCCCAACGGTTGTATGCAATGAATAGTCAAACACCTATTGACAGTTAATGTTAAGCATTAATGACATGTATAAAGCATATAGTAATGTTTGGACTGTTCGGGTTGTATCGGTTCGGTCGTGGGTAGCAGACACACAAGCGGACACACGAATCAGATCTTATGTAGATCCAAGTACTAAGAGTAATCGTCATTGCTTATCACATCCGTATAAAGATCCCACTGTTGTAAAAGATAGTACTTGTTAAACATTTCTAGTTCCAAATGGGTTGTCGATAATTGTAAATTGTTAGGTTGATTTCAACCGAAATAGTATGTGCATGTTGATAGCATTGACTTTAATCTTTGTGGTCAAGCAATGACACTTTTACTGATGTTACCATATCATCATAGGACATTCAGGAAGGAAATTCAGACATACACGCATCATCAGTCACACAACAGGACCAGACGCTCGACTCAACACTCCATTCATACGAATCAACCTTCAATCGTACGAATCAGCTTCATTGGCACGATTGAACCTTCATTCGTTTGACTGGCATTCAGTCGTACCACACAACACCCAATCGCACGACTTAACCTCCATACGCACGAATCAACCTTCATTCGTACCAATCAACTTCATTCGTACGACTTAACCTTCATTCGTACGATTAGCCTTCAGTCGTGCGATACACGCAAGTCGCATGCATTAATTCGGTCGTAGGACTCAATCGCAGACTACATTTCTCCGCATTGATTCAATCGCATACAACACTCATCCGTATTGACTCAATCGCACACAACATTCTATCGCATAGCTCAGTCGCATGATATTCCCAGTCACACAACTCAGTCGCCCGAATGACCCAGTCGCATGACTCAATCGCACGACTCACCTAGTCGCACGGCTCAGTCACATGACAGACCCAGTTGCCTCAACTGCAGGTTCACGACTGCTGAAGTGTAGAGCAGCCTTCGGCTGCCCCGAGCACGGGTTTTACACAACAAGGACTTCCAGAATTACACAACAACACAACACAACACACACAAGAAGCCATGTAGAAAGTCATCACACACACCCACACGACCTCTTGTGTTCGGGTTTACCCAAAACCCGAAACCCTAGAATGGCAGCAGTAAAACGAGCAAGAAAAGCACAACCAAGGTCGACTACCTGAAGGATGGAGTAGACTAGGTTGTAGACGAAGCTAGACGAAGAAAACGAGACCAAATGGAGCATTTTTGGTGCAAAAATGAAGAAGATAGGTCAAGAAGAAGAAAGTGAAGAAGAAATGGAGAAGATGAAAAAAATAGCTGGGAATGGGGTTTTTATACCCATCCCAAGTTTGCAAAATGTCAATTTTTGTCCCTGCACTTAGCCCCCAAGTTTCCAAAGTTTGTTTCGGTTGAAAATGACTTTGAAAGTGCTCGTTATTTTAATGTTAAAAGTGTGTTTAATGGTAATTGATGGCGTAAAATGGTTTTATTAATGACAATGGTTATAACTAAAAATGATATATTTGGTGATAATGGTGATGAAATTTATAAAAGGTTTAGGCTTAGCACATGTTCACGGAGGAAGTACAGGCACAAGGGTAATAAAGCAAACATGGTTGCTTAAAACAGGAGTTCACGAAGAGGAGGAAGAATAACTAAGAAAGAATTCTATGGTTAATTATGTTGTTTGACGGACCTTAAGGTGACGAATGTCATAGTATCCCCCAGTTGAGAGAATTTCGTCCCGAAATTAACCTGGAGTTAGGTCTAAGAGTGTCATCCACGAATAGGTGTGGATATTTAGTTTCATCTGATCTTCCCGTTCCCATGTAAACTCTGGCCCTCGCTTTGAATTCACCTTACGCGAACAATTGGTATTCTACTGCGCTTCAACTGTTTGACCTTACGATCCATGATCTCAATGGGCTCCTCAATAAAATGCTTTTTTTCGTCATTTTGATATCCTCAATTGGTACGTGAAGTGATTCGTTAGCCAAACACTTCTTGAGGTTCAACACATGGAAAGTATCATGCACACCGTTGAGTTCTTGTGGTAACCTTAATCGGTAAGCCAGTACACCAATTCTTTCTGTTATCTCGAATGGTCCAACGTATCTTCGGGCTAACATCCCTTTCATTCCAAACCGAACAACTCCTTTCCAAGGAGAGACTTTGAGTAACACTTGATCCCCAACGTTGAATTCTAGAGGCTTCCGACAGTTGTCGGCATAGCTCTTTTGGCGGTCTCTAGCGGCTTTCAGTCTATCTTTGATTTGGAAGATCTTGTCGGTTGTTTTCTGACTTTCAACAAACGGGTAATCTACACTTCCTTCCATACAACGCTTTGAACGTAGCACACCCAATGCTGGTATGGTAGCTGTTTTGTAAGAGAACTCAATCAACGGCAAATGAGTGTCCCAACTACCACCAAAGTCGATACACATGCTCAGCATGTCTTCTAGTGTTTGTATGTTCGTTCGCTTTGACCATCTATCTGAGGGTGATAGGCGGTACTCATGTCTAATCGAGTGCCCATCACTTTCTGTAGTGTCTGCCAAAATCGTGAAGTGAATCGGCCATCAGGTTGGATATGATTGACACCGGCACTCCATGTCTTGTCACGACCTCTTTTATGTACAATCTTGCCAACTTGTCTATTTTGAAGTCTTCTTGGATTGGCAAGAAATGTGCTGATTTCGTCATTCGATCCACTACGACCCATATCGAGACATGCCCGTTGCTCGCTCGAGGGAGTTTGGTAATGAAATCCATAGCTATGTTCCCCTTTCCATTCGGGATCGCAGGTTGCTGTAACAGTCCCAATGGTTTCTGATGTTCAGCTTTAACTTTCGAGCATGTCAAGCATCTGCTGACGTACGTGGCAATGTCTCTCTTCATGCCTGGCCACCAGTACAGATCTTTGAGATCGTGGTACATCTTGTCTACGCCAGGATGAATAGAATATCGCCTCTTGTGTGCTTCATCCATGACCAAGGTACGTACACCTCCCCATTTGGGTACCCATATACGGTCCACGAAGTACCGAACGCCATCGTCCTTGCACATCAGTTGTTTATCCAACCCTCAGAATTCTTCTCCCGTAAGGTTTTCTTCTTTCAACGCTTCACTCTATGCAATTTGGATCTGAGCTTTCAAGTTCATTTGAATGGTCAATCCAAATCTCGAGCACGTAGTGGTTTCACGTGTTCTTTGCGGCTTAGAGCATCAGCAACCACGTTAGCTTTCCCCGGATGATACCGGATTTGACAATCGTAGTCACTAAGAAGCTCTACCCAGCGTCGCTGTTGCATATTGAGTTCCTTCTGATCCAGAATATGTTGAAGGCTTTTATGATCTGTGTAGATGATGCATTTGGTTCCATCCAAGTAATGTCTCCATATTTTGAGTGCGAATACTACAGCGCCCAACTCTAGATCATGAGTTGTGTAGTTCTTTTCGTGCACCTTAAGTTGTCACAAAGCGTAGGCAATCACCTTATCTTTCTGCATTAGTACACATCCCAACCCTTGATGCGAAGCATCACAGTATACCACAAAATCATCAGCTTCATCTGGGAGGGACAATATCGGTGCATTACACAGCTTATCTTTCAGCGTTTGGAACGCCTGTTCTTGTGCATGTCCCCAATCAAATTTCTTGTCTTTCTGGGTCAGCAGTGTTAACGGCTGAGTGATCTTTGAAAAGTTCACGATGAAACGACGATAGTATCTGGCCAATCCTAAGAATTGTTGTATCTTTGAAGGCGTCTGAGGTGTATCCCATTTCTTCACCGCTTTGATCTTGCCGGGATCCACATGAATCCCGTACTTGTTAACCACATGACCCAAAAACTTCACTTCTCGCAACCAGAATTCACACTTCGAGAACTTGGCGAAAATTTTCTCTTCCCTTAACAGTTCCAGTATTTCCAGAAGGTGTTCTTCATGATCCTCTTTCGATCAGGAGTAGATAAGTATGTCGTCTATGAATACGATCACAAACTTATCCAAGTAAGGTTTACACACCCGATTCATTAGATCCATAAAAACAGCTGGTGCGTTAGTCAACCCAAATGGCATGACCAAGAACTCATAGTGCCCATAACAAGTTCTAGACGCTATTTTCGGTACATCCTCCTCGAAAACCCTTAGTTGATGATATCCAAATCAAAGGTCGATCTTGGAAAAATACAAAGCTCCTTGTAACTGATCAAACAGGTCGTTGATCCTGGGGAGAGGATACCGATTCTTCACAGTTAACTTGTTCAATTCACGGTAGTCGATGCACATACGGAACGAACCATCCTTCTTTTTGACATATAACACCGGTGCTCCCCAAGGTGAGTGACTCAGCTGAATAAAACCCTTTTCCAGTAGTTCCTGTAACTGGCTAGATAACTCTGCATTTCAATATGGTGCCAACCGATATGGTGTCTTTGCTACCGGTGTAGCTCCAGGAACCAACTCAATACGAAATTCCACCTGTCGTGGAGAGGCAATCCAGAAAAATCATCAGGAAATACATCTGGGTAATCCCGCACTACAGGGATATCTACCAATTTCTGTTCCTCTTCTTTCTTTTCCACCACATGAGCCAGAAAAGCGTAGCACTACTTCGTAAACTCCGGTGTGCTTTCATGCAGGAAATAAGCTTTAAGTTTCTTCCCGGTCGTTCTCCTTGAATTCTGAGTACTCCTCCGTCTGACATAGGGAATCGTACTACCTTGTCCCGACAAACAATCTCGACTCCATGTTTCGACAACCAATCCATTCCCACAATCACCTCGAAACTTCCTAACTCAAAGGGTATCAAGTCTATATCGAAGGCGTGGTTCTCTAATATTATCGAGCACTTTCTAATAATCTCGTCGGCCTGAACAACCCTACCATTGGCCATTTCTACAGAGTAGCTAGTTTCTAGCCTACTACGACTCAAATCAAGTAATTGCACAAACTCAGAAGATATAAAGCTATTGTCTGCTCCAGTGTCAAATAGTACAGATGCAAAGTGATTATTGAGTAAGTACGTACCCGTGACAACATTCGGGTCCTAACGGGCATCGTTGGCTCCAATGACAAAAGCGCGTCCCCGAGCCGTATTCCCTTGGTTTGTCGGGCCTTGATTTCCAGCTATAGCCAACACCTGTTGCTGGTTGTTCCCTTGTTGACCCGGTGCCCGATTCAGTTTGGGGCACATGTTCCAGTAGTGATCAGGGCTTCCATAATCATAACAGCCCCTGGCATTCCCGGCGGGGTTAACCGCGTTGACTGGTGCGACCATATTCGGCGTTATTCTGCAGTCTCTTGCTAAATACCCCGGGCGTCTACAGTTCGCGCACACCCGGCACGACATAGCTGGGGGATGTTGAAAGTTGCACCTATCGCATTTGGGGTGCGGACCCACATACTCTCACATGCCCGGGGTCATGGCCACAAAATTATTGGTTGTCTTGGCCCTTTTCTCTAATTTCCCAGCACTCGACTGGCTCATTTCCCCAACATCTTTCCTTTTCTCTGCTCCCCTGCCCAATACCCCTGTTCTCACCATCTCATCAGTTAGAGTGCCAACCTTTAGAATTACGCTCTGGATAGTAGGAGGAGAAGCTGCGATTACCATTGCCCGGATTTGAGGCGCAAGTCCCTAAATATACCTCTCTATCCTTTTTGATTCCAGGGTTACCAGATGCGGAACCAATCTTGCTAGCTCGTGAAAACGATCGGTGTAGGCCGCGTGCCCAGCCCCCACCATAGCATGATTGTTGAACTCATGCTCAAGTGTTTGCATCTTGTTGAGAGGATAGTACTCCTCGGTGATTAGGGCTTTGAACTCATCCCATGACATTTGCATCACTGATTCTCTTCCCCTAGCCTGAATCTGAGTGTTCCACCAAGTTAGTGCCTTGCCATGTAGTGAGCACGTGGCATACTTGATCCTTTGACTGTCGAGGCATTCGCTGATGTCAATCACTACCTCCATCTTTTCAAGCCATCTAGTTAGGGCTATGGCTCCACCTTTTCCATCAAACTCTCTCAGTTTACAAGCCACAAATTCCTTGTATGAACATCCCCGTCTAGCATTCACAACCCCGGTCTCATTAACAATTCCAGTTTCATTACCGGCTGTACCACCATTCCCGGTCTCCTGATTGCTTTCATTCCCAGTCGGGTTCCATTGTCCTCGTTATCATTGCCACCATCCCCGTGGGGTGGTGATTCTGAAGAGCATCGCTCACTTGGGCCACGATAGTCAGAATCAGTGCGGCCATCTGTTGAGCGATTAAGGCTGCCATGTCAGAGTTTCCTGCTCCCTGATTGTCGTTGGTAGGACCATCGCTTGTCCTCGGTGCTCTACCTCTGCCTCTGCCTCTGCCCCTGGGGCTTCAATTTTGCCACTGTTGCAGCGGGTAACTCTTCGAGGCGACATGTTCCAATCATAAAAGTGGTAAACGCATAAGTTTTAATCATTGCAAGGCACATTATCCATTTCACATTACGGTCTAACTTTCCGGGTTAATATCATACTTATGGTTGTCACACATCGCATACAAATCATGTAATTCTCACGCCATGTATAGGTAATGTCCAAAAAGTAGTCCATCATAATACTGGCATATCCATGCAAGAAATCAAGTTTATTCTAGCGGAGGTTGCCTATTTCCTCCTCTCTCGAGGTCTCAGACATAACCTCCTCGGGGTAAATCCTAGTGTCTAAGGTCAAGCGCAATAGCATGATCTATGAAGATCTCTTCGGGTTCAATACCCGGATTGATAAAACAACTCGGAGCGCAGAGGGAAATGGAAGATTCAATAGAAGCATCCCGTAAAGAGTGAGCATAAGGGCTCCCTCACAGGGTGAAATGATCACAAAATAGATAGATAAACGAACAAGTAACGAGGAACACATATGTGATAAAAAATGCACACAACCCTGGCATGCAAATCTACATGAAGGTTCCTAGGTTATAGTCTAGGTCAAGTGTATTGCCTAATTCTCTATAACCAATGGCTCTGATACCAGTCTGTCACACCCCCGCTAAGAGCGGAAACACGAGGATGTAACGAGACGGGAATCGTCATAACACATGGTAAGCTATAGAGATGCAATAATAACAATGATGACAAGGGTGTCACGACGACACCTGACAACAAGGGGACTTGTGTCGTGTTTAGTCAGTATTCACGAAAACATAGCCATAAGCATAAACATGATATAAGATAAACATAGATAATAACATTGTATGCAATTCCACAACCCGGGAGCAAGTTACAAGTGTAATGTTGTTTGAAACAGATACAACAATTGTTTTCAAAATGACAAGTTTAGCCCGGAAATGCATCCTAGGGTCTCCACTAAGGCAGCACACCTAGAACCTCAGCTAGCATGATCACCTGAAAAGGTATGCTCAAAATGGTCAACAAAATTGTTGGTGAGCTCGCAGGTTTAAACGTAAATAAGTAATGATGTTGTATAAAGTTGTTGGAGAATACCGTGCATACAGTTATAAGTAAGCAAAATCACATGGCAAGAGCTTTACAACCAAACCTATCAACGTACACAAAGAATCTTGTCGGAATATATTCACCCAAGGCCCGTTCCTGGCTTTTGTTGGTACTAACTAGTATACCACAAAGGGACTTGTGTCGTGTTTAGTCAGTATTCACGACAACATAGCCATAAGCATAAACATGAAATAAGATTCAAATAAACATAGATAATAACATTGTGTGCAATTCCACAACCCGGGAATAAGTTCCAAAGTATAATGTTGTTTGAAACAGATACAACAATTGTTTTCAAAAGACCAAGTTTAGCCATAAAATGCATCATAGGGTCTCCACTAAGGCAGCACACCTAGATCTTCAGCTAGCATGATCACTTGAAAAGATATGCTCAAAATGGTCAACAAAATTGTTGGTGAGCTCGTAGTTTTAAAGTAAGTAAGTATTGATGTTGTATAAAGTTGTTGCAGAATACCATGCATACAGTTATAAGTAAGCAAAATCACATGACAAGAGCTTTACAACCAAACCTAACGACGTACACAAAGAATCTTGTCGGAATATATTCACTTAAGGCCCGTTCCTTGCATCTGTTGGAACTAACTAGTACACCATCACGAGGGTGGGGGTGTCAACCCAAGTAGTACTACCAATACCTATCCGTCGGTTCCCACACTGGAATTAAATGATTGTAAGAAAGAACCACAAAGCAGACTCAAGCATGTATCAGATAAGTACCCACAAAACAGTAGCACATTGATTCCAAGTATGTAAATTGTATGTATGTTGTACAGCATGAAAATGGGTGAGCATACTTTTCCCCATGTTTGTAAATGTTTGTAAAGTAGTATAAGTATAAAAAGGGGCCACGAAACTCATATGTTAAGTGGTAAGTATAAATGATCAAGTTCCCAACAGTTGTATGCAATGAACAGTCAAACACCTATTAACAGTTAATGTTAAGCATTAATGACGTGTATAAAGCATATACTAATGTTTGGTCGGTTTGGGTTGTATCGGTTCGGTCATGGGTAGCACACACACAAGTGGACACACGAATCAGATCTTATTTAGTTCCAAGTACTAAGAGTAATCGTCATTGCTTATGACATCCGTATAAAGATCCCACTGTTATAAAGATAGCACTTGTTAAATACTTGTAGTTCCAAATGGGTTGTCGATAACTGTAAATTGTTAGGTTGATTTCAACTGAAATAGTATGTGCATGTTGATAGCATTGACTTAATCTTTGTGGTCAAGCAATGACACTTTTACTGATGTTACCTTATCATCATAGGACATTCAGGAAGGAAATTCAGACATACACGCATCATCAGTCACACAACAGGACCAGACGCTCGACTCAACACTCCATTCGTACGAATCAACCTTCAATCGTACGAATCAGCTTCATTGGCACGATTGAACCTTCATTCGTTTGACTGGCATTCAGTCGTACCACACAACACCCAATTGCACGACTTAACCTCCATACGCATGAATCAACCTTCATGCGTACGAATCAGCTTCATTCATACGAATTAGCTTCATTCGTATGACTGAATCTTCATTCGTACGATTGGCCTTCAGTCGTCCGATACACGCACAGTCGCATGCATTCATTCGGTCGTAGGACTCAATCGCACACTACATTCATCCGCATTGACTCAATCGCATACAACACTCATCCGCATTGACTAAATCATACACAACATTCGATTTCACGGCTCAGCCGCATGACATTCCCAGTCGCATGACTCAGTCGCCTAAATGACCCAGTCGCATGACTCAGTCGCACGACTCACCCAGTCGCACGGCTCAGTCGCATGACAGACCCAGTCACCTGAACTGCAGGTTCGCGACTGCTAAAGTGCAGAGCAGCCTTCGGCTGCCCCGAGCACGGGTTTTACACAACAAGGACTTCCAGAATTACACAACAAACACACACGAACAAGAAGCACATGCAGAAAGTCATCACAGACAACCACACGACCTCTCGTGTTCGGGTTACCCCGAACACCCAAAACCCTAGAAATGGCAGCAGTAAAACGAGCAAGAAAAGGACAACCAAGGTCATCTACCTGCAAGGATGGAGTAGACTAGGTTGTAGACAAAGCATAGACGAAGAAAAACGAGAGCAAATGGAGCGTTTTTGGTGCAAAAGTGAAAAAGATAGGTGAAGAAGAAGAAAGTGAAGAAGAAATGGAGAAGATGAAGAAAATGGTTGGGAATGGGGTTTTTATACCCATCCCAAGTTTGCAAAATGTCCATTTTAGTCCCTGCACTTAGCCCCCAGTTTCCAAAGTTTGTTTCGGTTGAAAATGACTTTGAAAGTGCTCGTTATTTTAATGTTAAAAGTGTGTTTAATGGTAATTGATGGCTTAAAATGGTTTTATTAATGACAATGGTTATAATAGAAATGATATATTTGGTGATAATGGTGATGAAATTTAAAAAAGGTTTAGGCTTAGCACACGTTCACGGAGGAAGTACAGGCATAAGGGTAATAAAGCAAACATGGTTTCTTAAAACATGAGTTCATGAAGAAGAGGAAGAATAATTAAGAAAAATTCTATGGTTAATTATGTTGTTGATGGACCTTAAGGTGACGGATGTCACATGATGTTTGTACAGGCAAACACACGCTTAGAGTAGACGAGAAGGAAGTAACTTTCGATATAGGCCAATCCATGAAACACCCTTAACATCATGATGACTCACTCTATTACGTTGATTCTTGCGATTCGATCATAAGTTGTCATTTGGAGAAAACTGTTCAAAATGAAGCTTGCAACACTCAAATAATAGAAGTCCAAATCACCGAACCCATTTGTGAGAACCAAATCATTCAAGAACTTGAAGTTGATGAAACATCATTTCATCAAGAAGCATTTGAGATCATTGAGCAAATCCTAGAACCAAAAGCCAATCCTTC
Source organism: Flaveria trinervia (assembly GCA_025506515.1). NCBI lineage: Eukaryota > Viridiplantae > Streptophyta > Magnoliopsida > Asterales > Asteraceae > Flaveria > Flaveria trinervia. Next base: position 28,403,254 of record CM046456.1, read on the forward strand.
TAGATGCCGGTTTGATTTAGCCTATTTCTGACTCACCTTGGGTCAGTCCCATCCAAGTTGTTCCAAAGAAAAGAGGAATGATTGTTGTAACTAACAAGAAGAATGAGCTTATTCCAACTCGTACGGTTACCGGATGGAGAGTTTGCATAGACTATTGCAAACTCAATGACGCCACAAGGAAAGATCACTTCCCATTTCCTTTCATTGACCAAATGCTTGAGCGATTATGTGGAAAAATGTTCTATTGTTTCCTCGATGTTTTCTTAGATTATTTTCAAATCCCTACTACTTCCGAAGATCAAGAGAAGACGACATTCACCTGTCCATATGGCACATTTGCCTATCGGCGAATGCCCTTTGGATTGTGTAATGCTCCTTCTACATTTCAAAGATGCATGGTAGCAATTTTTCATGACATGATTGAACACTCAATGGAAGTTTTCATGGATGATTTCTCCATCTTTGGAAACTCATTTGAGCAATGTTTTGTAATCCAGAAAAGATGATGGTTAGATGTGAAGATTATAACCTGTTTTAAACTAGTAAAAGTGCCACTTCATGGTTACGGAAGGAATAGTGTTAGGACACAAAATCTCTCAGCAGGGCTTGAAGTCGATCAAGCCAAAGTCGACACTATTTCTAAACTTCCACATCCCAAAACCGTGAAAGATATCAGAAGTTTCCTAGGTCATGCAGGATTCTACCGTTGTTTCATTAAAGATTTCTAAAAAATCACTAGACCAATGACTCAACTTCTCAAAAAAGATGCTCAATTCGTATTTTCTGACGCATTCATTAGTGCATTCAAATTGCTTAAAGAAAGGCTGGTAACCGCTCCAATCATGGTTTCCCCAGATTGGACGCTACCATTTGAACTCATTTGCGACGCAAGCGATTTCGCGGTAGGAGCCGTATTAGGAAAAAGGAAAGACAAGCAATTTCACCCAATTCATTATGCGAGCAAAACCCTAAACGATGCACAAGAAAACTACACCACCACCGAAAAAGAACTTGTTGCGGTAGTTTTCGCATTGGACAAATTCCGCGCATATCTCATCCTTTCAAAAACAATTGTTCACACCGATCATGCAGCCCTTCGTTATTTGTTCAACAAACAAGATGCAATGCCAAGATTGATTCATTGGATCCTTCTGCTTCAAGAATTTGACATCCAAATTCGTAATAAGAAAGGAGCAGAAAATCTAGCGGCTGATCTTCTCTCGCGTCTCGAGGATTCAAGTCCTTCACAAACTGAGGAAGCCATAATAAATGACAACTTTCCTCACGAATTCATTATGTACATTCAATCCTCAATCGATGAACATCCTTGGTTCCTGATTTTGCAAATTACTTAGCAAGCGGAATCCTTCTCAAAGGAATGACTTATCAGCAAAAGAAGTTCCTTTACTGATATCAAACATTACTATTGGGATGACCTGTATCTATTCAGAATCGGTGCAGACCAACTCATTCGAAGATGTGTATACGGAAGAGAAGCAGAAAAAAGTCTAATGCACTGTCATAAGGGACCCACCGGAAGACATCACGGAGCAACCTTAATAGCTAAGAAAGTATTTGACTCAGGATTTTACCGGCCCACGATCTTCAAAGATACTCACAACATGGTACGCACTTGTGATGCATGTCAAAGAGCAACCAATATCTCAACACGGGATGAGATGCCTCAAAAACTAGTTCAAGTATGCGAGATATTTGATTTATGGGGTATTGATTTCATAGGGCCATTTCTGTTGTCATTTGGCAATCGTTACATCTTGGTAGCAATTGATTACGTTTCAAAATAAGCTAAAGCTCAAGCCCTGCCTACTAATGATGCCAGAAAGGTTGTCAAATTCCTTAAAAACTATTTTCTCGTTTCGGTGCCCCCAAAGCTCTAATTAGTGACCAAGGAACTCATTTTTGTAACAATCAGCTCGAACGAGCAACGACGCGTTATGGAGTTCACCATCACTTTACAACTGCTTACCATCCACAAGCGAATGGGCAAGCTGAAGTCACTAACCGAGGCATCAAACGAATCCTTGAGAAAATTGTAGGTCAAAATCACAAGGACTGGTCTATCAAGTTAGATGATGCATTATGGGCTTTTCAAACAGCCTATAAGACTCCCATTGGCACAACACCGTTTAAACTAGTTTATGGGAAGTTGTGTCATCTACCTGTGGAACTAAAGCACAAGGCTTTTTTGGCACTTAAAGCAACAAACCTGGACCAAGACCTTGTAGGAAAGAATCGATTCCTACAAATTCACGAATTGGAGGAATTGAGAGAACAAGCTTACGAAACGCTAGGGTTTACAAAGAAAAGACAAGGAAAATCCACAACGCTTAATTAAAAAACATAATACGATTCATGTGGGAGAACGTTTCTTATTGTATAACTCTCCTTTACATTTGTTTCCCGGAAAACTGAAATCACGTTGGTCTGGACCTTATACGATCAAAAAAGTGTTTCTGAATGGTGCCATTGAAATTTTTAACCATGAAGGTTTAAGTTTCAAAGTAAATGGTCATCGTTTGAAACTGTATAACGATAGACCAACCAAAATTCCCTCGGAGGAATTACTCCTCCGCCCCAATGAAAACTAAGTATGGGGAACGGTCGTACCGAAGACCTGAAACTTAAACGTGGCACCTGTACATAAATTTTTCTTACTTTTCAACAATTTTTAGGTTCCCACAAGCACAAGCACGGGGCCGTGCCTCATCAAGCACGCCCCCGTGTCTCTGACAAATTTCTGTACACGATCTCCGCTGACGACTCTGACAAGCACGTGGTCGTGCCTAGCCAAGCACGCCCCCGTGTCCACTTTCCACGACCTGTATATAAATACAACACTTGTTCCATTCTTTCATCACACTCACTTCTGTTTATAAACATCTAAAAATGAAAGAATCAAGTCACGGAAGTTCCAACTGGAATCCTGCGAAGAAACCACGTTCTGAAACACGAGAGCCAACGACTCAAGAATATTTCTTTAAGCTGCATGAACTAATGAAACAACTGACTGAAATGAACCTCACTGCATCCACACTTAGCTGAGCTTATCCAAAAAGTTCAACAAATGAGCAAGGAACTTATTTCCATTAACGCCAGCTTTCGGAATTGAGCCACCGCACTTCTCACTATCCCATCCCGAACCTTCCACACGAATGTGTGGATGTTTCTTTTAGAAGCATTTCGTGATGTGCTAAGTGCGCTGTTGCGAGTTAAAGAGTCTGGTTTTGTTGTTTCAGATTGTCGGGTTTTAACGTATCATGTACCATAGGACCTTAGGAAATGTAATTTTCATTTTGGCTTGTGTTATTTAACTCTAGGACTATTTTCGTGTCTTTTCTGATAATTTGAAAGTGGTAAAACTTAACCGGGAAATTACATAACGCGCGAAACTGAATAACGGAACAACCAAAAACTAAAACCACCAACAATACATGAACATGGCCCCGTGCTCAAGTAGGCACGCCCCCGTGTTCAACAAGAAATGACACAAGCTGACATATTTCAGCCTTTTGTCTTTTTCCTCTTCAATTTGCATGATAAATACCGACCTCAATTGCCTGCAAAGTCGTGTCCACTCTCATTTTCATCTTGTTTTCCATTTTTCTTTCATCTTTTCAAGAGTTCTTTCAAGAGTGTTTGATCAAAAGTTAGTATACTAATTCCTTTGATTATGAAAGTCATTTACATGTAGTTAGGTGATTAGGTCTCTAAACAACCGAAATCCTAGCAATTATGTGTAAAGACTTGTTCTTAAACGTTATATGGAATGATGAATACTTTCAACCTACTTGTTCATGTTTATTCTTGTAAGTAGATTAGTGTTAATTAGTTTGTTTCGTTAGTTATTAGTTTGTTTAGTTAGCTAATTAGTCTGTTTTCTTTTATCATTAACAAGACTATCTTCATAATTCGTGGTGAATGTTTGTTAATCATGTTCAAGAGTTCCCAAGTGGTATTAAACATAAAATATATTTTTGGGTATCTTGAATTATTAACAAATGATTAAAATATTAACTGTACAATCTTTGATTTTTAAAGCAAGAAAATGTTAAACCATGCTTAATCAACGATTTACAAACATAACCACGCATGCTCGAGTCAAGATTCCATGCCTTACCATGTTTACCGCACCCCCACGTTTCACAAAACGCACCCCCATGTTCAACAATTTTTCCTTGGATGATAAATTTTTAACTATTTTTGAACATGAGTTGAATCATTATGATGTTATGTCTTGAAAAACACATGATTTTCACTAACATCATGTAACTTCTCAAGAAATTGGTTTTGTATAGATTAACATATTTTGTAAATTTTAGGATCATGAATCATCCCTACTTACGTTTTGAAGCGAGCCGTGAGAGATGGTGTCATGAGAAACTTCAAAGGCTGCTACAAAGGGTCGAAAGACCCTATTTACAACTAGATGAAGAAACACTAGCAGCAGTCGGACAACTAGAAAGATACAATACATTACTGAGTGTCCAATGGAAGCGTTTATTCTCACAAAATAGATCTTCCGTTTATGAACTAACTCTTGAATTTTTAGCATCTTTCAAATTTACCATGAAAGACTCTAATCCTTGGGATAATAATGTAATTTCATTCAGACTTGCTGGACATTGGCACAAAACATCCATGCCTTGTTTGGTGTCTATACGAGACCGCAGCTACGATACATTCATCGGTTACTTTGTCATTCCATAACAGCTTGTGGTCAAAGCGAAGGAGATGTTAACTTGAGGGACTTGTTTATTTTATATTGCCTGGTTAATCAGTTGCCATGTAATATTGGGTATTTGTTTTGTAATCTTTTTGCCAGGAATACGATTGCAAGTGCTCCCACACCTATGTTTGGAGGAAGCTGGATTTTGAACTTATACGAGAGCTATGGTTATAACACTGAGGGAACTGAAGGAGTGATGCCGGGACTGTTAGACTTGAGCATTTGCACAAGTATGTACATGGTGACAAGCCTACCAAATGGGCAGCCAAGATTCATGGATAAGAAGGGACAAATCTGGGATCTGGCGGACCCAGAAGAAATAATTATGGATCTCGACATGCCAATACAGCCAGAAGGAGCCGGACCTGGATCTTCAAGGGAATTCCCGACCATGTTAGACCTTTATGAGTCAATACAAAGAACCAGCAACCATGCAAGGCGATCATTTGAATATGCCAACAAGCCTTCAACCGAGTCGAAAGTCTGCACTCCCCGGTCGATGACCTCAACAACGATGTCACGTACATCAGGAACCGAATGTACCATGAGTGGGGGGATATTCCCCACAAAGACCTTGAAAACCGTACCATTTTCGGGGACCTGGCACAGTTGTTTTGTACCAATCTATCTTTTAATTTATGTCGTTTTGTTTTTATTTTGTGTGTTTAGGACTTTAACGCTTTTGATAAATGGTGACATTTCAGGTGATATCGAGGATTCTAACATCGCGAGGCCAACCAACACAACTGAAAATTTCTTCATTTTTAGGGGAGTTATTTCATTACCCTTTCTTGATCTTGATTATGTTAATCACATTGAGGACAATGTGAATTTTAAGTGTGGGGATAGGAGTAATGCATTTGACTTTGCCAAAAAGGTCCAAATATAAAACTTTTAAGAAAAGATCACTTACCAAGTAATTTTTGTGACAAGAAGCCAAAAATTTAATTTTTGATAAACCAAATTATAAATATACATTTTTGGGAAATAAAGAAGTAAATTCATGATGTCCAAATAAAATTGAAAATGTTTTTTATTGTGATATCCTTAAAAGCGATAATCTAATCTAGTAAAATATTTAATCATGTAAAATGAAGCACTTGTACCCAATTCCATCCATATGTGAGTTTATTTTTGAGCCTTAAACAGCTTTTGCAAAATTGCAATTCTACTTTCATTCTGGATTTAATTGAGGGTGTCATATGATACGTGTAATTAGAACTTGCTTTGGGTATGCATTTCAAGACCTTAATTAGTATTTGTTGCATAAAAATGAGTTAGGCACTAGGAACCATAACCATTCGAGCCCCAACCATTATCTTTAATTTTCCTTACCCGAACTTCAACCATGGTGTGCCCCGTTAAGCTTAAATGTTTTTATCTTTCAATCACCCGAGCCACCAAGTCACTTAACCAAAAGCCTTCTACAAAACCCGTTTTCATTAAAGACACATTTTTGGCTTATAAAAAAAATTGGTCTTTTACCGGTAGACCTTAAAGAACTGGAATGCATTCTTTTGATTTCAATTTGCTTTGTTGCCTTCATCACGTAAAACCGGGACTTCCCCCGGAATCCGCGAACAAATTTTCAATCTCACGTTTGACGCAAGAAGAAATGGCGAAAAAAGGAACAAGTTCCGCCATTTTGTGGAATTTCAAAAGTGCAATAAAGAGATGGGCAAAAAGATATGAAAGATGCCCGAATTGTTGAAATTGGTCTCATAATGGAAAATGCAAAATGAATCAAACTAAATCTCAATACGAATACACAGAACTAATCCAATTGGGTGCTATTAGGCTTCAAGCCGAACAATCCTTGAGAAAGGAAAGTTTTGTGTATCTTCAGGTAAAAGATGAAGTACGATTCTTGAAAGCAAAATACGGTCTTGACAATCTGAAACGAGTCCTCAAGCTAGCATATCCCTTCTAGCTTGAAGTATTGTATAGGGAACCTTTATTGCTTTCCTTGTAGTTTATGTTAGAAAAATAAGCCAAGACCGTCGTCTTTAGCAATTAACCATTTTTTCCAAATATTCCATACCCGAGCCCGAGCCAAATTACAACCCATCAAAGACCTAATGATTTATGCAAGTAAATATCTAAGTAGGTGGAGATTTGATCCCTTAACAAGCATATGATTTCACACGTATTCATACTAGGCAATTGAGTGTATTAGTCATATTTAATCCTCATCATATTTCCATGATTATAATCTTTACTAACCTACTGCTTGCTAGGATATCATTTTACATATGCTTAGAATATTTATATTTGGATGAAAATAATGTTTACTTGCGTATTTCTCGAAAGACATGTTTATAATTTGTTTTATTTGGTTTTTGGTGGATTTGTCATTTTAAGTGATTTTTGCTTGAGGACAAGCAAAGTTCAAGTGTGGGGATGTTGATGTGCTCCAAATTATACATAAAAATCCTATCAAAAGCACACCGATTATTCCTTAATATCTTCCTTAAAATAATGAAAATGTACTTAAAAGTCTTAAATTGTGTTTTGAGGTGTTTAAAAGGACAAGATGGACAAAAGAAGCATATTTAGCAAGAAATTGAAGTAATCCAAGCTTTGGAGTCCAAGCATGGGGTCATGCCTCTTTAAGCACGCCCCCATGCTTAAGCTCTATCAAAATGGCCAACCCTCATCACATAAATGACCCGAACTTTACCATACAGTTACACAGGCAACATAATCAGGTTTCTCTGTTAAGCTCTGAGAAAGATCCTCATTTCTCAGAGATTTGCTGTTTCTTAGCTCTGTTGAACTACTTCACCTCCCTAACCATTGATCCTCCCCACTATGAGGATCATTTGCTAGAATTTTGGAAGACCTGCCAAGAGGTCGTAATGGATGGGGAGAAGACACTGTCTACCACGGTGTAGGGGAGAACAGTCTTCATCACTCTGGCCATCATTAACATGCATATTCAGCTGGATGATGAAGAAGGTGAGGTGTTCTTCCTAAAGGAAGCTATAAATCATTCCTTTGAGCAGATGGGTTATGAGGAGACTACTCTGTCAAGACCTTCAGGAAAGGGAAGATCTCATCCCAGTGGAAATTCCTGATCCATGTGGTTATCCACAGCTTATCAAACAAGCATGGTGGATGGGACCAGATTCCTAAGGATCTCTCCTTCATTGTCCATGAATGGTTCAGGGGGTCAATTTTAGGTACTTTTAATTTGTATATACAAATCTATCTGCTAACTTAGACTCCTTAGAGTATTACATGTTCCCTAGATTTGTTCAATACATTCGTAACTATGAACTGGGCTCATAGTTAAGGGGAACAGGTAATATTCTTAAATTTGGACAGATAAAGCCGACATCTTTTAAATCTTGAGAAAGCCCACTGTTGGCTTCTCTAGGGTAGAAACAGTCCTGGTCCCAAAATGTTAGAGCTCATTGCTCTAGGTGACAACCTAGCAGCACCAGCTAGTGTTGAACCCACACCTTCTACTTCCCAACCAACTCAACAGCCTCAAATCACCCTACCTAGAAAGAGAATCCAAACGAACCCCTACTCAGACTATTCAGTCTGTGGAGGCCCCCATACACTCGCCCACTGTTGGATCAAGAAGAAGGCTGGTGCAACCAAAACAAATTTTGGTGCTGCTTAAAAAGGTTTCCGAAACTAAGTGTGGAACATCCGAAGGAAGTAGAGTTCTTCTGAAGAGAAAGTAAAAGTTCCACGTGCGAAGGCAAAGCTCTACTTCCGAAGATAAAGTATTCACATTCGAAAATGACATCTCAAAGGAAGAAATCAGAAGACTACTTCCGAAGTATGAAGAAAGCAGAAGTTCTCAAGCCTCAGAAGAAGCTGCCTCTTCTGAAGTATAAGTGGCTTTGGAAGTACTTGTTCTTCCGAAGCCATTTAACCTTCGGAAGACACTGCTATGAACCAGTGGACATATGTATTGTCTCTGACACTCCGTTGCAGACCTCTAATACTACATGGCGTTTTCTCAAAGAGCCATGTAGTTGACCATACTTTATTCCACTGTTCACCTGTTTATGTTAGTACAATTTACCAACATTAATTGGTGACAAAAGGTAAGTCAGGGACATGTCCTGACTACCATATCTCAGATAAAGTCTTATCTGAGATACCTTATACTATAGCCTTGTAGTATTTGCTTTAGTTAGAGGATTCCATCAGTTATCAAAGTATATCTGGCTGTAGGTAGTATTATATATAGGTTCTTATTGTAACTCATAAACACATGCTTGTAAGAGTCTTGTAATATTTGAGTTGAGAAGCAATATATGCAAGTTCCTTGAAAATTACTTCTTGTGTTTTGTTATTACTTATTATATTGTTATCAACTCTTAAAGACTCTGTTTTCATGGAGAGTGTTGTTTAAGTGAGTTTGAGAGAATATCAAGTGTTTATGACACAAACCGATCCTGCAATTGGTATCAGAGCTTTTTAGGCTCTTTATTGTGAGATCTAACCATCCAAATCAACCTGTTTTTCACTCTTCCTTACAACTCTCACAGAAATGGCTCTTAACAAATCCGAAGTAGAGATGGGAACCATGACCAAAGTTCCCATCATTACTCCTGAAAACTTCAAGTCTTGGAGAAAAAGAATGGAAGGCTTCATCAGATACCAAGAAAAAAATATGGACCTCCATTGTCAACGGCCCGTATAAACCCAAGGTGGTAGCACCTGATGGAAACGGTGCCATGATAGAAAAAGCTGTTGAAGACTATTCTAATGAAGACCGGAAGAAAATGGATGTTGACAGCAATGCAATGACCATTCTAGTGACTGCAATACCCAACTCCATCATGGTGGGGTTTGAGCATTGTAAGTCTGCTAAAGAATTGTTTGATGCACTTGCTCAAACGTATTCAAGCTCCAACGACTCCAAGAAGGACTCATTGAAAGTTTGAGAACTTCACTTAAATTGATGGAGAGACCCTCAGCCAGTAGTATTTTAGGTACATGGATCTTATTTCTTCACTTCAGTCTGTGAAGATCACTCCTAAACTTAGAGATCTCACAAGAAGGTTCATGAGTGCTCTTCCAAATGAGTGGACATTCTACTGTGTCTCTATCAAGAAGACAGACAACTTGAATGATCTTACCATGACTGAACTCTATGGCATCCTTGATGGATACCAGTTGGAGATGGAGAGTAAGAAGGGCCACCAAACAAGCAGACCTCTAAGTCTTCCTGCTAGCAATGCTTTAATGGTTGCTGAAGGCTCAGTACCCCCACACCTTTGCAATACCTGACACACAATCAACAACCATGCTGCTCTTCTGGACAATACATCACTTTCCCTAAGACTCCAAGGTCTCAACAGGGTCAGCATAACTCCTTTGAGGACAGTTGTACCTTTGTCTCAGGAAGTGGGCACTCTAGTGATTTTCAATACTGTTTTGATGATCTAGAGTGTTTTAGTCTAGATGATGTAGACTATGTGGACATCCTCCAACAGATGGCTCTTTTAACCTATAGAGCGAAGAAGTTCTTTAAGAGAACTGGAAGGCAATTCCCTCAAAACACAACTGCCAGCAAGTTTGGGTTTCACAAGACCAAGGCCAAATGTTACAACTATAACCAACTTGGTCACTTTGCTTGGGAATGCAAAGCTCCTAAATCAAACTCGGGACCCCACAGGCCTCCACACATCCCTCTTCATCAAAGCCCACTGGAAAGTCAACTGAAACAGGTGCAATGGCTCAAGAAGTTGACTAGAGCTTTATGGTTCCGTATATGACTCCTGCTCAAGCTCTCATGGCCGGTATAGATGATAACCAAGTATATGAACATCTCTGTACTCCTGCCTGTATAGCTAAGGTTAAATTATATCAGGACTATAATAGGGAAATTAAATTTGATATTGAGTCTTTAAATGTTTCAAAATCTGATTTTAAAAGGGCAGAACATGACTATCTAAATAAAATTGAAGAGTTAGAGAAAATTATTTACCTATTAAAACATGAACACAACAATTACAAGACTAAAATAAAGGATTTAATATCCAAATTGTCTGAGGCTCAAGCCCAGCTTGTCACCGCTGAGGCTCAAGCCAGGAAGTATGCTATTTCTGAGCAAAACTTCCAAGCTATTATTGCATCATCCTCCCACTCCAAAATCTGTTATTAGAATAAAGGAGGGTTGGGGACCAATGAAATTGCTCCACCACATTCTTATGAGTCCATAAGACAACCTAGATTTGGTATTGAAGAGCAAAAGGTTCCTTCTGCTAAACCCTCTTCACATGAGTTGAAGAATGATGCAACAATAATGGCCACCATAGGGAATGAACACGAAAATCCACCCACCTCTACCAGTGAAGATCAAACCCTTACCACCAAAGCCCAAAGAAGCAGAGCTAAAGCTGTCGGAAGAACTGCTAAGAAAGTGGCTGAGCCTAAGCTGATGATTGACCCAAAACAAAAGGGTGTCATTATCTCAGCTGGATTCTAGGTGATAGGTACTTCTGATTCAGGAAAGGATTGCGTACCAGCACTCCTGTCCTACCAAAGGATCAGAAGCTAAAGGGAAAGGTTGCTGACAAAGAGAGAAAGACTAAGAAACAGCAACCTAAAAACTCCCAAAAGACTAACATTACATGCATAATGTGTGGTTTGCAAAACCACATGGCTAAAGATTGTTACTATAATCCTGCAAAACCACATGAAAATAATGTTAGAAAAAAAGGAGTCAGGGAAGGTTTCTTGTTTGGACTTTATCAGATAGTCCAAGTGATGAAAAAAAGGAAAGCTAGATTTTGAAGCTAGGTTGTTTTCGAAGAAACTCCTTCTTCCAAAGGTAAATAGCTTCGGATCCAAAAGCAGTTAAAATTCTGAAGAAAAGAAAAATTCCTTGACCCCATCCCAGAAGAAGACTGCTTCGGAAGAAAAGGTGGTGAAAGTTTCTTTTGAAAATAAAGAAGCTTCGAAAGAATGCCATGCTGGAAAAGCTTCTACATGTACATCTTCCACGATCAACCAAAGATGGATTGCAAGATCAAGGAAGATGTTGCAGCACAAACCTCTTCTTCAAAGACATCCACTGAACCCCATGCTTAAGCTTTGGTTCAATTATGTCACTATCTTTGGAGGAACCCAAGACCAACAAGGCTTGGGTCTCTAATGAAAACTATTACTCTCATCTTATGTGCAAGGACATCATATGACAAGAACACAATCTCTGGATTGTAGACAGTGGATGCTCTAGGCACATGACGGGGAAAAGATCTCTCCTTCAACAGTTTCAACACTATGATGGAGGTCCTGTCCAATTTGGAGGTGAGGCTGGAGGATATATTTCTAGCAGAGGGAGTATATCCAATGGTAAGTTAAAAGTTGACAAAGTTACTTTGTCATAACTTTGTCAAACAGCTTGAACACAATCTGGCAAAGGGATATATTTCCCAGTTAACTTTGTCAAACAGCTTGAACACACCAGATGCTTTTCACAGAGCATGAGTGCATTATCCTCAAACCAGGGATGACAATTCCTCCGGAATTGGTGCTTCTTAGCTCTCCCGGGAAAGGGGATATGTACAAGCTGGATATGAACAGTGTTTCCCCAATGGGTGAAGTATCATGCTTTTCTTCCAAATCTGATAGTGATGAGTCAAAAATTTGGCATAAACGTATGTGTCATGTAAATTTTATGACAATGAATAAATAGGCTAAAAATAAGTTGGTACATGGTTTGCCTAAAATTGAATTTTTCTGCAAAGACAACTGTGTTGCATGCTTGAAAGGGACGCAACACAGGGCATCTCATAAATCCAAAAGTTTTAGTTCCATCACTACTCCATTACACTTATTGCACATGGATCTTTTTGGTCCCACAAGTATAATGAGCTTTGGAAGGAAATCATACTGTCTTGTGATGGTTGATGATTTTACAAGATTTACATGGGTATTCTTTTTAAGAACAAAAGATAAACTGCTGAAACATTAAAATCTTTTATTCTTAAAATAGAAAATCAAACTGATCACAAGGTTAAGATTATTAGAAGTGATCAAGGGACTTCGTTTAAGAACTTCGTTCTTGACTCATTCTGTAACTCAAAAGGGATTGCCAGACAATACAGTGCTCCCAGAACTCCTCAACAAAATGGTATTGCTGCGAGGAGGAACATGACACTTATTGAGGCTACTCGAACTATGCTAGCCGATTCAAAACTACCTCTAACATTCTGGGCAGAGGCAGTTAGCACTGCATGCTATGTGCAGAACAAAGTTCTTATGGTTAAGCCACATGGAAAAACCCCTTATGAGCTAGAACAAGAGGCCACCATTTATTGGCTTTCTAAGGTCCTTTGGCAGCAAGTGTACCATACTTAACACAAAGGACAATTTAGCAAAATTTGTTGAAAAGTCGGATGATGCTATCTTTGTTGGATACTCTTCTAGCTCCAAAGCTTATATACAATATTAAGAATCAACAATTTGAGGAGTTATCCAATATAGTTGTTAATGAGCACACTCCTTGTGTTAGGGGGAATGACCCTGATCATATCTTGATTTAGAACTGTTTCCAAACTACTCTAAACTTCTTGTGAGAATGTTTCAGTTGGAACAGGTGCTTGAAATGATGCTGATGCAGATGCTGATGCCAATCAATTGTTTGAGCTAACCAGACCTCTTCCAGGTTCTCCAAGAGTTGCAACAAATCAAGCTCCCACTATTCATAGATCAGAAAGTATATCTATATCAAGGAATAGTGAAGCTTCGACTAGTGAATCACCTACTGATCCTCAAAACTCATCAGGTGATCCAACACAACACCAAGCTGAGGGAGGTAGCATTTTGAAGGAACAGGTGACTATTAATGCTACTTCACAGCCAACAATTGATGATGTTTCTCATTCATTCAATCAGTCCTCATTGAATGAATTTGAAACAACAGCTGGACAAAGTGTTCTAGTTCCTGAGCAAAATATGTCTAATCTGTACTTATCTTTGCAACTGGAAGTGATTCCTCATTTAAGGATTCACAACACTCATCCAGCTGAGAACATCATTGAGGATGTCTTTGAAGGTGTGAGAACAAGAGGACAAACTCATCATGGGAATGTCTACTTGTACTCATGCTTCTTATCCCAGATCGAACCCAAGAAGGTGGAAGATGCCTTAAAAGATAGTAGCGGGATTGAATCGATGCAAGAGGAGATGCTTCAATTCAAAAGACAGAAGTTTGAACCTATGTCTGCTACCATCTGGTCAAGTACCAATAGGCACTAAATGGGTTTTCAGGAACAAAAGAAATGACAGAGGCTTGATCATCAAGAACAAGGCAAGACTGGTAGTTCAAGGATACACTCAAGAGGAAGGAATTGATTATACTAATGTCTTTGCACCTGGTGCAAGGCTTGATGCAGTTAGGATCTTCCTTGCTTATTCCGCTTCCAAGAACTTTACTGTCTACTAGTTGATGTCAAGTGTGACTTTCAATATGGGGATATAGATAGGGAAGTGTATGTGTGCCAGCCTCCAGGATTTGAAGACCCACAGCATCCTCATTATATGTGCAAATTGGATAAAGCTCTGTATGGGTTGCACCAAGCACCAAGGCTATGGTATGAGACTCTGTCTCGGTTTCTCCTTAAGAATGGCTACACCAGAGGAACCATTGACAAGACTTTATTCATAAGGAAGTCTGGTAAGGACATTTTTCTTGTTCAAGGCTATGTTGATGACATCATATTTGGTTCTTTATGTGTAAGGATTTTATAAGCATTATGAAGAACACGTTTGAGATGAGTTCCATAGGAAAAATGGATTTTTCCTTGGAATTCAGGTGAAGCAACTAAAGGAAGGGTCTTTCATTCATCAATCTAAATATTCAATGACAGCTTAGAAAGATTTGAGATGAAAGATTGTAAGACTGCCAAGACACCCATGCCCTGAAACCATAATCTTTGTCCTAACCTTGAGGAGGATACTGATCAACATCAGTATAGGGCGATTATCAGTTCTCTGATGTATCTCAGAGCCAGTAGACCTGATGTTATGTTTGCAACCTGCATCTATGCAAGATATCAGCTGCTCCAAAGGTGACTCACCTAGATGCTGCCAGAGAATCCTCAGTTACCTCAAAGGAGCACCTAAACTAGGTCTCTGGTACCTTAGAAACAATGATTTTAATCTGTATGGATACTCTAACTGTGACTATAGTGGCTGCACACATTGACAAGAAATCAACATCCAGAGGATGTCAATTCTTGGTGGAAGGATCATCTCATGGCAATCCTAGAAATAATCTTGTGTCTCTACATCAACTGCTGAAGCTGAATACATTACTGCTACTAGTTGCTATGCTTAGCTGCTGTGGATTCAAATCAGATGTTGAACTATGGATTCAACCTTATGAGTACTCCTCCCATATTGACAACAACAGTGTTTATCTCCATCACTAAAAATCCAGTGAAGCACTCCAAGACAAAGCACATTGATATCAAGTACCATTTCATTAGAGATATTCAAAAGAAGAATCTAGTTAAACTAATCAAAGTTGATTCAAATGAACAATATGTTGATCTGTTCACCAAGCTTTTGATGAACAAAGATTTAAGTATCTCATTACTACTATTGGGATAATAAACATTGATTAGCTTAACTCTTTTGAAAACCTTTTAATATGTAATGTCTTATGTCAATACAATCTAAGCCATGTTACAAAAGATCTCTCTAAAATTTTCTAAGTATAAATTTCTTCCGAAGATAAATTAACCCTCGGAAGTTAT
Organism: Flaveria trinervia; assembly: GCA_025506515.1. Lineage (NCBI taxonomy): Eukaryota > Viridiplantae > Streptophyta > Magnoliopsida > Asterales > Asteraceae > Flaveria > Flaveria trinervia. The sequence continues at coordinate 28,418,737 of CM046456.1, forward strand.
CTTTATATCTTCTGAAGCAAAATTTCTCCAATGATAATTTTCTTCTCGGAAGTGTTTTTAGTCTCGGAAGAAGCGATTGATTTTATTTCAGATCTACTTCCGAAGCTTACAAATCTCTCACTTCGGAAAGCAATTTCTACTCTCGGAAGTAACCCTTTACCTTCGGAAGTAAGAATTTCCTTCGGAAGACAAATTACCTTCAGAAATGTTTTATATTCGGAAGAGAAATTTTACTGTGTAACGGAAATCTCTTGGGCCCCGCACTGTAAAAAGTAAAGATTTTGTTAATGATATCAGATTATTTAACTGAATTTAACCTTACCGCCCCTGTCACTTCATCCACTAAACCATCATTTCACCTTATCCTAACACTTTACCACCATTCCACCCTCTTTTAATAATCTTGACTATTCACTCTCATCTTCTTACCACAAATTTTATAGCCCTAAAAGTTTCTTTGCTTCCAAATTCACCCAAGCTCAAACTGCTCTACCTTCACATCTTCCCAATGGCCCTAAATCCTCAACATAACCAAGTCGCACTTCTTGACTCTTCAAGAGATGCAGACTTCTCTGAAATCATCTCCTTCCTCAACCAATCATCCTACTACACTGCCTTGACTGTTCATCCCAAATTTTAGCTTAATCACATGACTGAATTTTGGGGAACGGTCAGGTTGAAACCTGAAATGGGGTTTGTGTAATACGATCCCGCATTTGTGGCCAAGAGTTGGTCATCTCTAAACAACTCATCAGGGAGCATCTAGAGCTTCATGATGAAGGTGCCACTACTGAGTTCCCAAAGGCAGATTTAGACAACACTTACATCCTCATGGGATATGGTGGGGACGTGAGCAGGTCGACCGTCTACAAGTTCAACTTCTCCTACAACTGGAAGTTCCTCCTACACATTGCCTTCATTTCTTGTCAAACAAATCTAGGGGATGGGATCAAATCCCATATGAACTAGGGTGCCTAGTTCATGGATGGTGCGAGGCCTGTGCTTCAACTACTCAAGATTTGTTCTGCTCAATCTCATTGGAATCTTCAAAGGGAATCATTCTTACGTATCCCATATTTCTTCAGCACAATATCAACTATGAGCTGGACTAGAGTCAGCTTGTCTATGCAGCCACTCTGTCTATTCCTTACATGAGGCCAACCATCTTCAAGACATTGAGAAGTATCCACCAACTTCACTAGAAGGTACACTTCTCTACCTCCTAGTATGACTAAGCACATCGCTCCGGGGACATCCTTGTTCATCCCACAGTGAAGAACCCACCTAGCAACTACAACCACAATACCAACACTACCTTCTCCTCTCATCACCATTACCTACACAAGACACCCCAAACAAACCCTTGTTCAATCTACTTTGATTGAACAAGCTCCTCCTGTTCAACCTAAAAAGGCTAGAGTGGAACATTGGGCTCCCACTCATCTGAGGTCTCACCTTCCTTCACTATCGACTTCAATATGGGTCTTGAGTCTCCTCAGTCTCAAACCCATGAGCCATTACCCAATAAAAAGCCCTCAGCGTGAGTCTTTACAGTCCTCTGAGCAGCCAATAAGGGACAACCAAATCAGTGGCTGTCCCTTATGTAGACATTGACCAAGGTCCCGGGTCAGTAGGTTTAACCTCCTTATCTTTCATTGACCTTCTCTTTAAAACTGATGAAGAGAAACATCTCTCCATGCAATGATGTTGATCTACAACACCCTCTCCAAGATCAACAAAGCCTAAAGAGACCGCTTATATCTAGCCCCTATCAGAAAACCATTACTGAGGTGAGTCCCACTAATGTGGAGGGGACTCGTGTAGATTCAGCTGCCATTACAAAAGGTGCCTCAATGGACACTATGGATAGTGGTAACGATTCTAAGATTGAATCTGCAGCAACCATGCCTTTTGATGACTCTAAAAGAGACATCACTAAGTAACGGAAACCGGGTGCCAAGAAACCACATCTGGTGTGAGGCTGAACATACTAGGTATGTTACCTCATCTCCTCGTGATTCTTCAAGAAGATGAGGGAGCATGCAACTCTTTATTAAATACCTACTATCTAAAGTCTCAAACCTGAATCCAAGGTTGGACTTTAGAAGAAGGTCTGCCACTTAACAACTTGAGATTGACAATCTCAAGGCTCAACTAGCTGAGAAACAGATTGAGAGGTCTGTTAGGCATGTACCTGTTTAGGTCTCCTTGACCTCTTCCTCTAGCTCATCTAGCTCTGAAGATGATGCTACCAAAAGGGAGAGTGTTTAGAGACAAACATCTGAGGACCCACAGAGCCAATCTTCAACTTCTAAATATTTGGCTCCTATCACAACTTCTTCTGAGCCATCTCAAGTCACTCTAACAATTGACTCAAGGATGCTCAGAGATCTCTACAGCTTCTTCTCTTAGTTCTTGTTGAGATCTGCTCGTGATCCAGCCAGTCTTGATGCTACCATGATTTACTTTGGATCTGAAGAGCTTCAGAAGCTAACTGCACCTTCTACCACTGTTGAAGAAGTTGGTCAACCTAAGGTCCACATGGAACCTAAGATTCAATTTGAAAACGAAATGGGAACTGATGGCCCAATAACTGAAACGTTGGGACAGAATCTGCATTCCCTCATACTTCCGAAGCTGAAGTTAAAGCCTCAAAGAACAAGTTGAATCTTCCGAAGCTGAAATGGAAGATGTGAAAGGAGTGTTCAAATGTCCGAGGAACTAATCATGACAGATGCAATCCTAGAAATAGCATCTGAGGTGAACAGTGAGGACTTTCTAGATCAACCTCCTGTTCAGACACCCTCTCTATCTCTCTCAAAATCAGAATCCATTGTCCAAGAACCACCAAAGTCAAGTTATTCAAAAGATAACAAAGGAAAAAGAAGAAATGGAAGAGAGGAAGAGTTCAGAAAGAAAGATGAGAAGTTGAAAAGAAAAGGAAGACTTCAAATTAGGAAGCTGTTGGCTGCTAGTACAAAAGCATCTGCAGTCAACCAAGAGGCTATCAACAACAAAAAGAGAGAAGAGATCATTGACTAGCTCATTCAACTCGGAGCTGCCGATGAAAAAACACTCCTTCTACCATTAGAGGAGTTGGTGGAACTAGAAAAGACAACCAGGCTATAACGAGAAGCAGCAAGGTTGGCCTCAGAGGAAGCGAAGGAAAAGGAACAAAGGGAAGCTGACATGCAGCTCAGGGGTGAAAGGATAGATTTCCTAACCTCTAGAGGCTGAACTTTCTCCACACATGATGAAATGATCCTTTGGCTCTTCAATAAAGAGCAGGATCAAATGGAGAAAGAAAGAAAAAGAGTTGCAAGATAAAATTTGAAGGAAAAGAAGAAGAAAGAAGAAGAAGTAAGGGCATGTGCAACTAGGAAGATAGGTGACAAAGCCTGAATGAAAGACTATCTCTGGCTCACGGCTTCTCTAGAAGGCAGGTGGGTCCCATGTCTAAAAGGACACTCCAACAATTGTCAATGAGATCAGTTGACATTCATTTGGGAAAAGAAGAGAGATGTACAGAAGGGTACAGAGATAACCTTCACACTAACCTCTCAACCCAACCTGAACCAATTCCCTATCCTTTCACCATCAAAACTGAACCTTACACTCCTGAACCCACACCTTTACCTTCATCCACCTCCTCACCTCAACCACCAAAACTACCCTCCTTCAACCCAAAACTCTTACCAGAACCACCTCACCATATCCTGCCCACAACCCTCTCACCATCCCCTCAGCCTTCCAAACCTCTCTCTTAGAAGAGTTCAAAAGGATCAAGAATAGGCTTATCAATTGCACAACCTTGACGATATCTCCTATGAGAAGACTCCATCAAGCTAACCTATGTCGATGGATCTTCACGTTCCCTCACAAGAGATCAATTTCTTGATCTACCCAGAGGAAAACTCGACCAGGCTGCAGTACTTCTAGTATCAACTCAGAGTTGTTAAATGATGAAGAGAAGAAACTAAGAAGGAAGCTGGTGACTCTACTAGATACAAGGAAAGAGGACAAGATTCCTAGTCAGTCTCTTGTGCCTAGAAAGAATATAATTCAGTGGAGGTTCGATGAAGCTACTCACAACTTTGTTATGGAAAAAGAGAACGATGAAGTTAACAGGCTAAATGCCACCTCTCTGCTACACTCCAATGGATTTGATATTGTTAAGTTAGCAGAGAAACCATTCTCTAACCCCTCCAACTCTAAAACTGCTGCTAACATCAAGAATCATCTTAGCAGTCTTCATCTGGCTGAGTTAACAGCAAAAGCTAAGATTAAGAAAGAGTTAAGATTGAGAAGAATGGAAGACAAGGATAGATCTCCCACCAAGGGCATAGCCTTTCTACAGATGGTGGAAGGTCCTGAATGGAACCTATAGTTTGATGGGAATATGACTATGCTCCCATCACTAACTCTTTTCAGAGGGCCACAACGAAGGGTACATATCATTCAGGGTGACAGACTGGGAATCCTGTCAATCAAAGATTTGTACAAACTTCTCAACACACATAAAGGAAGAAGAAAGAGACTGATAAGTATTTACTCTTCCTGGTGCTGAAAGTTTTGAGGAGTAGAAACAAGTGAGGTTTTGGTAGCATCAGCCTAGTGGGAGTTTGTTGGATCAAGAAGAAGGCTGGTGCAACCAAAACCAAATCACTTAGAAAAATTTTGGTGCTTCTTACAAAGGCTTCCGAAGCTAAGTGTTGAACTTCTGAAGGAAGTAGAGTTCTTCTGGAGACAAAGTAAAAGTTCCACTTGCGAAGGAAAAGCTCTACTTTCGAAGATAAATTATTCACTTCCGAAGATGAAGTCTCAAAGGAAGAAATCAGAAGACTATTTCTGAAGTATGAAGAAAGTAGAAGTTCTCAAGTCTCGAAAAGCAGCCTCTTTCGAAGTATAAGTGGCTTCGGAAGTACTTGTTCTTCCGAAGCCATTTAACCTTCGAAAGACACTGCTATGAACCAGTGGACATAAGTATGGTCTTTGACACTCCGCTACAGACTTCTGATACTGCATGGCGTTTTCTCAAAGAGCCATGTAGTTAACCATACTTTATTCCACTGTTCACCTTTTTATGTTAGTACAGGTTACCAACTTTAGTTGGTGACAAAAGGTAACTCAGGGACATGTCCTGATTACCATATCTCAGATAAAGTCTTATCTGAGATACTTTAAACTATAGATTTGTAGTATTTGCTTTAGTTAGAGGATTCCAGCTGGTATCAAAGTATATCCGGCTGTAGGTAGTATTATATATAGGTTCTCATTGTAGCTCATAAACACATGCTGTAAGAGTCTTGTAATATTTGAGTTGAAAAGCAATATATGCAAGTACCTTGAAAATCACTGCTTGCATTTTGTTATTACTTATTATATTGTTATCAACACTTAAAGACTGTTGGACCAAAAGAACCAATGAGCCTGATCAGAAAAACCTCTAAGTCCCACAGACATTACAACTGCTGAAGAAGATCACAACAGCTGAAGACATCAGCTGATTACAAGGTCTGAAGACAAAGTCTGAAAGTAAAGTACTGAAGAACAAAGGCCGAAGACAAAGTCTGAAGCCATCAGCTGAAGACAAAGTCTGAAGCCATCAGCTGAAGACAAAGTCTGAAAGTAAAGTACTGAAGACCAAAGTGGTCAGTAGTTGTCACAACAGCTGAAGTAATTAACTTCAGTAGTTGTGATGGTTCCTTTCAGTACTTGTAATTTACTTTTCAGTAGTTATAGTTTCAGTAGTTTTATGTTTCTTGTACTTAGCATTCTCTGAGATGTAATCAGTAGTTGAGAACATTCTTAGTAGTTTGCATAGTTTCAGTAGTTTGAATAATTCTGTTAGATGTCACTATCAAGTGACATCAGCAGACTCACATCTCCTATATAAGGGATGTTAACCTAGTTATAATGTGTGACATTGAGCCACCATGAAAGCATATGAATGAAATATCTCTTTTGCAGAATTCTCTTTTTCTATAACCATTTTCTGTTACATTGAATATCAATTGTGTTCTTGTGAATTGTTTAATTCATTGTTTGAATCCGCTGCAATACTCTCTAATTAATCAAACTCAGATCACTGATCCTAACAAAGACTTTGCTTTCATCGAGAGTGTTGTTTAAGTAAGTTTGAGAGAAAATCTAGTGTTTAGTGACACAAACCGATCATGCACCCACACAGGAAGAAGTGGACACTGGAGCTCCCACTTCTCCTGAGGAGCAGACCACTCTCATCTCTTCAAAGATCAGTGTTGCAGTTCCTCATGCTCAGCCTGATGAGCTCATAAGCCCAAATGCCTTAAGCCATCACTTTGAGTCTCAACACTCAAGTGATCAACCTCACGGGACAGTCACCATCCCCAGCCTTTGGACTTTAATCAACCTTTCCCCAACCTTGACTTTTGTACTGATGAAGATCTAGGTTTCAATGAGTATCATGATTCTCTCTTCTTTTCCCCTACTTAAAGAGAGATGAATGCTATGAGTCTCCTATTCTAGCCACATCAGTCACCTACTACTGAGGTGGACACTCTTGAACCTATTCAGGATGTCCATATGGAAGAGGCTCTCACTTTTGAACATGATTATATCATTAAGACCTCACCATTGCTACTAAGCCATTGACATCTCAAATAAGGTTGCCATGAGCAGAGGAATCCAGCAGTCAAGAACCTAAAGCTGGTGGTGAGAGAGAGGACTCTGGTCCAATCATCTCATCCCCCAATGATTCTTCTAATGAAGATGAGGCAAATTTAAAGCTAAAGGTGCAAAAACTGTCTTAAACATGCACTTATTTAGTCTCTAAGGTTAGTCGCCTTGAATCTCAAGTGACTACCTTGTAGAACAAGGTCAATGATCAGCAACTTGAGATTTCAAATCTTAAGGAAAAACTAGCTGGGAGACCTTAAGAAGAGCTCAACCAAGAACACAAGAACCTGTGGATGTGATTGACCTAACTCCTAGCTCACTTATGCAAGTGGGTGATGCTACCAGAAAGGGGGAGAAAGTCATTACAATCATAGTACCTGGAAGTTCTTTAGAGAATATGGACATTTAGGACTCACCATCCTCACTTGCAATTGCGCATACTCAGCAACTTCCTCAAGTTCACATTGATTTGGACTCAATAGAATCCTTCATACAATGTTTGTTTGAGGAAGGGATACCAAGGGCTATGTCATCTCCACCATCTTCCAATCATATCATTGGGTGGAGGTATGATAGCAATAGGAGAGCCGTAATCATCATTAGAGTTCAAAGGCAATAGGAGATCTTAAACTTTCAAATATTGAACTTCTATGAAGGTCTGGATTTAGTCAACATGCCACTTGTCAATCCAAGCCAATCAAGACAAGCTGACAAGTTGGCTCAAAGAATCCAAGACCAGATCACTATAGAGTTCAACTTTAGAAGAAGACTAAGGCAATCAGGCAATGTCATCGGTCATGGATGTTGAGGCAGACCCTAAGATTGGTGTCATAGTGGAAACCTTGTCTAGAGGCCTAGTGACAGAACTTGAGAGCCCAATCTCATCACCAACAACTGCTGAAGAGATCAATACCCTTTTTGAGACACCTGCCGGTGAAGGTGCTTCTCAACCTCTCTTTGCCCAGAGCTTGGAAGCTACACCATGCAATGAAGGCCAAAGCTCTCTCCACCCTGAGTCACAAAGGTCTGTGAGTGAAAGGGAAAAGAAAAATAACTTCTGAGGCGATTGAGGAGGAGAAGAGAGAGGGGAAAAGGAAGCTGAGGGGAAAGTTCCTCTTCTAAGTCTGCAAGACTCATGGAGTCTGCTATCAGGGTTGCCCCCAGACCAGATACCAGAATGATGAGTTAAGGGCAGTGAGGATAACTATCTGCAGACAAGGAACTATGACATAGACAATGTCATTTCTCCCCCCTTGGAGGAACGAAATGAACCGGTTAACCTGGAAAGGTCAAGGGAGAAGAAAGAGGCAGAAGATGCAGAGCTACTAGTACAAATCAAAGAAGATAGAAGAAAGAAAAGATTATACAAGCATGTGCCTACTCTCTCCCTAGTTCAAGAAAGTCCTGCACATGAGGATGCGGTTGAACAAGAACCTTAGGTAGATAAAAAAGAAGAAAGGATCAAGATGATCAACTACCTGAGTGCCACAGGCCTCTATCAGGCAGAAGCACGTCTTCCTTTATCCTTTCACTATATTGAGTTTGAGTATGTTAACTAACTTGAACTTGAGATATTCAAGGAAAGAAAGACAACCAAAAAGAAGCTAAGAGAAGAAGCTGCTAAGTCAAGAGCCATAATCTAGAAGAACATGAAGAAATCCGCAAATAGGCAGAGGATGATGAGCTTCTTGAAGTTGTATGGATTCTCCAGAAAGAGACTTGGTCCCATGTCTCTATACACTATGAATGAGCATATTAGGGTGATCAAGCAGAAGATAAAGAATAGAGAGTTGGTTGAATTACATTCCCCTCCAAGTCAAGCTCCACCTGAAGTAGAGGTTAAGGTTGAACAACCAAAGACAACACAACCTGGACCTCCTACTGAACCTCAGCAAGCTTCATCATCTGATCCACATCAGGGTCAACCTCCCTCTTATTTTGAACCTGTTAGAGTGGAAGACCCAATTGAGAAAGACAATGAAGATCAACCAGGTGCTGCAAACCAGTCTTCTCAGTTAAAATTAATAAAAAGAAAGAAAAGGATGGCTTTAAAGCCAAAGCCAAAGAAGAAGAAGACTGCATCCTTTTCTGAACCTCAGGATGAGTCAGAACATCCTGAGGATGTGCAGTCGGAGCATGCTCCATCATCTCCCATTCCAATAGGTCCTCTAGCATTAGAATGACCCATCTTGTCCTGGACTACAGTACAAATCTAGATGGGCGGCATGTCATTAGAGATCATGGCATTAACAATGTCTACAAATGGCAAGACATGTTCAATTTGCCTCTACATGATCTCTTTGACATGAGAAAACACTTTGATAGTCTGAAGGATCATGATCATCTTATGAAGAAAGGGCTGGTGATTATCCTGATGCGGACTGTTGATATCTGAAGTCTCTAAGTGTTTGGCTAATATCAGCCTAAGGGAGATTGTAGAGATAAATGAAGAGGCTGAAGCAACCAAACACCCAAAGTCTTTCTGCATGGATGTTGTACAAGTACTGAAGAAGAATGCTTCAGAAGTTTCATACAAGCAACATAAATATTCTAAGTGTGAAATCTTCCGAAGCCAAGACCAATATCTTCCGAAGCCATAGATGAAGTCTTCCGAAGCCAAAGATGAAGTCTTCCGAAGCTTCAGAGACAAAGACTTCCGAAGTTCAACACTTGAAGATAGATTTATTCCGAAGACTTTTAAAAACATGCTTTATCTGATGTACTGTTCCATAAAGCTAGACCCCTCTCTGTTACTACTCTGCAAAGTCACTAACTTACATGAGTTGGTGAAAAAGTCCATGCTTTTGGTAACTGTACATTGAGGTTTTGAGTCTGTAAACTTTATACTTCATGTACTTTATCCTTTTTGTAATAGATAAGGATATGAGCTATAGAACGTTATAATCACAAAGTCAAAAAGGTAATTTGCCTTTTGACTCTACAATTGATTTTGTTTTATGTCTAGTCAATTGTATCTGGCTGGTTGTCATAGTAGGCTGGCTGTAGGATTTAGTATAAGTATCTTATGTTTTTGTAACTTCGTAACACTTGTAATAAAATATAGAGAAAGCAATATACTGCAACCTTGAAAACCATATACTTGTGTATCTTGCTCTTGTGTTCTGTCTCTTAATTACTTGTGTTCTTAGTGTCTTTACTTGTGGTTAATTCAGTTCACTTTTTGATTAAGTTAAGTTATTATCCTCTTTGTGTTGTTGTGTTGTAATTGACCACCCTTCAACGGTCCTGCAATACCGTTAGGCACGTGAGATACAAGGATCTTAGTCATTAGTTACACCAAACGACGCAATAATTACAAAAAACATAATTGCTCATTTAAAATAAAGTTTCCCAAAATTCAAAGTAAATATGAAAACATGAATGTAATGCGGAAGCGTATAAATTTATAATTCAAACGGCACAAACACGCGCAAACCAAATAAATATAGTTTATAGAAAATGTAGATCGTTACTTACACTCTATGATGATGAATGCAGGGTGAGATGTTCCTATTCTTGCGCACCTTAAGAACCTGAAAGAAACATGCTAAAGTGTCAACACAAGGTTGGTGAGTTCACAAGTTTATCAGAAAACAGTAAGTAATAGTAACGAAATTCAGAGTTAGTAATCAAACCATATAAGTAGGTAGATAGTCTACAACAAGACATTATGTGTATGAATTTCATGACCGAGCTGACAATAATAATATAATGGATGCCCTGGCTGTGGATGCCAGACCACAATACTGTAAAACAAGCTAACATTTCACCCGTTTGAACTCCAGTCAAACTAGCATGTCTAGCCCGGGTGAGGTTTGTCAAACCCAGTAGATCTACTAACAATCACCTCGCTAATTCCATATAAACGGTCTGAAGAGGTGTAGTGGTATCACAATAGTAAACAAGTATATGCAATATTACCAATCTAAGTAGTGTATATTTTTGAAAACAGCATGTTTCCCTCCCCCAAAAGAGAGTATAACAGAAAAGTGTGGCTGAGAACTCACCTTAAATGCACAGCAACAAGTAATGCGAGAAACAAGTAATTAGGTTTCCGAATAACCTGGATTTCAATTAATATAATATTAATTATAATTATAACTATAAATATAAAGAATGTATGGTTTCGCATTCACAGCCCGGTACGGCATAGGCCATCGAAATTCCTCCATTCCACACAAGCACAATCAAACACTAATTTACATCAAATACGCAAAATCATTTATCATGTATAAAAGTACTTTTTATACATTTCTATATGACTTTCAGAATAAGGCTCATACATTTAGTATCATAATAACCCACACAATCACAACACATAACGATCATACGAAATCCACTCAATAATTTATATTTATATACTGCATAATATTATAACATACTATAAACACTATAACTACATACTATGCACACATAATACACTAAATATTATGCACACTTATGCACACACACATGGTTTGCACGTACACATCCACAAGCATAAAATAATGGGCATGCACAAACATATACACAATCCATGCACATGATAAGCATAAATCCAATCCATACTAACACATTTATGCACACTTCACAAGCACAACCCTGATGCATTCATATGGAAGCAATAGTATATTAAATACAAAACACACAACATACATACACATGGCCACCCAACTATCGGCCAACCGATAAGAATATATATATATATATATATATATATATATATATTATATATATATATGTATGTATATATATCTATGTATATATATATATATGTATCTATATATATATATGTATATATATATATGTATATATATATATATGTATATATATATATATATATATATTACAATCCCAAACACCTACACACACAACCATAAACACACACTCACACTCAACCCATGGCTACAAAAATAACACACACATGCAAATTATATACGCAGAAGACACACATGCATGCATATGCAAAAGACCACACGCATGCATTTATATATGCATAAAACACACACGCATGAACATTATATAAAAAGTGACAAACGATTCCAGGATACATCAAAGAAGAACCACTCGATGCACACCAACGATGGATTCTTGACAACACTTATCAAGAACACATACCCAAGACAACCCGATTACTGTCGCCAAACCCAAAAACAAAATGTAGTAAACAAGAATAATAGTCGATAAATCATACGGAGCGAATACGAGGCGGGTTCGATCACTGTTTGCGGCCACCAGTTCACTAAATCGTTGGGTACTCGCGGTTGATCGCGGCGTCGTTTGATAACAAAGGAGGCTGCCATAGATGTGGTGATCACGAGCAAGAACCCACCAAGGGGATGAGTGCTACTGAGGATGATTATTCAAGTGTGTTAGGGTGGTTGTTTCGACGACATAGGGTGTTTCAATAGTTTAGGGTTGCGAATGTGGGGTTGTTTGAGGATGTTCGAAATTTATGGAGAAGAACTGAAGGTGGGTCGGTTATGAGCCCACACATCTCTCACCAGGTCCTTCGAGTTCAGCCCATTTGCATAATGCTCCCCCCAACTTTACTTAAATTGTGTTTTGGTTTATTAAGTTTTACGTTAGTTATTATTAATTAGAATAATAAAGTTGATATATATATATAAATGTTATTGTCAATTGTCGAGAAAGAGGTTTATAAAGGTAGTGATGTTAACTGGAAAACTCCGGTTGTCACATCATCCCCTTGCCGAAAGAATTTTCGTCCTGAAAATTAAAACATAGAACATCATGTTAACATAGAATGCCAGATTTAACAGCAACAATAGGAGGTCATAAGGTCTCTTATGATAGGTTTCTGAGATTTCTGGAACAGACCCAAAATAAAGAACATAAGGTTTCATGATAGTTATGACATCATCCCTTGTTGAAGGGAATTTCGTCTTGAAATTGAAAGAAAATATATCGTGAAAATGATACCTTAAGAAGTAGATGCCTAATCTTTGAACAGTTGTGGGCATTTCTTCTTCATTTGATCCTCGTGTTCCCAGGTAAATTCTGGTCCATGCTTTGAATTCCACGTAACATGCACAATAGAAATCTTGCTACACTTAGGGTTTTAACCTCTCGGTCCATAATCTCAATTGGTTCTTCAATCAAATGGGGTTGTTCATCAATTTCCAATTCCTCCAATGGAACGAAAAGTGATTCGTCAGATAGACACTTCCTCAGATTTGACACATGAAACACGTTGTGTATTCCACTGAGCTCTTTCGGTAAATTCAGTTGATAGGCTACTGGACCAACCCATTTGACAATCTCAAACGGTTCAACGTAACGCTTTGCAATGCATATCACTCCTTTCCAAGGTGAGACTTTTAGGAGTACCTTATCCCCAATATGAAATTCTAACGGCTTACGACATTTATCAGCATAACTCTCCTGTTGGTCATGTGCTGCTGCCATACGAATACGAATTTGCACAATCTTCCTAGTCGTCTCATGCACAAGCTCAGGGCTTGTAAGTTGGCTTTCACCAAATTCCGCCCAACAAATAGGTGATCGGCACTTACGCCCATACAGTGCTCAAATGGTGCGACCTTGATTAAGGTGTGCAAACTGTTATTGTAGAAGAACTCACCAATGGTAAATGAGTTTCCCAATTACTGCCAAATCAATCACACAAGCACGTAACATATCTTATAACGTCTGAATCGTACGCTCACTCTGACCATCGGTTTGTGGATGATACGCAATGCTAATGTCAAAACGCGTTCCCAATGATCGTTGTAAAGATTGCTAGGAATGAGAAGTTAACCGAGCGTCACGATCAGATATGATAGATATCGGTAAACCATGTCAAGAGACTATTTCTCTTAAATAAATATGTGTCAACTTATTCATTCAATCAGTCTCTCGGACTACTAGAAAGTGAGCGGATTTTGTTAAACGATCTACTATAACCCAAATGGTATCGCATCCGCTAGGAGTCCTGGGCAACTTTGTGACAAAGTCCATCGAGATCTGCTCCCATTTCCACACTGGAAGTTCTAGTTGCTAAAGTAAACCAGATGGTCTCTAGTATTCCACATTAACTTTGGAGCAAGTTAACATCTGCCTACATATGTGGCAATCTCAGCTTTCATGTTTGGCCACCAATAACACTCCTTCAAATCATGGTACATCTTATCTAAACCTGAATGAATTGAGTAATGTGACTTATGCGCTTCATCCATTACCAGCTCTCGTAAATTCCCGTATTGTGGTACCCGCATCCGTTCCATGAAATAATGAATTCCATTAGTCTTGGTCTTTAATTGTTTCTCCATGCCTTGCATTGATTTCGGCTTTAGATTCTCAACTTTCAAGGCCTCTGACCGGAAAACCTTGATTTACAATGGCAGGTCGGAGTGGATGGTCATTTGCAATACGCGTACTCGACAAGGTTTAGGGGTTTCCTTTCGGCTGAGGGCGTCGGCTACCACATTAGCCTTACCCGGGTGATATTTGATGGCACAATCATAGTCATTGAGCAATTCTAGCCATCATCGTTGTCTCATATTCAGTTCCTTCTTTTCGTAGATGTGCCAAGGCTCTTATGATCGGTGAAGATCGTACACTTGGTTCCATAGAGATAATGCCTCCATATCTTGAGCGCAAATACTACAGCTCCCAACTCTAAGTCGTGAGTTGTATAGTTTTTATCATGCACCTTAAGCTGTCTCGATGAAGTTATCACCTTCTCGCATTGCATCAACACGCAACCCAAACCCTGGATTGACGCATCACAAAACACCACGAAGTCATGTGTCCGCAATCCCAAGATCGGTGCACTATACGGTTTGTCCTTAGGCGCCTGGAAAGCCGCTTCTTCCTTACTACCTGTGACATCCGGTAATTTTCTGTTACCAAACTCAGTTAGTTTAGTTAAGTCTTGCATACACATGTCGTGAGCACACACTAGTTGTCATTGACTTTGGTGACTTAATAATAATAATCTATGATAAAAAATAACAATCTAATTATAATGTTGATTATTAGTTGTGATTATGTGGTTCATGATTTTATAGAATTTGAAATGTTTTTTATAAATTTTACGCGATAACGCGACAATGTGTAATATATTTCGTGTGTTGTGTGACTTCTTGTAAATGTTTAGGATTATTATTATTGGTTAATAATACTGGTTTTGGTAGTTAAAAACTATTTAAAAGTATTAAAAAGATTAGTTTTTATAAAAATATAATTAAAGGGGTTATTTTGTAAACACCTTTTTACCAAATATTACCATAATTAACCCAACCCTAAACCCCTAATCCCCATTTTTGGCCGCAAACCCTCCAAGAATCCCCACCCTTTACGAATTCAACTAAAACAAACACAAACAATCGATTTTGATCAAGTTCCAAGTGTTCCGTAGTGCTAGCAAGTCCAATTCTTGATTCTACATGTTTAAAGGTATGTTTTGTCATGTTGTTCACAGATTTTGATTCAAGATGAACCCTAATCTGAAAATTGATGATGATTATATGAAATTAATGATTGTATCATGATTACATAATGTTAGTTAGGTTGTATGAATGCTAGATTATGTTGATTGTGCAAGAAATCTAGGGTTTGATCATCTAGTTCATACATTGCCATAAGAGAAAACTTTTTGTTCTTGGAATTATTGATTTGATGATGCTAAGATGTTAGATGTGATGCTTATGTTAGTTTAATTGAATTGTACAAGAATCCATGAAATTGTGACGTTGATCATGACTTACTAAAAGTATAAACTTTTGCGTATGATGTTGAGAATTTGGATGTTTTGGAGGTGATTAGCATGTTAGAATGAATGCTATGAACTTGGTTAGGTATATAATTATTTAGATTATGGTTGAATTGGATGCTAGCGCACTTTTGGTATTACATTCCCAAAAGGGAAATTTTATTTTTCTAGAACTTTGGATGTGATGATTTGGACATGCTTATGATGTTAACATCATATTCGAATGATTGTGGATGATTGTTTGTGTTAGAATGTGTAATTGAGGTGTATGGATACTTGGTTGATCATGTATGAAGTATAGATTTTGATGATCATACATGATGATGAATTTGGTTAGTGATTAGGAGATCATGATTGGGTTGAAATTTGGTTATCACTATATTCTAGTAATGTGGTTATGATTGTCATACACGCATGCAAATCCAAGGCCCCTACTTAGTATGATTGGTAGGGTTTAGGATGTGAGGTCGTAGGTGACTTCACAAGACATGTAGTGCATGATTAGACTTCATGTATGAATTGTTTGATGTGATGTATTTATAATATTTGAGCATGATGACTATTTCAGATTTGCATGAGTGTATGATGATCTAGTGTGGTATAATGACATAGGTAGAACTTGGTTTGATGATGTGATGCACGTGGATAACTTATATGATATTCGTGTATGATAAGTTGATTTGCATGATTAAACAATATTCCATCTAATATATCACCAACAGGTTAAACGGGTCAACTAGGTTAACGGGTTGTTGAGTTTTCTGTGTACACGTACTTATGTACTTGTGTGATCTTGATAACCTTTGAAGGTTGTCTTTGCACCTATCACATGTCTCTTTATTCATTATCATTATACACCAAGTGAGATCATTTGCCCCTCTATTTTATAAACTTTCCTTTGGGGAAGGTAGCATACTTGTACTCAAATGCTATTTTATTATTATAAGTTGTGTATGTTTTAACATAGTGCTTAATACCTTCAAAGTCTTCACACTTTCGAATTGTTAATAATGGTAACTAGCAGGAAATCTTGTGTAGTACTACAGGGTGTGACGAGCCCCACGTGTGCGACTCGATGTCAAACGGGTGCAATATTATCCTAAACATAAACATCGTGAGAATATGGTAAGTCCTGACGGGAGGCAACAAATGCAACACAGTCAGCTTCGATCGCGAAATCACTATGTTTATTACTTGTGAATATAGACTAGCTATCTATTTCAATACACTTCTTATGTTATACAACTGTTAATATTTATAATAAATGCAAGCTCTTGAAGTCACCAACCATTTTGTTGACATTTTTAGTATGCTATTCTCAGGTCGTTAACTCAGCTTGATGTTAAGAGCACAATATGGTTCCAGCATGCATCCTAAGGCTTTATTTCATAGACATATTTGTTTGCCTTTTATTTATGGGATTTGAGCATTGGGATGACGCGTGTTTTGCCATATTATGCATTTGTTGACTTTGGGTTAGTCTTATTTACAAAACGCTTTCGCATGATTTAAACGTTTAAACTTTGGTGGTTTGTTTTGAATGTGACATATAGTGTCGTTCTGAGTAACTAATGACTGTGATGCTGGTTTGTTCACATGACTAGCGGTAAAACTCTGCATGTGGATTTTGAGGGTGTGACAGATTGGTATTAGAGCCATTGGTTATAGGGAACTAGGTTGCATACACACTAGTCTATAACCACACACAGTTAGTTAGTTACTCATTGCTTATCCTTTTACTATATACTCATTGGCATATACACCACATGCACTACATCATGGCATTATCATCCTGAGTTTTGGGAAAAAAGTGTGCTCGTTCTGAGTCCCCTCCACCTGTACCTCACCGAGTGTATGACTCGTCGCGACATCCTTACCCCCATGGTGAGATAGAGTGGGATCAACCATTTGTGCCACCTGAGCGTGACCCTCCATGAGATTGGAGTTATTATCCAGCTTCTATAGATCGTATGATTTGTAGAGAGCGTGTTCCGAATCCGGCCACTGTTATACCTAGGACTAGGTCAGCAACTACTTCTACAGCACCCACTCTCCTATCTCTAGATGTACCCCTTGAGCAGGTCGTGGCAGCATTGACCGCGACAGTTGAGACTGAGCGTCGAAAAGTTGGTGTACTCACAGACGAGAACTCCATACTAAAGGATGATATACGTCGATTATGGCTAAAGATGGTTATAATTGAAGAGTGGGTGTCGATGTCTATCAAAGGAAATATCAAGATGGCTGGCAGAGTGATGGATCTTATTGAGCGTATGGGCTAGCAGGATCTCCACAATGTGGGCTTCGATAGCAGACTAACCGAATTGGAAGCACAGCTCACAGCACTACAAATCGAGGACAACCCTGCACCTGCCAAAGACCCTGATGAAGACCCTGAGTAAGAACCAAAGAAGCCTCGGACGGTGGAGACAGTGATGGATCAACTTTGTTCCATTGATTCTCTTTATTCTTATGACTTTGACTGCATAGTGTTTTTTTAAACCTATATGGAAGGGTTGTTTCCAACATAATTGAAAACTTAAATTTTCCCATTGATTGGATATTTTGTGAGTTACTTACAAATTATTTATGATACGTTATCATTTTGGTTATAAATGTTGTGGCTGTGACTGTACATTATTTCTTATTATTTACTATACTTCAATGGGATTAATATGTTAGATGTTACTCAATATGGTATTTGTGAATGTAAAGTGAAAAATGGATGATAGAGGCAGAGACGTGGACGTGGCCGAGGGCGTGACGGTGGACATGGCGCTGGCAACGTGAACATGACCCCAGCCAAACTAGCTGCGCGAATAAACCAACATATGCAAGCGGCGTTGAACACATAGCCTGCACACTTTGGAGGTAAACGGTGACACTAGTAATCATTTACATGAATATTCCGTTAGCTAATTAATTCTTTCAGTTTGATTCCTTTACCCTGAAACGTGAATACAAGACCGCCTGGATGCATGTACAAAGGATTCATGGACTGTAAGCCACATACCTACCGTGGAGCCGAGGGAGCGGTAGGTCTTGTAAGATGGTTTGAAAAGACTGAGTCAATCTTCACCAAATGCAACTGCCCAGTGCCGGATTAGGTGAAGTACGCTACAGGAAACTGGAAGGTGTAGTACTCACGTCGTGGAATGTGCAAGTGCAGATGCTTGGCTAGGCAATGGCAAATGCGCTGCCATGGTAGGAAGATGACTGAGGAATATTGCCCCCGTGATAAAGTTCAAAAGCTATAAGCTGAGTTCTAGCAAATGCAGATGGATGGATCCAACATCGAGGCCTACACTACTAGGTCACATGAGATAGTCACTTTGTCCTAGCATTGTTAACCCGCCGAGCCGACATATTGAGCTATACTTGCGTGGTTTAGTTTCGAAGAATCAGAGTATGGTGACTGCTGCAAATCTCCCTACTATTCAACAGGTGATACGACTGGCTCATAAGCTCGCTAACCAAGCCGTGGAGCAAGGGAAGCAACCCAAGCGGGGCGCTATGGCAAGCATGCCCGAAAACAAACATAAGTGGGAAAATAATGCTAGCAAGGGATCGTCATCTGGCAATCAACCTCAGCAACATCAACCTCAACAGCAACATCAACATAGACAGTTTGATAAGAATTGCAACTTTAACCAATCATCTTCATCATCTCAAGGACCAAGTGGATACGTGGGGAAAAATCTAAGGAGCAATCGGTGCAACTGCCACAACACTGGTAGGTGTGATAATTTCTAATGCCAGCATTGTCAGAAGGTTGGACACGCGCAAAGGATTGTCGTGGAGAACTAATGAAGAAACTCAACAGCCTCAGCAGCCTCAACAACCCCATGAAACACCAAAAGGTTGCTTTGAGTGTGGAAAGGAAAGGCACTTCAAGAAAAACTGTCCTCAACTAAAAAGAAACGGGAATGGCAACGAAAATGGTGGCAATAACAATAATGGTGGTAATGGTGACAACAATAGAGGCAACAATGGTGGATCCAAAGGGAGAGCTTTAGTCATGGGTTCAGGTGAAGCTCTAAATAATCCTACTACTGTTACTAGTAAATTACCTGTTGATGGTCGTTTTGCTTCTGTACAGTTTGACACCGAAGCCGATAGAAGTTTTATCTCTACTAAGTTTTGTAGTCTCTTAAGTGATATGCCCTCTGTCTTGGAGTCTAAGTATGTTGTAGAGTTGGCTGATGGTAAACAAATCTCTGTTACGCATATCCTTAAGAATTGCAAGATAGAACTCGCTGGTCATACCTTTGACATTGACCTTATGTCTATTACTCTTGGAAGCTTTGATGTGGTCGTAGGCATGGATTGGCTATGTCAAAAGTAGGACGAGGTGATTTGTCATGAGAGGTCAATCATATTCCCGTGGTAGATGGGGAAACACTTTCGGTTAATGGCGAGAAGAGTGGTGTTGTGATAGGCATCATATCGTTCATGAAGCCTCAAAAGTGGTTACGCAAGGGCCACTTGGCCATATTAACTCTCGTCTCTAACTAGCAATAAGAGGAAAAGAGATAGAAGACATTCCAGTGGTACGTGACTTTCCGGAGGTGTTTCTAGGGGATTTGCTTGTGCTACCACCTCATCGCCAAGTCGAGTTTCAGATTGATTTGACTCCCCGAGCTGCTCCGATTACGAGAGCACCTTACAGGTAAGCACTGAACGAACTGCAGGAATTATCTATGCAACTCCAAGAGCTGTTGGATAAAGAGTTTATTCGACCAAGCTCATCATCGTGGGGAGCACCTATTCTCTTGTTAAGAATAAAGATGGTACATTTCGGATATGCATCGACTATAGAGATTGAACAAGATCACAGTCAAGAACCGATACCCTTACCTCGTATCGAAGATCTATTTGATCAGCTTCAGGGATCAAGATATTATTCAAAGATTGACTTGAGATCTGGTTATCATCAACTTAGAGTTCGAGAAGAAGACATCTCTAAAACTGCGTTCCGTACTCGTTATGGTCATTACGAGTTCTTGGTCATGCTTTTGGGGTAGACAAATGCACCAGCAGTGTTCATGGACCTCATGAACCGTGTGTGCAAACCCTACCTTGATCAGTTTGTTATCGTGTTTATTAATGGCATATTGGTTTATTCTAGGACCAAGGAGGACATGAGGAACACCTACGTTTAATCTTGGAGCTACTTAGAAAGAAACAATTATACGCCAAATTTTCTAAGTGCGACTTCTCGATTCGTGAGGTGCAGTTTTTGGGACACATTGTTAACAAAAAGGGAATACATGTAGATCCCGCAAAGATTGAGGCTATAAAGAACTAGTCGGTACCCAAGACGCCTAGTGAAATAAGGCAATTTCTTGGTCTGGCAGGATACTATCAGCGTTTCATTGAGGGATTCTCAAAGATCGCTCAACCTCTCATAGCTTTGACCCATAAAGGAATAACCTATAAATGGAGTGAGAGTCAGGAAGTTGCTTTTTAGTTGTTGAAGCAGAAACTTGTGTAGTGCACCGATATTAGCATTACCTGAAGGAAGTGAGGATTTTATGGTTTACTGTGATGCTTCTATCCAATAACTTGGTTGTGTCCTGATGCAACGTGACAAAGTAATAGCTTATGCCTCACAACAATTGAACGTGCATGAAAAGAACTACACTACTCATGAGTTGGAGTTAGCAGCAGTGGTCTTTGCCTTGATGATCTGAAGACACTACTTGTATGGTACAAAGTGCACAATTTACACCGATCACAAGAGTCTTCAGTATATCTTTGAGCAGAAAGAGCTTAACATGAGGCAATGACGTTGGGTGGAATTATCAAACGATTATGGTTGTGCCATTAATACCACCAGGGAAAGGCGAATGTAGTCGCTGATGCCTTGAGTAGAAAGGAAACCTCTAAACCCTGACGAGTGTGTTCCCTACAATTGACGATTAGCACTCACTTGCCCGAACAAATTAAGGAAGCCCAGACGAAATCCTTGAAAGATGAGAACGCTAGATCCGAATCTTTACACAGGATGGATAAACAGTTAGAAGTCAAATTTGATGGAATACGATATTTCATGTATATACTTTGGGTACCTTTAGATGGGAATCTAAGAGACTTGGTTATGAGTGAAGCACACAAGTCTAAGTATTCCATACATCCTGGCTCTGACAAAATGTACCATGACCTGAAGGCACACTACTGGTGGCCTAACATGAAGGCAGATGTAGCTACATACGTGAGAAAATACCTGACATGTTCTAAGGTTAATGTGGAATATCATAAACCATCTGGGTTACTGCAACAACCTGAAATCCCCTTGTGGAAGTGGGAACAAATCTCCATGGACTTCATTACTAAGTTGCCCTGAACTCCTAGTGGTTGTGACACGATATGGGTGATCGTGGACCGACTCACTAAGTCAGCTCACTTCTTGGCGATCAAGGAGACTGATAAAATGGACAGGTTAACGCGAATTTACTTGAAGGAAGTAGTTTCAAGGCATGGCATGCCGATCTCGATTATATCTGATCGTGATGCTCGTTTTACGTCCTATTTCTGGCAATTCTTATAGTAATCTTGGGTACGCGTCTAGACATGAGCATTGCCTACCATCCACAGACCGATGGTCAGAGTGAACGTTCCATTCAAACTTTGGAAGACATGTTGCGTGCTTGTGTGATCGACTTTGGGAATAATTGGGAAGCTCATTTACCGTTGGTTGATTTTTCTTACAACAATAGTTATCATTAGCATCAAGGCAACACCATTTGAGGCATTATATGGGCTAAAGTGTAGATCACCAGTTTGTGGGACGAAAGTTGGTGATAGTCAATTGACTAGTCCTAAATTGGTACATGAGACCACAGAGAAGATAGTGTAGATACGAAACCGCATGACTGGGATGCGAGACGGACAATAGAGTTATGCAAACAAACGACAGAAACCTTTGGAGTTTCAAATTGGTGACAAAGTCTTGCTGAAAGTTTTACCGTGGAAGGATGTAATTCGGTTGGGGCAAGAGAGGCAAGCTTAATCCAAGATATGTTGGACCATTTCGGTGGCATATCGACTAGACTTGCCTGAGTCACTAAGTGGCGTTCACAATGTATTTCACGTCTTAAATCTGAAAAAGTGCCTATCTGACGAGACACTAATTTACCACTCGAGGAAGTACAAGTAGATGATCAATTACGCTTTGTGGAAGAGCCAGTTGAAGTAATGGATCATGAGGTCAAGACACTTAAGCAAAGAAAGATACCTATAGTCAAAGTTCGTTGGAACTCAAAACGTGGACCAGAATTCACATGGAACGCAAGGATCAGATGTAGCTAAAGTATCCACATCTATTCGAAACGACGACAACAACCGTAGAAGGTACTGATTAAATTTCGGGATGACATTTCTTTCAACATGGGGATGATGTGACAACTCACTCGATTTCGTTATGCCAATGCAGTAAATCAAGGATGTAGCACAACCATGTAACGCAATTTTCAGGACGAAAATTCTTTCAACATGGGGATAATGTGACATCCGGTAATTTTCTGTTACCAAACTCCGTTAGTTCCGCTAAGTCTTGCATACACATGCATACACATGTGGTTCATGATTTTATAGAATTTTAAATGTTTTTTTATAATTTTACCCGATAACGCGACAACGTGTAATATATATTTCGTGTGTTGTGTGACTTGTTGTAAATGTTTAGGCTTATTATTATTGTTAATAATATTTTTGTTTGGCAGTTAAAACTATTTAAAAAGTATTAGAAAGATTAGTTTTTATAAAATATAATTAAAGGGGTTATTTTGTAAATACCTTTTTACCAAATATTACCAAAATTAACCCAACCCTAAACCCCTAATCCCCATTTTCAGCCGCAAACCCTCCAAGAATCCCCACCCTTTGCGAATTCAACCAAAAACACACACAAAACAACCAATTTTGATCAAGTTCCAAGTGTTCCATAGTCCTAGCAAGTAAAATTCTTGATTCTACACGTTTAAAGGCATGTTTTGTCATGTTGTTCATATATTTTGATTCAAGATCAACCTTAATACGAAAATTGATGATGATTATATGAAATTGATGATTGTATGATGATTATATGATGTTAGTTAGGTTCTATGAATGCTGGATTATGTTGATTGTGCAAGAAATCTGGGTTTTGATCATCTAGTTCATACATTGCCATAAGAGGAAAGTTTTTATCTTGGAATTCATGATTTGATGATGCTAAGATATTAGATGTGATGCTTAGATGTTAGTTTAATCGAATTGTACAAGAAAATCCATGAAATTGTGATATTCATCATGACTTACTAAAAGTAGAAACTTTTGCGTATGATGTTGAGAATTTGGATATTTTGGAGGTGATTAGCATGTTAGAATGAATGCTATGAACTTGGTTAGGTATATAATTGTTGAAATTCTGGTTGAATTGAATGCTAGAGCACTTTTGGGTATTACTTCCCAAAAGGGAAACTTTATTTTTGTAGAACTTTGGATGTGATAATTTGGACATGCTTATGATGTTAAGATCATATTAGAATGATTGTGGATGATGTTTGTTGTGTTAGAATGTGTAATTGAGTTGTGTGGATGCTTGGATGATCATGTATGAAGTATAGATTTTGATGATCATACATGATGATGAATCATGGTTAGTGATTAGGAGATCATGATTGGGTTTGAAATTTGGTTGTCACTATATATGCTAGTAATGTGGTTATGATTGTCATACACGCATGCGAATCCTAGGCCCCTACTTAGTAGGATTGGCAGGGTTTAGGATGTGAGGTCGTGGGTGACTTCACATGGCATGTAGTGCATGATTAGACTTCATGTATGAATTGTTTGATATGATGTATTTATAATATTTGAGCATGATGATTATTTGAGATTTGAATGAGTGTATGATGATCTAGTGTGGTATGATGACCTAGGTAGAACTTGGGTTGATGATGTGATGTTTATGGATAAATTATATTATATTTGTGCATAATAAGTTGATTTGCATGATTAAACAATATTTCATCTAATATGTCACCAACGGTCAACGGGTCAACTAGGTTAACCTAGGGTTGTTGAGTTTTATGTGTACACATACTTATGTACTTGTGTAATCTAGGTAACCTTTGAAGGCTTGTCTTTGCACCTATCATGAGTCTCTTTATTCATTATCATTATACACCAGGTGAGTTCATGCCCCTCTATTTTATAAAATTTCTTATTGAGAAGGTAGCATACTTGTATTCAAATGCTATTTTATTATTATAAGTTGTGTATGTTTTAACATAGTTCTTAATACCTTGAAAGTTCTCAAACTTTCGGATCGTTAATAATGGTAACTAGCGGTTAATCTTGGGTAGTACTACTGGGTGTGACGAGCCCTACCTGTGTGACTCAAGGTCAAACGGGTGCAATATTGTCCTAAACACAAACATCGTCACGACCTGGTAAGTCGGGAATGGAGGCAACAAACACAACACAGTCAGCTCGATCGCGAAATCACTATGTTTATTACTTGTGAATATAGACCAGCTATCTAATTTAACTTCTTATGTTATACAACTGTTAATATTTATGATAAACACAAACTCTTGAACTCGCCAACCATTGTGTTGACATTTTTAGTATGCTATTCTCAGGTCATTAACTCAGCTCGCCATTAGGAGCACAATACGGGTCTAGAATGCATCCTAAGGCTTTATTTCATAAACATATTTGGTTGCATTTTATTTGTGGGATTTGAGCATTGGGATGGCACGTATTTTGCCATATTATGCATTTATTTACTTTGGGTTTGTCTTTTTTACAAAATGCTTCTGCATGGTTTTAAATGTTTAAACTTTGGTTGGCTTGTTTTGAATGTGGCATATAGTGTCATTCTGAGTAACTAATGACTGTGATCCTGGTTTGTTCACACGCCTCGCGGTAAAATTCCGCATGTGGATTTTGAGGGTGTGACACTACCCAACTTGTAAATAATTTCTTTAAGAGTTAAGGCAGTCATGGGTTGTGCCAGTTTCCAGAATCCTTCGATAAAATGCTTGTACTATCCTGCCAAACCAAGGAATGGTCGCACCTCAATAGGTGTTTTTGGTGCCGGCCAATCCTTGATTGCTTAAATCTTCGAAGGATCTACGTTTATACCCTTTTCATTCACCACATGCCCAAGAAATTGCACTTCCCCTTCCAAAAGTCGCATTTTGAGAACTTTGCGTATAGTTGTTCATTCTTCAACAAATCCAGAATGATCCTCAAATGTTTCTAATGATCTTCCTTATTCTGAGAGTAGATTAGAATGTCATCAATGAAGACAATGAAAAACTTATCCAAATAAGGCTTGCAAACACGGTTCACGAGGTCCATGAAAATTGCTGGGACATTGGTTAGTCCAAAAGGCATTACCGCGAACTCATAGTGCCTATCGCGAGTTCTAAAAACTGTTTTGGATATGAACTCACCTTAAATGCACAGCAACAAAGTAGTGCAGAGAACAAGGAATTAGGTTTTCGAATAACCTGGATTTCAATTAATATATAACATTAATTTTTAATTATTAACTATAAATATAAAGAATGTATGGTTTCGCATTTCATGGCTC